>VDFB02379711.1:157993359-158044445 GCA_007258455.2 Sequoia sempervirens
TAGAGGGAGAGGAGGTAGGAGGGAGATACTTGAGAGAGAGAGGGAGTGGGAGAGAGATAGAGGGTATATATGGTAAATGGTAGAGGGTAGAGGATTTAAGGATTTATAGTTTAAGGGTTAAGGATTTAGGGTTTAGGGTTAAGGGTGGAGGGAGAGATTTAAAGGGAGTGAGAGAGAGAGAGAGACTTGAGAGAGGGATATGGGATAGGAGGGAGAGAGAGAGAGAGGGCAAAGGGTTAAGGGTAGCGGGTAAAGGGTTTAAGGTTTCAGGTACAAGGGATAGAGAGAGAGAGATGGTAGAGGGTTAAGGGTAGAGGGTAGAGAGATCTAGAGGGAGTGACTCTGAAAGAGATACCTAAGAGAGGGAGAGAGGGTAGAGGGTTTAAGGGTTCAAGATTTAATGGTTTATGCTTTAAGGGTAGAGGGGAGAGAGATAAACAAAATGAATGAGAGAGAGACCTTAGAGAAGGAGAGGCGATAGGAGGGAGAAACTTGAGAGAGAGAGTAGAGGGTAGAGGGTGTAAGGGTTTATGGTTTAGGGTTAAGGGTAGAGGGGAGAGAGATAGAGGGAGTTAGTGAAAGAGGGGGAGGGAGGGAGTGGGAGAGAGATAGAGGGGGAAGAGATAGGAGTGATTGAGAGAATTGAGAGAGAGAGAGAGAGTAGAGGGTAGAGGGTTTAAGGGTTAAAGGTTACAAAGGGGAAAGAGATAGAGGGAGTGGATTTGAGTGAGAGAGATAGAGGGAGTGACTTTGAGAGAGAGACCTAAGATACAGAGAGGGGATATAATTAAGATACTTGAGAGAGAGAGGGGGATTGGGATAGTGATAAAGGGTATATAGGGTTAATGGTAGAGGGTAGAAGATTTAAAGGTTTAGGGTTTAAGGTTTAAGGGTTAAGGGTTTAAGGTTAAGGGTTAAGGGTAGAGGGAGAGATATAGAGGGAGTGTGTGTGTGTGTGTGTGTGAGAGAGAGAGAGAGAGAGAGAGAGAGAGAGAGAGAGAGAGAGAGAGAGAGAGAGAGAGAGGGAGGATAGGGAGAGAGAGATATATATAGAGGGTTAAGGGTAGAGGGGAAAGAGATAAAGGGAGTGACTCTAAGAGAGACACCTGAGAGAGGGAGAGGGGGTAGGAGGGAGACTTGAGAGAGAGAGGGAGTGGGAGAGAGATAGAGGGTATATATGGTTAATGGTACAGGGCAGAGGGTTTAGTGGTGTAGGGTTTAAAGGTTAAGGGTTTGAGGTTTAGGGTTAATGGTAGAAGGAGAGATATAGAAGGAGTGACCAAGAGAGAGAGAGAGACCTGAGAGAGGGAGAGGTGGTTAGGAGAGAGAGACTTGAGAGAGAGAGAGACAGTAGAGGGGAGAGGGTCATGGCCATGGCTTCATGGCTCTAGGCCATGGGTAGAGGAGAGAGATAGAGGAGCTAGTGAAAGCAGAGAGATAGAGGGAGTTAGTGAAAGAGAGGGAGGGATTGGGAGAGAGAGGTAGGAGTGATTGAGTGAGAGACTTGGGAGAGAGAGAGGGAAACAGATAATATTTAAATATTATACAAAATAATATAATATATTATATATTAAATACATAATTCGGTAAGAGATTATCATAAGATGTATAGTATATATTACATTATAAACTATATTGTATATTATATATTAAATTATAAACTTTATTTTATTTTTTAAATCATATATTATAAATTGTATAACATTTTTTAAACTCATATCTAAAACAAATTAGATATTGGATATCCGATATGTCTAACACAAAATTTAATGCCTGGGGATTAACCTTGGGCTTGCTTTGGAATTTGGTTCGAACCTACCAATCCTAAGAAGTCAACAAAAAAAGCGTGTTTAACAACTTATCTTGCTTTTCCAAACTTCGTCCATGAGGCTAACGACTTTTTTTAACCTAAAATTGATAGAACAAAAAGGTTTTGTAAAGGATCTTCTCAGTATTCCACCAATACAAATTATACTTTACTTTGAATCTAATAAATAATTATTATTCATTTTCTATTAGAATTACGACTAAAGTCCTGATTGATAGCCTAATTGAAAAACATCTATAGCTTTCAAATGGTATCACATTTCCTCAATCCAAAACATGTGTCACATTCTATGCTTTGCATACTATAGGATTAAAAAAAATGAGTTTCATGAAGTTTTGGCCAAGTTAAGGTGGTCAGACATACGAGTTTTTATATTTTTTAAAAGTTGCAATTAAAAATTCATAATTAATTATTTACTTGGAAAAAAAAAAAATATGCATCACATCTGGACCTAAGTCCTCTACTTATATCTAAAATATTATAAAAAATATTATCACTTTATTATGGTTAAGGTGGTCAAATAGACACCTACTTCTTAATTTTTTTCCTGAAATTTAAGTACTAATGCATTGAAATTTCAATTTTTCACCAAATAGATTTAAAAAAAAAAAAAAAAACCTAGTAGTTTACAAACTACATTCAATTTTCCAAAAATTCTATTATCACATATTTTTGAAATAATATATATAACTTATTCAATTTTTTACGTCAAGTTGCCTAACTCTATTTTTTCTAAATTTTCATTGCCACTTAAGGCCCTATTTTTTCTATGATGATCCTGCACATACCCAAATGTTGCATATATGTATGATTTAATATGTATATATGTATGAAAATGTCTAAATTATGTTTCTAACATGAATACATATGCATGATGCTTTATTTTTTTGTGTGTCACAAAGCTCCATCATAATGCAAGAAAGAAGAAATGTTAGTGTGACAAAGATGAATAGTAACATAAAAGACATTGATGTTAGTACTAGAAATCTTCAATGTTTTTTTTGAAACATAATAGGCCTTCCATTAAATAATCATTGGGAATTAACTAATACAAATGGAAAACAAGCCCCATGATACGAGATAGACTAAGTTGTGCAAGGTCATCCATTTGCTAAAATAGACAGTTGCAAACAAGGAATGTCCTAACACATACTAAGGGAAAATTTGCCCTAGTTTTTTTGTCAAGAAAAACCATAGACAACAAACAAATAAAAGATGAGTCATGAGACATCATTGCTCCTCTAAATCCTTCAATATGGGACGTCCTTAAGGAAGCTAGTAACATAACTCAAAGAAAAATCCAAAATACAGTCAAAAAACAATAGTGAAAGAAAAAGAGTCCTAATACATCCTTGCTTTTCTAAATCCTTCATGGGAAATCCTCAAAAAAGCTAGTAACTGGACACAAATACAAAGCCAAATGAAAAGATAAGAAAAAACAAGCCATGATTTCAATAGCCAATAATTTTTTTTTCCAAAATTTCATTTGTTTGTTGTTTAATTGTCTAGGAGATTGATAAGATGATTTTTTGATAAAGCCTGGTTTCAGGGAGGATACATACCATATAAGACATTGTGTCTGGTTTCGATTATGTGACTATCTATATAAGGAAATGCCTAAGCCTGGTTTCAGAAAGACACATACCGTATAAGATGTTGAGTTTTATTTTGATCATGGGGCCACCTATATTAGGCAATGATGATTGTTTGACTAAATGATCATGTATTTTTTCAAGAAGGACAGATCCTATAGAAGAAATAGGTTGATTGTTTTTTTTATTGCTGTGGAATTTTTTTTGTTTGAATTGATGACCTTGTTGATTTATTTGTATTGTTGACGTGTGACTTGTTTTGATGTTCTAATTTTTTTTTTGCCAACAATGTCTAACTTATTTTGACTGACACGATGAACCCTAAAGGACTAACCTAGTGTGGCCTCAGGGGCTCGTTGATTGATGGAATTTCCTATGTTATACACACAAAGACCTCGTAGATTGACAATGACAAAGATTGATTGGTACGACTGACTCTAACTTTGTTTTTGAATTTTTGACATGTTTTGATTTTTTTGTCTTTTTGAAGTTTTATGATGTTTTTGGATTTTTTCAAGACATTTTGTTATGTTTTAGGGTTCTTTTTAGGAAATTTTGTCATGTTTTTGGATTTATGAGGATCATGACAAATGCATGTGAATGATGCCTATAAGCAAGCGAGCAAGCATGCACAAGAATCTAAGGACAATCATGATCTTGCCTCTAGTCAAGCTGAAAACTAATTGACAGGTGATGAAGATTATGAGGAAATTGTTTGAAATGGGAAGGAAACATCTCAACATAATGTGAGAATGATGGTAATGTGACTAAAGGATCAAGGTTTGCAACAAGGCTAGAAAAAAATCCAAGGAATGTTTTGAATGATGTGCTAGGATCCATAGAAAGATTATATGGATTGGGCTTATTGCATTTAGAATGACTTTTCAAGATTGGAATGGATGATGGAAGATCCTTAGACCATTGGCATGGGAAAAACCAAATTAAGTGATAGTTATGAATAGATGATGGGTGGCTTTGGTAAATGATAAGTGACATGAGGATTTTTGGCTAGAAAAAATTATCATGTGGTCTCCAAGGACTATGTCATATAAGGATAACTCATTTTCTTCAAAGTATGGGTTTGGAAAATGCTATGAAGGCTATGACATGATATTTCATGGATAGTGTATGACCAAAGGATAGACATGTCAAGATTTTTTCGAAACACTAATTTATGTTTGTACCCCAGTCCTTATCAAGATCAAAGTAGGTGGGAAAACGGATGTGAGCGGTAGGGCTTAGATGGATAGATGGAAATATCATAATAAATGTCATACGAAGGGTATGGGAGATTAGACAACTTGCCCCAAGTGTAATGGTCCACATAGATAATTTCTTACACATGATGCTTGTTTGCCAGGTTTTCATCATGGTACTTATCCAAAGTGCCATAAACATGGTTTTCACTATTGATTGAAATTTTTCTCTTGTTTTTTTTCTTTTTTCTTTTTGGTGTCACCAAGATTCCTATTTTCTAGGTTTTCATCAAGGTGACAATTTTTTTATATTTTTGTATTTTCTAAATGGCCTTGATGCTTTATATGATCATTGACTGTGCCAAATCCATTGATGGTACTGATGTAGAGACCAGTGCCATGATATGCCAATAATGACCTTGATGAAGTAGTTTTCTTGTCATGATCATAGTGCTTGTATACTATTGATTGATGTCATTGTGATCCTTGTTGATAGTAGAGTTGGCCTTTTCAAAATACACACATTGTGATAGAGTGCCATGAGAGTCCTTATGATAAAGAGTTGTTTCCAAGATGTGATGGATTTGTGACATGGGATTTTTGGACTTTAGGTGAGATGTAGGATTATGACGACTGATGGTAGATGTGTGATGATTTTTTAGAAGTTTAGATTAATCGCTTTTTATTTTCCAAACTTGGGATGTTGGATGGTAGAGTTTGGAATTTTGATGGGGATAGCGTTTGCAACCAACACTTTTATATGCCTTGCTTGATGACCATTTTGAAGGAGATGGAAATTTATTATAAGTGGGAGTCCTCTTTTCTTTTGGCTCCACATTTTGATTGACTTCTACTTTTGAACTATTTTATTTGCTTGATCCATTTTTCTTTGGGATCCATTTTAACTTCATTTGTCCACTTGGATTTTTGTTTGATTCAATGGCCCTTGACATTTAATTTTGAACTTTGGATTTGTAATAATTTTATTTTTGCTGCTTCCAAATGGAAGGTTTATTCATGTTGGAATAACGGTTTATGGTGTGGATGGAAGGAGTGTTGACAACAACCTTATGGTAAGAACTACTCATGGACCCCATTTTCATGTTTGTATTAGATAAATTTTCCCGCAATATCTAGGAGGTACTAATAACATCATTTGATTATCTAACTAAAGAATAGCCAAGGCATTAATGTCTAGTATTTTCATAAAATAATATTGGTTCTCGAATTCCTTGCTCATGTATGCCTAGTCCTTTTCCTTGATACTACATGTTTTGACATATTCTCTTTGCAATAGGGGTTTTTTCATTTTGGAAACTATTGATCAAAATATTCTCCTCTATGAGGAAGCTTGATTCAACAAAAGTGGTTGATCCTAGTTGATAGAATATTTTGACATCATCATTTTTTTAGGATTGCATCTTATTGGTCCCTTAAGACATCAATTTGATCCATAATATCTTTTGTGCCTCCATCTTTGACTTGATCAATGAAAGCTTCCTTATGTTCTTCTTGAGTGTTGTCTATGTCATTCTTTTGATTATCTATGTGTCCCAAGGAGGAAAGTGTCTCATTTTGGGAAGTCTCAATAGTAGGAGCTTGGATAGGGTCATCTTCAAGTGTTTGATCATGAATGGCATAAAGGTCGATCAGTGGATCATTTTGGATTTCTTGATCAATGGTAGTGGCTTGATCAAATATGGGTTTGTCTTGAATGATATGGCTAGGAAGGGAATCTTGATCAATGATAGGTGTATTTTAGATACCATGATTATCTAGAAGGACTTCTTGGATTGACTTGAAGATAGGATCGTGGGATGGACTACTTTGATCTTGACATGAAGGTGAAGCCATGATGTTATGCTTTGGACTTTCCATTTGAAATGTATCCTCAAGTTTTGTAGATGGGATGTGACTTTGGATACCATGACTAGATGTATTTTCATGACTAGATATAGATTGAGACAAAATGGATTGGAAAGGATTAGTGGATGAAGGACTAGGATAGGACATGGAAGGTTGGAAGGGATTAGTGGAAAGGTGGTTTCCCTTGTCAAGGTTAGGATAGGCATTCCTAATAGATGTTTTTCATGGATTAATGGCATAGATTATGTCAAGTGACTCCTGATAGTGAGGAAATATGGTTGAATGACTAGGCATTATGGATTGTTGGTAGGAAGAGTATGTGGGTATTTTACCATGGGTTGACATTGTTTGGCATTTGGATTGAATAAATTATCTTTTGAAGTCTATGACTTGTTGGTATTGACCATTACAGAGTAGTTGGTATTCAACTTGACTAGCAAGCATATCAAGGTAAATTGTAGACATGGTGGGGGATCTAACTGATAGGAAATTATGTCTTTTAAGGTCACTATTGCATTTTAGAATACAAATGTAGTGTTTTAGACAACAATTGCATTCTAGGTTTAATAGATGCATTGTTTATAAATAGTTGCATTGTAATTTTTTTGAAAATGTGTTGTTTAACAGTCAGTTGTGTTTCATAGTAGTAGTTACGATTCACAGTAGTAGATGTAGTTTACAATAGCATATGTGGTTTATAAAAGAAGATGCAATTCTCTATAGCAGATGTAGTTTACTATAAATTTGCACACTTGCTTCAATGTTATTTTGATCAAATTTTGGAAAATAGAAGACTGTCAAAAAACACTTTGTTTTGGTTTGGTTTTGATGTGAAAATTTTTAATTCCAAGAAGACAAGTATGATCCTATGGTTGGCCAGGACAATATTTGTTGAGTTCCAACTTGGATTTATCTAGCTGCACTTATTTAGAATGGATGATTAGAAGCTTGACCACACTGCCTCCCCTCCACGACACTCATTCAAGTTAGCCAAGCTTCAATTTCTCATGAATCTTCCATGAAAAACTCTTCATCTCTATTACGAACTACAAGTATGTGGGATGGCTTCAGAGGTCCAACCTCTTGCACCAACAAATAGAATGATTTTGGTAATTTAAAAACAAATGGCTTTTAATATGGGAGCCCATTCAGATGTTTATGTGTGAGGCAAGATTAACTTGTTTGTATAACAAATTTGCACCTATAATTCTAAGTTTTCCATTAGCATTCACATTTTTATACTGGTTGAGTGTAGCTTGGATTTAGCTTCATTTTTTATTTAAGTCACCTTGGGGTGAGTACTTTTTCCCACCAAGGAAGGCCTAGTTCTAGAGTCAATAACAATTTATCTTACACCTAAGATTGCACAAATGTACAAGGGGAGAGGATACTCTTATTATTGAATTGGGTATTTTAATCCAAACAGAATGTACAAACGTACCAAACACAGAGAACAGTGATTTATTTTAAGCATCAAATAAAATATGATCTAAACTAATGAGACAATTAGTTTCAAAATCAATCTTCATCGAGTATCCTACGTCATCTTTCATTAGTAGTTTGAATCTTTGTCTTCGTCAATCATCTTGCAAAAATAGTTTGTATATTTGTCTTCTATGAATTGTCCTGCAAACACTATATTAACTCCACAAGATCACATGTTGTAAAATATGAATTAGTCATAATAAAAAATTACAATTATTAAAATGAAAATTCAAAATTTTAGAAATCAGAAAATTATTTTTTTACCAGCCAAATACATTGTAGGAAGCCACAGATGTGTCGTACAAAGTTAGATGTATCATATGAAGTCAAATGAGTCACATGAAGCCACATATACGTCACATAAAATTAGATGTGTCACAGGAAGCCACAGATACACCACAAAAAGTTAGATGCATCACAAGAAGCCATAGATGCATGATTGTGGCTTGCAAATGCATCACTTCAACTCACAGCAACAAAAATCATGTTTTTCTTGTAAAAAATGCTACCCTTAACCAAAATTGGTAGTATAATATATGAAAATTTGTCTCTCAACCTTTTCGAACGCAACCATGCTATTTATTTGACCTCAAAAGACTACCAAAAGTGTGATTTGAAAGATTCTTCAAAAGTACCTACACCCTTCAAGACAAAAAACACCAAAAACTTCCAAACAAAGAATGCTAATTAAGAGGGTTAGTAGTTCATGTCAGGTTCACCAAATGTAGCATAGAGAAAATTCATAGGCTAAGCAATTCAATACATAAACTCAAACTAAACCTACATTAACAACAAAGAACAATGGAATATAAAGCATAAATACAAGAACGATCTCACCAAACATCTATGCAATTCCATGAATAACCTCAATTGCACTTCTCCATTTTTCCATTGTATGATAATTGCCCTTAGATTTCTCTTAAGTGTACAAGTATAGCCTCATGATAGTATTATTAGAGAAACATCAAAGATTCTAAAGTTGATTTCTTCTAAAACTCATAAGATTTCGAGAGGAGGAATAATGAAAATAAAGCCAATTTATAGAAAATATGATTTTTGAATGATAGGCTTAGATTGAAAGATAAATCAATGATTGAGATTAAAATATGTGACATGCATTCAAATTAGGGTTGAATTAGTGCGAGTTAAAAAGCATAAAAAATCTTTAGTTAACAATGTTTGAAACTCAGAAGAATAAAGTTTACATGTTATGATAAAAAATGTTGAAGATAGATGATGAGAATAAATTAATTGAATAATTAAAGTTATTTAATTAATAAAAGTTTGCACGTAGAAGATAAGAATAAATCTAGATAACTGAATGAGTGACCCAAAAAGTTTGTTCATTAAAAACAATCAGATATTAAATCAGTAGATAACTGACTGATCTAATTAAATCTACACTTAAGTGATAAGTGACCAATTAGATAAAAAAGAGATTATCTAATCACAAATGAATATGCCATGGATAAACCCTTTTATGAATTAAATAATAATTTAATTCAGCATTCAAGATTTTGGATTAAATTAAATAAATAAAGATTTATTTAATTAAAGATAGAAAAGGCTAAAGAATAATTAAATAATTAAAGTGACTATTTAACTATAGTTGAAAGTGTGATAGGAAGTAATTAAATAATTCAAAATGATTATTTAATAGAGGACAATTTAATTAGTGATGTAATTAAATAAATAATTTTATTTAATTAATAAAGGAAGAATAAAGGTAAGAATGAATTAATTAAATAATTAAAGTTATTTAGTCAATAAAGGACAAATGACTTTAGAAAATAATTAAATAATTAACATTATTTAATTATGAAAATGAAAATTAGAATTATCATGAAAATTAGAGTCACGGGCCTAGGACAATTTTTAGTGTCCATAATAATCTCTCTCAGTTTTTGCTATCTCGAAGGCATTTTCCCATGGTGGAAAATTTTCACTTGGGAAAAATGTTGTCAAATGCAAGTAGTTGAAAGTTGCAAAGTGGTACAACTTTCATTTTGTAATTTGTGTGACCAAATGAACTATTCCAATGTGTTCAGGTGGGTATGTTTACACTAGGCATGGTCCTCTTTCGCACCCAAACACGTTGAATTGATCTAAGCTACATTTAACCATCAAAATACCTTAAGGGTTAAACCACAATAGTGGTTTACAAATTTTTTGAGGAAGAAAATTTGTTTTTTTGTGTTTCCACAATGTCAAGGGGTTCGGTCAAACTCTGTGGTTCACCTAAACTAGATTGGGTGTTTGATTGAGCACATGGGTTTGGTCGAACCACCTATTCAACCAAACCCCCAACCATATGAATAAAAAATTAATATTTTATGGGGTTCACTTGAATGGGTGTTCAACCGAACCTGTAGTGTCCCTCCAGTTCAGACATACTGTTAGATTTGATTCTGTTTGTTAGATTACTTTGATACTATGTTGATTCTTTTCAGAGGAGATTCTAGATACTATGCTGTTTTGATTTTGCGGATGATACATTTACATCCTGGTTATTTGATTGTGTGGTTCGATGATACTGTGATAGTTATATTCATGTTATAGCTTATTGGTTATGATTATTGCTTATGTTATCATGTTGTTATGATTGATTTTGTTCGTTTGTGTCGATGGATAAGACAGTGTAGCATTACTCATTCGTGAGTACCCTACTACGCTGCAATTCTTATTCAGGGCGTGTTTTCTAACATGAGATTATATATATACATGTGTTAACTTTGATGTTTTTCCTGCAGACACAGGTACCGGGTAACAGCTCCACCTGCTTGTCAGGTCTGAGTGTACCCTAATCCATTATAATTATGTTGTCGGAGGTATTGACAGGTCCGTTTTAACCATCGTTCGTTTTCGAACGAGTATCTCTGTGTTTCCCTGTGTAGCCCAATTTGTCTTGTCATGTTTAAATGTATATTGTATTGTGTTTGCGTATTTAATATCGATTTTATTAAATATTTATTTATGTTTATGCAACGTTTGTGATTTAATTTATTAAGTTAAGTTAAATATGATGTTGAATTTATTAGTGAAAGTTAATTACTTGCAATGTTTTAATTAAAATAATATTATTGCTGTTTTAATTGTGTAAATTGAATTGTGTGAAAAAGATATTTTTAAAACAAGATATTTTTGATGAGATAAGAATTTCTGATTATAGTTAACAGACTGTTATGATATTTTAGAAGAATTAGTTGAACTGAATGAGTTATTTTAGAATGCAAATTGATTTGCCAGTTAAGTTTGGTGATTGAAAGTGGAATTGCATGAATTTATATTTTTGGAGATTTTGGGGATTGTGCACACATTCACGGGAAGAATTTTACGGCAGCAGCTTAATAGCAAAATTCAGTACAGCAATTGTTTCAGACGAGTTTTCTTTAGGATTTTATTTTGAAGCGTAATTCGAAAGCTGAGATCATTGCAAATTCTTCATTGAAATCGGGTGATTTGATTTTGGGGTTGACAAAGGTTTTCTGAGGATCGTTTTTCAGCCAGTTTTCGAGTTTTAACAGGTTCTCTTCTTGAATTATTTTTCTTGTGTTTGAATTCTGGAAATCTATTGTAGGAATCGATGATTTGAATGGAAATTTTTTTTGCTAAACCTGCATAAAACAACAAAGAAATTGTTAGAATAAACAATCAGATTTTATTAAAAATATAGTTAAATTAAGATGCTAGGAATTCACGGAATTAGAATTTAGTATAAATTCTTAGATCTGAAAACAGCGGTTGATTTCTCCTGTATATCCGTTAATTTATTGAAATATCTAATTTAGAGTATAAAATGAAATCTAGGTAGTAATTTTAAGTTGCTGTTATGAAAGTTTTTACAGTACAATTTCTGGGGTTGAATCTCTGATTTCACAAATAACGTCCCTGTTATTTCATTCTTTTCTTCAATATAGAAAATATGGTCTGTCTGGCAAAGGCGTTACCTTCATATGATTGGAATCTTGAACTCAAGAAATTATACAGTTCATTAGAATTGTTCAGAAATGCCTTTTGTACTGATTGCAGTTTTAATAGAAATAAGAATTATCGTTTATATAAATTTAGATGTATTTCTTTTGATACTGATTTCACCTTTAAATCTGCGCCTTAAGAAAGTATAAAATATACATTCATTCTTCATTTTTCCTGTCGCCCAAAATCCTTTTGTCGGCTATAGTCATGAGGGATAATTCATCCTTCTTGAGCGAATACCAAATCTGATGATTGTTAAAAGTTAAAACATAGGCGAAGTAATGATAAAATCGGACCAGTTAATCAATGATTTTCCTTTTTATTTCAAGATTATTGTGTTTTGTTTTCTCGGTAGATGTCTTCACCCTACGCATATGTATGAATCTATCCGCTAAAATGAGCGAAGATCTGTGTAGATATTCATGGCGTAACTCTTGTTGGAAAGTGACAATATTGTTATTGTTGTGGCTGCCCATCTGTGAAAGCTAGGGAGTTTAGACTTATATGAATTTATCATATTCTATTGCCGTCTATTCCTGTAATTGTGCTGGAACGAGGAAGGACGTGATATTTTAATTTAAGTTCTGAACTGTAGGCAAACTGTCAGACCAGTAGCGTTTGTATTTTAAAATGTATTCCTGTACAGAGCATTTGCCAAATTGTTTCAGCTTAGCAAACTTGCGCAGGAATCTTCTTTTCAACTGGTGTTTGCTATTCATGGCGTTTATTTAATCCTTTTGTTTTTACTACTCTCTTAGTCGTAGATTTTAAGTCTTTTATGTGCGTATGAAATTGCCAGCAAGGTAATATACCAAATGAACCTACTGTTAACTCTGAATTATTTCTATAAGGCTTCATTAAAACACTTGTCTGCAACTGATACTTGTTTTGGATGCATGGTAACCGTATTTAGTTAATTAAAGATATAAAATATAAATGAGAGCTAAAAATTTGTCTTTAGTTAACTTACCTTTGCATGCCATGATCGGTGATAGATTCTTTATAAAATAACTGTTAGTTGATAGATATTTTAATAGCGCAAGTGTAGTTAATAATGAGTCAATGTATAAGAAAAGATGGAATATATATATATATAATGTTAAGTTTATAATTTGAATATAATTTCATTTTAAGGATACAAATTTACATAAATAAAGAATTAACATTATCTTTATTTTATAATGTTAATAAATGTTTTATCTTTAAAATTATTAAAACATCTATTTAACCTCTATAGTTGTTATTGAGAATTTTTGATTCATAGAGATTGTATCAATGTAGTCATGAGTTGTATATGAGTGGATTTGTGATGTTGGGAAGTATTTATTTAAAGAGTTGAAAAGTGAAAATTATAATGACAAGTTTATAGTACCTTAAATTTTATGGTTCAATTATAGTGATCTTTATTGTGAGAGTATAACTTTTCACTTTGTGTTGTTGTCTTTTAAGACATTTTTGAGATTATGTTTTATCTCTAGTAGGGGGATGTAAACGTTTGTGGGTTTAATCTTTATGCTTGATAGCTACCCCTAGGAATTTTATGTTGAGTCATGCTATAGAGAGAGTGGCTTGCGTTAGGGGCCGAAATCCGGAAGTGATTGTCTGGGTAACCTAACGTAGGTGAGTTAAATAAGTGATAACCTAACTAATATTTTAGGGGTTGGGTAGTTCTAAACACTAAAACAGATAATGATATGCCTCGCCTACTTCTTAACGCTCGTTTAGGTTGAGAAAAGGCTGAGAAGGCCTGGAATGGCAAGTCGCCATCTTGTCCTCTTGAAAGATGTAACGACGCCGCATTTGTCTGCATAGGGGCCGGGAATCGGTAGAGACTGCCAGGGTAACTCTTGGTGAGGGCCGGTAGTCTAGGAAGATTCGCCAGGGTAACCTATCCTGACAATGCGATGACACTCTCTTAGTCTATATCATGATGGTGTTTCTTTTGTTGGGATTTTGATTTAAAGTGACTTGATACTGTGATTTCATGCATTCTGATTTGTAAACGTTATGTCGTATAGTGAATTGTAAACCCCGTAAACGTGATGTTCTGTTTGCTATGATTGTGGACCTGTCAGTATCTCCTAGCACGGAGGGAGTGGACCTTTGGGTTCCACGTGGTCGGGAGGTAACCGTGCTACACCTATCTTATAATTTTCTTGCAGATGATCCTTAGCTCGCAGCAGATTCCAGTTGCTATTTTGTTCGTGACTGAGGATGCAGAGCTTGTTCGTGGATTATTGTACCAGATCCCTTTTTGAACACTTAATGTTTTGTAAACTTACCTCTTGTGTAAGAGAGTACAGATTGTACCATCTTTGATGTATGGAGATTCCTTGAAATCTCGTTTTATGTAAAATGGACATTTGAGATATTTTATCGTATGTAAATTTATAATTGGATCTTACATGAAATCAAATTTGTACTTTTGATTGATTATCAATGTGATTAGTTAACTTATTAAAATTATGTAACAACGTCTTAGATACCTTATAACATATGTAAAGACATAAAAAAAAAAAATATTCTGTTAACTTTGTACTTGCACTTTGTTATATTGTAACTAAGTCGGGGCGTTACAGATTGGTATCAGAGCCAAGTTCTAACACTGGGTGCTCTGGTTAAATGAGCCCATTAGGTTGTTTAGTACGTTAGACTTGGTTGTTGTGCTTTCCATTTGCTTTGTTTGTCTTATAACAAGACTTGTCTTGGTTTGTGTGTAGGATCATGCCTAGGCGTCGTGTTAGAGGTCGTGGTCGAGGCCGAGGTGGTGGCCGTGGGCCAAGCCGCCAGGTTACTCCCCCTCCGAGCCCTCATCAGAGTGATCAGGCAGAACATTTGGGTCCGCAGTTGGATCAGGGTAATGAGGCACAGGTTCCAGAACAGTCAGTGGTAGAGGGGTCACAGTTACGCCCTTTACTTGAGGAGGTCCTAGCTCGACTTGGACCTAGACAAGAAGTGGTACAGGAAGTGAATAGAGAACGTGATAGATCTCCGAGGAGAGTTGATGATTCAGTACAGCAGGATGCTATTATTGCAGGTCACATGAGAGATTTGTTGAGGGCACGCCCTCCTACATTTGATGGATCTGGTGGAGGTTTAGAGGCAGAGACTTGGTTGCTTGATTTGGGACGGTGCTTTGCAATGCATCCTTATGGCAGCAATACTCGTGCTCGTTGCGCCATAATGCATCTTAGAGGCTTTGCCTCTACTTGGTGGCGATTGGAGGAGCAGAAGCTCCATTTAGAGATTGGTGCAGTCTCATGGGATATGTTCCAGGAGAGATTCAGAGCACGTTTCTTGTCTGAGCATTGGAGGCAGCGACGTGCGGATGAGTTTCATGATCTTCGACAGATGGCTATGTCCGTGGAACAGTTTGAGCGTAGGTTTTATGAGCTCAAGCAGTATGTAGGGATTATGGATGATGAGGCAATGTTAGTGCAACACTTCATCAGGGGTTTAAACGCCTGTATTAGCGGTGGAGTCAGAGTCTTCGAGCCGAAGACTATGGAGGTTGCTGTGGAGAAGGCACGGATAGTGGAAGAGAACCTCTCTATGGCTTTGGGTGGACACACTGGAGTACAGATAGGCAGTGCTCCTATTTCTAGTTTTGGTCAGCGTGGTGGTCAGTATCAGACAGGTGGTTCCTCTAGGAATCAACAAGGATCCGCTAAGGGTGGACAACAACAACGCAATCAACAAAAGAATAAAAATTCACAGAACCAGCAAAGTAATAATTCTCAATCAGGAAGGAACCGCAATTGGTGGTGCAATAAGCGCAATCCGCAGAACCAGCCAATACAGAGTGCTCAGTCGATAGTGAGTCGAGGTAGTTATCAGCAATCCAATGCACCTTCGGGTGGCAGAGGGTTTGGCAGAGGCACTGGATGTTTCTCTTGTGGACAGCAGGGACATATTGCTAGGCAGTGTCCTATGCGAGGTACGTCAGGTTATGGACAGCGACCGGCAGCATCAGAGCCGACAGTTGGTGATGTAGGTCGTACTCATACAGTGTTTGCTGCGGTAAATAACTGCCAAGCGGATCATCAGAACACAGTGGTTGAATCTTCAGGTCAGTTACAGGGTATTGATGTTAATATTCTTTTTGATTCTGGTGCTACAGATTCTTTTATTTCACCTTCTATAGTTGAGCGTTGTGGACTTGTGGCCGTAAAGCAAGGCGATAGGTGGCAGGTGGAATTTGCTTCTGGGGCTAAAGTAGCAGTTGAATCCCTTGTCCGCAATTGTGGACTTAGAATTGGATCATTGACTACTTCCGTAGATCTTCGAGTCACACCTTTAGGGTCATATGACATTGTTTTGGGAATGGATTGGTTAGGAACTCATCATGCAGTGATTGACTGTCGCCAGAAGACAGTACGTTGCATTAATGATGATGGTACAGAGGTTAAGATTGTTGGTGTTCAGAGACCCATTTCTTTGCGGATAATTTCTGCGATGCAGTTGAAGAGATGCCTTCGTCAGGGATGTCAGTTGTTTGCGACAACGGTGAGTGACTTGGATTCTGGTGAAAGTCAGGAGATATCACTTGATGATCACCCCATTCTTAGGGAATTCGCTGATGTTTTTCCTAGTGATATTCCTGGTATGCCACCGAAGCGTGACATAGACTTCAGAGTTGATTTAGTTCCTGGAGCAGAACCCATCTCTCGTGCTCCATATAGAATGACTACACAGGAACTGGAGGAGCTTCGTATTCAGTTGGAGGAACTCTTGTCAAAGGGTTTCATTCGTCCGAGTGTTTCCCCTTGGGGAGCACCTGTTATCTTCGTGAAGAAGAAGGATGGATCTCTCAGATTGTGCATTGACTATCGTCAATTGAATAAGGTAACGATTAAGAACAGGTATCCATTACCTAGAATTGATGACCTTTTTGATCAGATCAAGGGAGCAACTGTATTCTCTAAGATTGATTTGAAATCTGGTTATCATCAGTTGCGAATTGCAGAAGCTGATATTCATAAGACGGCATTCCGAACTCGATACGGACACTATGAGTTCACAGTGGTACCGTTTGGGTTAACGAATGCACCATCAGTGTTCATGAGTCTGATGAATGGTGTGTTTCGCACCTATCTTGATCGATTTGTTCTCGTGTTTCTCGATGATATTTTTATTTATTCGAGAAATATGCAGGAACATGAAGAGCATTTGAGGCAAGTTCTACAGTGTTTGAGGGAGAACCAATTGTTTGGAAATTTGAAGAAATGTGAATTCTTCAAAACTGAGGTGAAATACCTTGGACATGTGATATCTGGAGAGGGAATAGCTGTGGATCCTGCAAAGATTCAAGCTATCATTGATTGGCCTGTACCTAAAAATGTTTCTGAGGTTCGTAGTTTCATGGGTCTTGCTGGTTATTACAGACGATTTGTTCAGGGGTTTTCTAGGATTGGACACCCCATTACTTCTCTTCAGAGGAAAGGGAAGAAATTCATTTGGACAGATCAATGTCAATTGGCTTTTCAAATACTTAAGGATAAGCTGACTAGTGCACCTATCTTAGCAGTTCCTGATCCTGCTAAAGATTTTGTTGTTTGCACGGATGCTTCTTTGGAATGTTTAGGAGCTGTATTGATGCAGGATGGACGAGTGATTGCATATGAGTCTCGCAAACTCAAGGATCACGAACAGAATTACCCCACACATTATTTAGAGCTCGCTGCAGTTGTTCATGCTCTAGTTCGTTGGAGACATTTCTTGTTAGGGCATCGTTTCGAACTTCATTGTGATCACCGCAGTCTGCAGTATATATTTACACAGCCTAATCTGAATGCTAGGCAGAGACGGTGGATGGAGTTCCTTTGCGAATATGATTTTGAGGTGAAATATGTTCAGGGTAAGGAGAATGTAGTGGCAGACGCCCTTAGTCGGCGAAGACATGAGATTTCAGCTGTGACACTTGGAGTTGAGTTGAGGAGTCAGATATTGGCCGCTCTTCCTTCCGATAGATTATATCAGGAAGTGAAGATGGAGATTGATTCAAATAGACCCTTGGAGGGAAGATTTTCAGGATATGCAATCGAGATAGATGGTTTGTTGCGACATCTGGGTCGTATATATGTACCACCTACTGAGAATCTTCGCACTCTTATTTTGACAGAGGCACATCGAGCTCCTTACTCAGCACATCCTGGAGTCAAGAAGATGTATGCAGATCTTCGACAGTTATATTTTTGGCCTGGTATGAAGCGTGACATTGCTGACTTTGTATCGAGGTGCCTTGAATGCCAGAGAGTCAAAGCGGAGCATCAACATCCCGCTGGTTTGTTGCAGCCACATCTCATTCCTGAGTGGAAATGGGATGTTATATCAGTGGATTTTATTGTTGGATTACCTACGTCATTACGTCGACATGATGCCATCATGGTTACTGTTGACAGATTGACAAAGGTAGCTCATTTTTCACCAGTTCGGTCATCTTACAATGCTTCCTCTGTGGCTAGAATTTTCATGGAGGATATAGTACGATTGCATGGGATTCCACGTAGAATCATTTCTGATAGGGATCCTGTATTTACTTCAGCTTTATGGACTTCATTGCAGCATGCTTTAGGTACGCAGTTGAATTTTAGTTCAGCTTATCATCCTGAGACTGACGGTCAGACAGAGAGAGTCAATCAGATTCTCGAAGATATGCTCAGAATGTATGTGATGGATCGACAGTCTCATTGGGAGGACTATTTATACTTAGTGGAATTCGCCTATAACAATGGTTATCAGAGTTCCATAGGTATGCCTCCATTTCAGGCACTATATGGACGTCCTTGTCGTACACCATTGAGTTGGGATCGACTTGAGGATAGAGTTCTACTTGGTCCTGAGATGCTTCGTGATATGGAGCAACAGGTAGATCGTATTAGAGAGCACTTGGTAGCAGCACAGGATAGACAGAAGAAGTATGCCGATGCGCATAGGGTGGATAGACAGTTTTCAGTTGGAGACAGGGTTTTTCTTCGAGTTCGTCCGCGCAAGAGTCCAATCCGTTATGGAAAAGGCTCTAAGCTTGCACCTCGTTTTGTGGGACCATTCGAGATTCTTGAGAGGATTGGTCCTGTGGCGTATCGACTTGCTTTACCACCCAGTCTATCACGTATTCATGATGTCTTTCATGTATCTGTTCTTCGACCTTATCATCCTGACATTTCACATGTACTCGATTGGAATGCATTACAGGTAGAGGACGGGCAGCTGGCTTTGGAGCCCGTGGGCATTCTTCAGCGTCGAAGGCTCGCCCTCAGGGGTCGAGACGTTGATCAGGTGAGGGTCCAATGGGATCCTAGCGATGAGGCATCAGCTACTTGGGAGGATGCGACACGTATGCATGAGCTTTATCCATATTTGTTTGTAGGCTTCCAGGAGTAAGCCTTATCCTAGGGGGTGAGGATGTAGTGTCCCTCCAGTTCAGACATACTGTTAGATTTGATTCTGTTTGTTAGATTACTTTGATACTATGTTGATTATTTTCAGAGGAGATTCTAGATACTATGCTGTTTTGATTTTGCGGATGATACATTTACATCCTGGTTATTTGATTGTGTGGTTCGATGATACTGTGATAGTTATATTCATGTTATAGCTTATTGGTTATGATTATTGCTTATGTTATCATGTTGTTATGATTGATTTTGTTCGTTTGTGTCGATGGATAAGACAGTGTAGCATTACTCATTCGTGAGTACCCTACTACGCTGCAATTCTTATTCACGGCGTGTTTTCTAACATGAGATTATATATATACATGTGTTAACTTTGATGTTTTTCCTGCAGACACAGGTACCGGGTAACAGCTCCACCTGCTTGTCAGGTCTGAGTGTACCCTAATCCATTATAATTATGTTGTCGGAGGTATTGACAGGTCCGTTTTAACCATCGTTCGTTTTCGAACGAGTATCTCTGTGTTTCCCTGTGTAGCCCAATTTGTCTTGTCATGTTTAAATGTATATTGTATTGTGTTTGCGTATTTAATATCGATTTTATTAAATATTTATTTATGTTTATGCAACGTTTGTGATTTAATTTATTAAGTTAAGTTAAATATGATGTTGAATTTATTAGTGAAAGTTAATTACTTGCAATGTTTTAATTAAAATAATATTATTGCTGTTTTAATTGTGTAAATTGAATTGTGTGAAAAAGATATTTTTAAAACAAGATATTTTTGATGAGATAAGAATTTCTGATTATAGTTAACAGACTGTTATGATATTTTAGAAGAATTAGTTGAACTGAATGAGTTATTTTAGAATGCAAATTGATTTGCCAGTTAAGTTTGGTGATTGAAAGTGGAATTGCATGAATTTATATTTTTGGAGATTTTGGGGATTGTGCACACATTCACGGGAAGAATTTTACGGCAGCAGCTTAATAGCAAAATTCAGTACAGCAATTGTTTCAGACGAGTTTTCTTTAGGATTTTATTTTGAAGCGTAATTCGAAAGCTGAGATCATTGCAAATTCTTCATTGAAATCGGGTGATTTGATTTTGGGGTTGACAAAGGTTTTCTGAGGATCGTTTTTCAGCCATTTTTTGAGTTTTAACAGGTTCTCTTCTTGAATTATTTTTCTTGTGTTTGAATTCTGGAAATCTATTGTAGGAATCGATGATTTGAATGGAAATTTTTTTTGCTAAACCTGCATAAAACAACAAAGAAATTGTTAGAATAAACAATCAGATTTTATTAAAAATATAGTTAAATTAAGATGCTAGGAATTCACGGAATTAGAATTTAGTATAAATTCTTAGATCTGAAAACAGCGGTTGATTTCTCCTGTATATCCGTTAATTTATTGAAATATCTAATTTAGAGTATAAAATGAAATCTAGGTAGTAATTTTAAGTTGCTGTTATGAAAGTTTTTACAGTACAATTTCCGGGGTTGAATCTCTGATTTCACAAATAACGTCCCTGTTATTTCATTCTTTTCTTCAATATAGAAAATATGGTCTGTCTGGCAAAGGCGTTACCTTCATATGATTGGAATCTTGAACTCAAGAAATTATACAGTTCATTAGAATTGTTCAGAAATGCCTTTTGTACTGATTGCAGTTTTAATAGAAATAAGAATTATCGTTTATATAAATTTAGATGTATTTCTTTTGATACTGATTTCACCTTTAAATCTGCGCCTTAAGAAAGTATAAAATATACATTCATTCTTCATTTTTCCTGTCGCCCAAAATCCTTTTGTCGGCTATAGTCATGAGGGATAATTCATCCTTCTTGAGCGAATACCAAATCTGATGATTGTTAAAAGTTAAAACATAGGCGAAGTAATGATAAAATCGGACCAGTTAATCAATGATTTTCCTTTTTATTTCAAGATTATTGTGTTTTGTTTTCTCGGTAGATGTCTTCACCCTACGCATATGTATGAATCTATCCGCTAAAATGAGCGAAGATCTGTGTAGATATTCATGGCGTAACTCTTGTTGGAAAGTGACAATATTGTTATTGTTGTGGCTGCCCATCTATGAAAGCTAGGGAGTTTAGACTTATATGAATTTATCATATTCTATTGCCGTCTATTCCTGTAATTGTGCTGGAACGAGGAAGGACGTGATATTTTAATTTAAGTTCTGAACTGTAGGCAAACTGTCAGACCAGTAGCGTTTGTATTTTAAAATGTATTCCTGTACAGAGCATTTGCCAAATTGTTTCAGCTTAGCAAACTTGCGCAGGAATCTTCTTTTCAACTGGTGTTTTCTATTCATGGCGTTTATTTAATCCTTTTGTTTTTACTACTCTCTTAGTCGTAGATTTTAAGTCTTTTATGTGCGTATGAAATTGCCAGCAAGGTAATATACCAAATGAACCTACTGTTAACTCTGAATTATTTATATAAGGCTTCATTAAAACACTTGTCTGCAACTGATACTTGTTTTGGATGCATGGTAACCGTATTTAGTTAATTAAAGATATAAAATATAAATGAGAGCTAAAAATTTGTCTTTAGTTAACTTACCTTTGCATGCCATGATCGGTGATAGATTCTTTATAAAATAACTGTTAGTTGATAGATATTTTAATAGTGCAAGTGTAGTTAATAATGAGTCAATGTATAAGAAAAGATGGAATATATATATATATAATGTTAAGTTTATAATTTGAATATAATTTCATTTTAAGGATACAAATTTACATAAATAAAGAATTAACATTATCTTTATTTTATAATGTTAATAAATGTTTTATCTTTAAAATTATTAAAACATCTATTTAACCTCTATAGTTGTTATTGAGAATTTTTGATTCATAGAGATTGTATCAATGTAGTCAAGAGTTGTATATGAGTGGATTTGTGATGTTGGGAAGTATTTATTTAAAGAGTTGAAAAGTGAAAATTATAATGACAAGTTTATAGTACCTTAAATTTTATGGTTCAATTATAGTGATCTTTATTGTGAGAGTATAACTTTTCACTTTGTGTTGTTGTCTTTTAAGACATTTTTGAGATTATGTTTTATCTCTAGTAGGGGGATGTAAACGTTTGTGGGTTTAATCTTTATGCTTGATAGCTACCCCTAGGAATTTTATGTTGAGTCATGCTATAGAGAGAGTGGCTTGCGTTAGGGGCCGAAATCCGGAAGTGATTGTCTGGGTAACCTAACGTAGGTGAGTTAAATAAGTGATAACCTAGCTAATATTTTAGGGGTTGGGTAGTTCTAAACACTAAAACAGATAATGATATGCCTCGCCTACTTCTTAACGCCCGTTTAGGTTGAGAAAAGGCTGAGAAGGCCTGGAATGGCAAGTCGCCATCTTGTCCTCTTGAAAGATGTAACGACGCCGCATTTGTCTGCATAGGGGCCGGGAATCGGTAGAGACTGCCAGGGTAACTCTTGGTGAGGGCCGGTAGTCTAGGAAGATTCGCCAGGGTAACCTATCCTGACAATGTGATGACACTCTCTTAGTCTATATCATGATGGTGTTTCTTTTGTTGGGATTTTGATTTAAAGTGACTTGATACTGTGATTTCATGCATTCTGATTTGTAAACGTTATGTCGTATAGTGAATTGTAAACCCCGTAAACGTGATGTTCTGTTTGCTATGATTGTGGACCTGTCAGTATCTCCTAGCACGGAGGGAGTGGACCTTTGGGTTCCACGTGGTCGGGAGGTAACCGTGCTACACCTATCTTATAATTTTCTTGCAGATGATCCTTAGCTCGCAGCAGATTCCAGTTGCTATTTTGTTCGTGACTGAGGATGCAGAGCTTGTTCGTGGATTTTGTACCAGATCCCTTTTGAACACTTAATGTTTTGTAAACTTACCTCTTGTGTAAGAGAGTACAGATTGTACCATCTTTGATGTATGGAGATTCCTTGAAATCTCGTTTTATGTAAAATGGACATTTGAGATATTTTATCGTATGTAAATTTATAATTGGATCTTACATGAAATCAAATTTGTACTTTTGATTGATTATCAATGTGATTAGTTAACTTATTAAAATTATGTAACAACGTCTTAGATACCCTATAACATATGTAAAGACATAAAAAAAAAAATATTCTGTTGACTTTGTACTTGCACTTTGTTATATTATAACTAAGTCGGGGCGTTAACTTTGTACTTTCATTTTGTAATTTGTGTGACCAAATGAACTATTCCAATGTGTTCAGGTGGGTATGTTTACACTAGGCATGGTCCTCTTTCGCACCCAAACACGTTGAATTGATCTAAGCTACATTTAACCATCAAAATACCTTAAGGGTTAAACCACAATAGTGGTTTACAAATTTTTTGAGGAAGAAAATTTGTTTTTTTGTGTTTCCACAATGTCAAGGGGTTCGGTCAAACTATGTGGTTCACCTAAACTGGATTGGGTGTTTGATTGAGCACATGGGTTTGGTCGAACCACCTGTTCAACCAAACCCCCAACCATATGAATAAAAAATTAATATTTTATGGGGTTCACTTGAATGGGTGTTCAACCGAACCCCTTGAAATAAGGCATAAAAAATAAAAGAAATTGTCACTGTCGCATTATACATTTTCTCTATTTTGTGTATGTGGCGAATGGTGGACCCAAACGTGAACAGTGAACTAATTGGAAAAAAAAACTCATAGGGGGAAAACATGCACTAGCTCAAGCCACAACTCATCAACCCAACCTCCATAGCTCATAGGTTGGTTAACTTTGAATTTCATAGATTTCAAACTACATTCGTTTGAGAAATTTTTAAACCCTAAATGCAAAATGGGAAATGTTTCAAATTTGTAGATTTCAAACTACATTTCTTTGTTTGAAAAATTTGCGTTTGCTTGAAATTTTCTAAATCCTTTTCAACAAACACTATTTCTATCATGCTTTGATGAATGTTCATACCCTATACCAAAGCTCCAATTTTGGCATGGGCATGGAATGTTGAATAAATGGTGTTGTAGTTGCTTGAATGATTTTGCAAACCCATTTCTAAACTCTGTCAAAAAATTAATGTGCCTTTTCCATGCTTCCACATTTTGCATACATTTCTACCATAGCACCTCCAATTGCCTTTTCTTTAATGTTTCTGAAGCCTTACCTAAACATTAACATATTTATTTGAGGCATTATATCAAATAGTTCATGGTAAATTTTTTTGGTTATATTTGTTACTAAAATTATTGTTGATAACCATATATCTTTATAATTTTGTATAGGATGGATTATTTTGTTCAACCCACAATAATGAATTATTGGTAAATAAAAATGTGAACCATAATAGTGACTATTTTCCTCATTGAGGTTGATAAGTTATGCTAATGATTGTGGTATGAAAGTATAAATAAGAATATGATCTCTAATTGGTAAGATTTATTAATGCACAACCTCTCTAATGAGTATACTTTTTTGAGGGATTTGAAAAAAATAATCTAGAACCATTGATTAGAGCTAAACATATTATATTAGACTCTAACAAAACTTTAATTGGAACTTAGGTAATCTAGACTATTTATAAAAATGGGGAATTATAGTTATTCCCCTACAAGTTTTTATATTGGAAAATCCTTGCAATGAGGGTTAGAGTTATCAATATGAAATTATAAATTGGTAAAAGGTATAAAGTTGTAATCAATTAGAATTAAAATGAAAACATTGGTGAAGGTTTATCTAATTATTTTTTATATATAGGACCTTTAGAAAAATGGGCCTCATTCATGGTGGATATGACACCAACAAAGAAAGCTAGGGAGCATGGTGATAATGATTTGAAAATGTCATACCTAGAGCTATGAAGTACAATTAATATATTTTATATCATAATCTTAATATAATTAGGTGCTTCTTACTATTTTGTATCACCTTAGATAGTTTAGAAATTCAACTTAAAATCTAAATCACGGTTGAAAGAGGTAGTGTTGAGTTGTGTACATGTCCCAAAGACAGTTTATAAATGATACCATTCTAAAATTATAACTTAGGGTGCATACAATGGAAACTTGGATAAAATTCTTCATATGTTTCCTTTGAGTCTTATGACATTGCTCCAAAAATGGTTGGTTCTAAATGTATGAATCAAAGAATAAATTTAGTGGAAAGAAACTAGATTGTTTGAATGAAATGTATAATAAAATAGTTCTATTAGGATTAGAAGGAATGAAGGTATTATAATTTTTTCTATTTTACAACTCAAAAGAGAATAAAGAAAAGGGTGTGCCTTGTTTGTTGTTAATTTTTATGTAGTAAAATTGAATGAGAACCATTCAAATGAAAATAAACCTCCATTACAAAATTCTTAGGATACATTCTTTCCTAGAATGAACTCCTTATGTTTCCTCCTAAATGGGTGTTTTATTTTTTAATAGAGTTCATGCATGAATTAGCCCCTATATCTAGAGATCCCTATCAAACAAACACTTCATATTTGCATGAATTAAAGGATTTCCTAAATGACATTTTAAAGAAAGGATTTATATGTTATAGTGTCTTTTCATGGGATGCTCCAACTATTTTTATGAAAAATAAATATAAGACAATTTTCCAAGTTGTCTTGATTATGTATGTTCAATAAATAAACAATTAACATTACTATCCATCGCCTAAAATAGATGACTTATTTTATTGATTGAGAGGGGTGGCCATATTTAAAAAAATAGGTCTAATATTCAATTACAATTAGCAAAGAATAAAGGAGGAATACATTCATAAAACTACATTTAGAACTAGGTATAGGACATCAAAATTATATGTTTGAGCCAATGCATATAGGACACCCATATACAAAATAGTACAAAAGAAAGAGAAAAAATGTAAAGAATGCACTTGTAACCTATACTTGCTTGGCATTAAAATTTTGAAATTAAACATAAAGAATCATAGGATTTATAAATTAAATACATGAGGCTATTATATAATATCAAAAAAGACTATTTTAAAGTTTAAATTTATATCTTAATTTTAAGGTAAATACTTTTGGTTGAATTTATGAATTAGAAATAGAAAATTTGAAAGGGCCCCACCCTTTTACAAAGACCAATAAAGAGACAAAAAATGATCAATCATATTGGCATGGAACAACAACAAGAAAAATATAGTTTTAAGTTAGAAAAATAACATCTAATTAGAAATACTCCACCAGTAGTGGCAATGTATCTAATAAAGAGGGTTGTTTTCCCAAAAACATCAGTAGATCTTTCATTTCACAACTTGAATCCAAAATTCTTCAAGGAACTATATCTTATTGCCAACCTTATCCTTTTCAATGAATGAACCTAGTTCCTTTGTAATGGAGATTCTATCTTTAGTTTCCAAACTTGAGACCAAAGGGAATAAAGGGTTCCTATAATCTTTTAAACTTGAACCTTCTTCATATTTTTAAATTATTAGAAGGAATACCAAGAGGTGAATGTTGCAATTCAAGAGAATGGTAGAGGCAATGAACTCCAACTAATCCATCTGTAACATGATTCTTGTCTCTACCAATCTCCTCTAAATTTCTCTTGACAAGACCTTCTAAATTAGTCATGTGTACAAGAGGACCAACCACCCCTCGATTATGCTCAAAGGGAGCCTCAACCAAATCCTAAGGTAAACAAGGCTCCATCTCATCCTTATGAATTTTTTTCAACCTTCCCCTCCTCTAAAATTTCTACAGGTCTATAAAATACATAGCTATCTACACATGAAAACATAGTGAAAACACAAGAAAATCCTATAGCAAGACATGTGAACCCAAATAACCAAATTCAAAAATAATTTAATCTATAAGTATAAATAGTTTGAAGGTAGAAACTTTATACATATAAAAATATGATAAATGTGTGATTATTTTTCTTTCCAATCTATAAATTTTTTATGTGCTTGGCTATATAATTGAGATGATTCACTCATAATGTAATGATAAAATTTAGTATGTATGAAAGAAATATTTTTGAGACATCAAGCTACCATTCTACATAACTCTCATGGAAATAAGAATATTATTTTATTTTAAGTAAAGAAATTGTGTGTACTCTATCTTGAAAATTACTAATTAACTTTGAATTATATACTTATAATTTAAAATAAGAGCATCCTTTGTAACATGGAATAGATAGGTTAATTAATGAAATAAAATATGCTTTTATATTAAGAAAAAATTACAAATATGGAACTCATACATTGAGAAATTGACTAAGACAACTCTGTATGAGAATTGAGATGCTTGAATAATTTATATACCTTCTTTCAATAATTAACATTAGAAATTAATACTTGGCTCATATTGTATAATCACACTAGAAACCAACAATGGAATATTGAGAGTCTCAACTAAGAATTCCACCTTATAGATAACATTCACACTAGAAGCCAACAACTAAAGGCCAAATTTCATAAATAAATTTCATGTGTTATATATCATGCCTTTGAGGGGTCCACAAGTACCATGAGCCTTTTAAAAGCCTTCTCCATCTAAATGCATCCATTCCAAGACCATTGGGAGGTGGGTATCCCAAGTTCCTTAATTTCTTGTAGGAATTTAATCAAGAGTAGGACATTGTGACTTTGGCATGTAAATTTCAATCTAAATGTGCATCCAAAAAATACAAATTCAATAACTAAATTTAATTCAAAAAGCGGCCAGCCATCTATGGCCTTCTATAAACTTCTCAAAGATGTCATTCCCATAAATGATAAATTAAAAGTTAATTTATGACTTCACCAAAATGACATGAAATTATCTTTCTAAGATTTCATATCTACATAAATCCCTCAAAGAATATTTTAACTAATTTTAAACACTCAAAAAAATACATATATATGAATATATACTTCATTTATAAATTCTTGGAATATATCAATCCATCAAAATTAAATTCTTAGACATCATGCATAATATTTTTGATGTGTTCACAAAGCCACCTAGGGTCTCATAAAAATTGAGTAGGTGAATACCAATATGCATATCTAATGGTGGGGTAAATGGAGGGGGATTAGGAGTAAGTTCATATATATGTATTACTTATTTTACAATCCAAATATTGGTTGGAGAGGTTGCATTTGAATAGGAGTGAAGATAATGTCTATTAAAATATGACTCACCATCTTCTCTATTCTTAGGATTTTGGAGTTTATCAAAATATATTTTTTCAATCTCAACCAATTTTTGCTTCAACTTTCAAATCATCCATGCAATCCTCCCTGAAATATTCAATATGTAAAACATAATTATGAGGAAGATACAAATAATCCTTAACATAGCTTTTTGTATCAAAGAATAATATGGTTCTATAATTTTAAAGTATTTCCAATTTTGAATTCTAAATACAATAAATAATCTATTTAATTGAACAATAATCATAATTTTAAGGAAAACATAAATTACTTGAATCTTTTTAAGGTCTCTCATTAGATTCTACTTTAACTTAAATTTAAAAAGAAAAATTAAAATCCACAAAAAAAAATTTAAAGACATAATAAATTATTATAATATTATTTAAAAATCTAATTGTAATGAACATGTTATAGTAATAAATATTTAAATTTTAAATCTATGAAAATATATAACCAAATGATCCTTAGTTTCCATATATCATTTGTGATGAGAATGTTGAATATTATAATTTTTTAGGCCAACCTTTAGGAACTAATTCACCATTGTTAAAATGATCCTTAGTTTATTCATAGTTTTTTTCATGATTATAATTTTTTTCAATTTCTATTAAACCAAACTCAAAATAATGGTATAGATTAAGATTCTTTTCTTTATCATAATTAAAAGTTGTATAAATTGTTAAATTATATATTTTTTAACATATACAAAATGTATGGTTGGATTGGTGAGGTATTTATAACAAGTATGTAATATGAAGTCAAATTTTATTAGATTTGATTCTTAATAAATTATTTGTAACGATTCAATTTATAGCTGTATGCAATCTATAAGTTTAAATAGTTTGATGCTATATAAACTTTATACATATAAAAATATGATAAATATGTGATTATTTTGCTTTCTAATCTATAATTTTTTTATTTTCTTAGCTATATAATTGAGATGATTCACTCATAATGTAATGATAAAATTCATCATCATATGGAGGATTTTATATTATCTTCCATTAAATTCATCCTCTTTATGAGATTCTTATGGAATATTGATATTCTAGTGTGAATTCTTAATTTTAGACATATCTTAACTAGATAAATTTAGGTTCAATGAAGGCAATAGAACTTTTTTTTCACTTACATAATCCTATTTTGAAGTTAATTTATGTTAACAACTATTAAATTAGATATTTTTATCCCCAATTATTTTCAAATAATTTTACACTAATCTTTGTTTTCTTATTCTTTCTTTCATTGTTTCATTTAAAATTTGAACCATTTAAGGATGCTATATTATAGATTATAGTTGTCTTCCAATTCTTTTTAAATTGTTCAACCCTCTCATGGTCTAAATAATTTTACATTCAACAACCATGTCTAAAGTACATTATATACCCAACCTCTTCCCCTATTTAACACACTCATAAACCTTGTTACTAATCTCATTCGAAGAGGTGGAACAACCAATCTTAGAGGGATCCTCATCCATAGGAGAGAGAAGGGAGCCATCAATCTAGGCTCTAGTAGTATTCTAAAAATAGTAGAACTAGAAGCTAGAATCCTAACAATGATAGCCAAGTTGGATAATACACAAGTTTTCCTTTTCAAGGGATTGGGGAACACTTATTGGATGGGTATTATTTCCCCTTCACCACATTTTGATTAGGATTAAGAATTGAAATAATAAAATTCTCAAATTGGTATAAGAAAAAAATAAGCCCTTAGTGGAGGGGAGCTCATTTTTTTCTCATGTGCAACTCTAATAATAGATTTCTTAAATTACATGAGTAAATGAAAAGGGAAGCTAACAAGTCACATGCATCTAAGATTATTAATACAATAAAAGTTATAGGATAAACAACATTTATAGTTTCTTTCTAGGATGAAATAAATAATCAAGTAGAAACATTTATATACTTGTGAGGAAATCATCTATATTTTCCTTCCTCTTGTATTTACTTTCTTTATGAGACTTCAAGCCCTTCATGGAAAAACCACTTGTAGTAGCTCAATACCTTCCTCAATGGCTTTAAAGGTTAACCTTCTTACTTTTTAACCAAAATTGTAATAACATTCAATTTTGTGTAATTTATGTCCACTATTATCATTTTAATTCAAAATAATGTAAGAAATTTATATATTTATTTAAAAATTAAAAAATATTAAAATAAGAGTTTTAAATTAATTGAAAAAATAGTTGGACCCCTCTAATTTTGTGGAACTATTTATTAAAAGATATTTAGTTGAATTTTATATAATAGGAAAAGGAAGCCACATATGGCATTAGGACCTTCCTTGATGGTCTTTAAGTTAGGAAATTTTTAATTTCATTCATAGGTCTTGAGGTATTTTAAAGAAAAGTAGTGTTTGGAAAAAGGTATTTGGTACAAACTCCCTAAAAAATTAATGTTATATGTTTATGCTATTAACACATGAAATTTTGGGCCTTAAAATAGCCACATCATCCCCATATTTTAATACAAATGATACATTAAGGCTTTATGTCACTTATAATAGATTTACAATTAGTTGATATAGCTCCATTTAGATCAATCAATATATCCTAATTTCTATCAAATCATAGGGTATCAATTTCAATAATTACACAATTCAAAGCACATATGATTTTTCATTTGCTAGTAGAGGGAACTATCTTATTATGTTGGATTAAAATAAAATATAGGTCCTCAATACTTTTCATCTTTATTTTCCATCATTACATTGAACCTTATAAAGGACATATTCATTTGTCTCATTCTCTTCTCTTATTTTTACCTTCAATAATGACTGGATTGATTTTACATGACCAATAATGTTAAGTAATGAAGCTTTGTGTGCAATCTAGTAATTTAAATTTTAGAACTATTTTAGAATATGTTTTAAATTTAAATTTTAGAATTGTTTTAGATTATATTTTGTGTGCAATCTAGTAATTTGAATGTTTTGAAATTATTAAAAACTATGATAGATGTTGAATGTTTTTTTGTTAATGGTATGAAAATATTATTGATGAGTAGGTGAATTATTACAACTGTTTTAGATTTGTATTCCCTTTATCTAGATATATTATTTACCAAGGTCTCATTGCTCTTTTAGGTGTACATACATATAGATAACATGGAAAATTTAGATCATGTTCCACCTCCATATTCTTTGTTTGCAAATACCACTAACGAGATTAAAAAATTGAGAGACTCATTAGCATAGGGTGCAAACCCAGGGATATATTATGAACCATGCATGTCAATATTACATAGTTTAGAAAAACTAAGAGATGAACTTGAAAGGACTAGTGCATTTTCCCCATATAGAGTAGCTATACTTCTTTAACACATGAATGAAGAAGTACATGGTGATGTTCCCCTTGAACAAATATAGGATAGTGTGACCAAAGAAATGATAAAAAACACTTGTTTTCCTTTTTATCAAAATGTACGTAAGGTTAGGGGATACCTGGTCACTAGATGTGTTGATCGTGCTATGGTTGAATTGATCTACCCATGATTTCTCATAGCACATGGTCAATACCCAAACAATGACCATATTTCATTATATTGTGTTCATTAGTTGTATGTTGAGGTCCATTTGGGCCTCAAAGTCAACTACCTGAACATTCCACCATATGCTAGTCAGAGGTGTGGAAAGATTGTTGATAGGCCCACCTATCATTGAGCAAATAGACCAGCCCTAGTGTTTAGGGAATTGGTTGGTGAGAGGTCTCCTACTCTCACCCTAGCTCTAGCCCCCATAGCAGATGAGGTTGTCATTGCTTCCCAAAAGGAAGCAATTGACACTGTAAGTGACATTACGACTACCACCACTAGGATATTTGATGATTGTGTAGGTTAGTATTTGATGTCCAAACATTCCTGATCCATGCCATTTTCAGCACAGTGGACCACCATGGATCCTTTTATAGTGGTCGGCATACCTACTCCTACTTAGCTTGATGCACTTATAGGAGATATGGCACACATGACTTTGCATTGTTTGGTTGAGGACCTATTGGAGGCATATGCGCACATTGCATCAAACTATGGGATCAGTATAGAGCATGTCAAAGATCATTTGGCACATAGATTATGTTTAGCTCTAGGATCCCATCATTCTCAACCGAGCACTAATGCACATTAGGACCCGCCTACAATTCATTTGATAGCTAGAAAGACTATGGGTTTTATTGATATGTTGATTGGTTCTGGTTTATCATCACTGATGCCATCTCACCTTCATAGTCCTCTACATTCATCATTTTTGGCATGACATGGGATAGATTAGATGGATGCAAATCTGTTGATTCATCACTTGACCGTTTGGTGGATATGGTGGAGGTGACTATTTTAGAGGACTTAGGTCATCTGATATCAGATGATGTGCATGTATGTGTGCATGTGCATGTTTTAATTCTTTTTTAAATTTTTTTTAACTAGATATTCATGTAAGTTGATATATATGTATATATATTGTTACAGGTGGGCATACCTCATGTCACTCCTAGCCTTGGTCCAGTTCATGTACATGATTGATGTGACTTTGTGGATGAATCTACTGCCAGTGGACATGTGAGTTTTAAATTTTTATATATACACATGTATATGTACATGTAAGATTTATGTATGCATAGATCTAGATAGATATTTAAAAATACAAGTTCATTTAAAAATAAATTTCATAAATTTATTTAATATAAATTATATGTATTTAACACATTCTATATTTAATTTTATTTGTAGGGCTCAACACATCTATCAGAGCAGGACCATTCTCATTCAGATGGTCGTTCAACTAGGATATGGCATTCATATTAGGCCCTGCACACTAGATTTATGATGTAAAGTACTACATGTATTTTCTTATATGATGATCTTTAGTATTCGAGATTTGATGATCTCTAACTTACATTTGCTTATATGATATACATACATTTTCTTATTTGTTGATCTTTAGTATTCGACATTTGATGATCTCTAATTTACATTTGCTTAAATGAAATGTACATACATTTTCTTATATTATATATACATACATTTTCCTCTTTGTTTATAACATGTGTTATGTTTATACATTGAATCTCTTTACATGTATGTAAATGTGTTTGCTTATGGTTACATGTTTACACATGATATATGTATGCATTTTCTTTAAATATTCAATATACATACATGTTTGTTTATTTTATGATCTCTTACAACTTACATTTCCTTATATTCAATATACATTTGATCTCTAGTAGAATTTTAGAAAATCAATGCCACTTTATAATTAAATTCATTCATGTTGATCACAATAATTTTTTTTTAAATGACTTAAGCAACATGAACCATTGAATTGAGAACAAAAATAATGTTTTTGACAAGTAACTTGAAATCCAATTCAAATTATACCTCTATTATACATTTTTGAACTTTAAAAAAATTCTAAAATTACCAGATATGTTGTGCATACCTATGCATTAAATAACAACAAACTCCACAATGAAATAACTTGTTTGTTTACTACTTGATTCATTTAAACTAGGATCTAGTTATTCCATGTACACTAGAATATTTTTTTCCCATCCCATATGCATATAAATAGAAGCTTATTTTTCATTATTCTAGATATCAAATTGCAAGATTAATTCTCATTTATATCACTTGGAGCATAAATTTTGGAGAAGAGGTTTTTGCACATTTATTAAGGAGGCAAATATTGGAGAGACAACTTTTCATTTTTATCAATCAAGAAAAAATTTGGAGGAGAATTTAACTAAGTTGGTAGAGGAATTTTTTTGAGTCATCTTTAAGTTGAAGAAAAAAATGGGACAACAAAGGGAAAAAAAATGTGTCTCAATGAAAATTGTCAAAAGAAGAACAAAAGAGGCATGAAAAAAACTTGGAAAATTATCATAGAAAGAAACAAGGTACATGCTTGTTTCTTCTCTCTCTCTCTCTCTCAAGTGTGTGTTTAGGAATTTTATTAACACCTCAATTTTTTTTGCTTATAAATATATTTCCAATAGTCATCTTGCATAGACATTCCCTAAATTCTTTATCTATTTCCAATTGCTTTTGTTCCATAAAATTCTTACGCTCAAGAATATTTGATTTATTTTGTTTCAACTCCACTTAGATAACTCAGAGTCTCTCACTTTCTTTGGTTGCATGTAAATTCAAACAAGCAGGAATTTCTCAAGTTGGAGTCCAGCCTAATCTAGATATTGGATCAAACAAATCCGCTAAAGAACACATGAACCTTGAAGTTAGGGAGGAGACCAAAGTTCAAACAATGCTTGTTGGAGAGGGGTCAAGATCACTTCCTTCTACTGGTATGGATAAGCATATAATACTAGCAAAAACTTCTCTCACTTATAGCATCATGTCTTATCACTTTGTTTGCTTGCATACATAAAATTCACTTATATAACATCATCTCTCACTTTTGTTTGGAAAAGATTTTGTGACATGTAGGAAGGGCTCAACAAGCAGGAAGTTCTCAAGCTCAAGTCGAGGAAAATCTAGACATTGGATCAAAAGAATCCGCTCAAGAACACATGGTACTTGAAGATAGGGAGGAGGCGCAAGTTCAAACAATGCATGTTGGAGAGGGGTCGGGATCATTTCCTCCTACTGGTATGGATGAGCATATAAGACTAGCTAAAAAGGTGAGGAAACAAATTTCTCATATAAATTTAGATCATTTACTTGAAATGGATATGGAGAAACTGAAATGTTATTCCAGCCAGCCTTATAATAAGAGAAAGAGGTCAATGACTAAATCTATAAATGGAATAATCAATCATCTTGATACACTTGAAAAAAACCAATTGCTATCACATTTACTTCTTTATGATGAGCTCAAAGAGTCATTACAATTGTTGGGTGTACATTTGGCATCAAATAAGAAGAAACACATGGTATTACAAAAGGATATTGTTCAAAATGTTAAAAAGGATTTAGATTCCATTGGGAAAGGACCTTGATCAGTAGATAAGGCCACTACAAGAAGGGTGATGTTGAAATCTATTGTACATCAAGATATAGCAAGAAAAAGAAAAATGCCTACACTTTCAACTAAAATTGGTTATAGTATAATCACATTAATAAAATACGAGATAAAGAGAGTTTTTGGATGAGAGTTTAGAAGGAAATTGGGCAATTATGTGTAGAGCTCCCCGTTTTGACAATATTGAAGATGTTGTTAGGAACTTGGTCTTAGGTTTTTGGCATGATCAGACTTGTCCATCATCAAATACTAGAGATGTTATGAGACACAAGATTGGACCTGGTATTTATCAAAATCATATCAAACATTGGCTATACATAACACAATTTGAGACGTATATAAAAATTTGTAATGCATATTCTCGTATAAAGATTGTGTAACGCCCCGCTAAAGGGACCAAGTGGATTAATACAAAAGACCATCAACACCAAGCCAATTTTTTTTTAAAAAAGAAAACTAAAGTAACACTAACTAATGCAACTCAACCAATTAATATGAATGACATCATTACAATAACATGATATTATAATCATATAATAACATAAAAGTAATATTAAACATAACCCATTGGCACACCTATCCACCATAGTCCCCTAACGTCGCTACTAAGACACACCTACACTAATTAAGCCTAAAGAACGTATTTGATACACTATGACCATATTTTACTAACACTTGAATGCAAATTAATTTCATACATTAAATTACATATGATAACATATCAAAATTATCGTCAAACCACATCTAACACTATGCTAATATAAATCTATTTTTAATCAATGTTATAAAATAAGTACATAAAGATATATCATATCTACTACTTAATTAAACTCATGCATTATAAATATAACATTTATATATTAAACCTCTCTATTACATACTAAACAATAGTAAAAATGTGTATAAACAAGATTGTATCAATTCACTTACTTTTCCTATACAAGAATGCTACCATGAACACGTTTCATTAATCTAAGAGGTATATATGTATAAGATACATTAAACATAATTTTTTTATGAAAATATCACCTGCACATAAATTCAACTATAGAATGAAGCGAAAAAAAAGTCTCTCTATGTTGCACATGAATTGCACCACCTAAATCCCAATGGATGGTTCGGAAATACCACCCTACCACGTGGAACCCTAAGGCCCACTCCCTCTGTGCTAGGAGACAACACTAGGCCCCACAAACAAGCAAACAATAGAACAGAAATAACAAGTGGCTGACACTAAACATCCCAAGAAAACTATCAAAATAAGAATCAACCGAAAATTATAATAACTTCACAAATACTTCTAGGTACTTCTATAGACCCAAATACATAACACAAATAGATAGAAAACTAAAAAGCTTATAATTAAACCACAACACTACAATAAAGTATATTACATCAAATTCACAATATTATAACATAATAACACACTTTAGTTTAGTAATTCATAATCAAGACCAACAATGCACATCCCTGACATAATTGATTTTTACAAATACAAAAAAAAATTAATACAACATCTCACAAATATGAAGGGATTTATAATATAAAAATAGTAAACACAATTAAATAAAAATAGTACAACTTAATACAGATCAAAAAATATAGTTACACCCTCAATTACAACTTTTAAAACTAAACTGATTCTCACTTGACAACAGTCAAATCTGTTAACAATAAAACACCCATAAAATAGTCATATCAACTCGAAATCAAAATCTGTAAAATACTCATTTCAGATTTAGACGTCGACTACTCAGTAACGTGAAAGAAATTGACTAAAAATGAATAAAAATTTCATAAAATGCAAAACAACAGATGGATTTTATAAAACCCTCTTTGCGGCAATACTCGATTACAGTCAAATAACAAAATGAGTAACATAACAACCAGATTTTATTCAAAATAAAATATAATAAAAAGAAAGAATATTAAAATTAATTTAAACTATTTTAAACCCCTATAAATTTAAAATCTCAATCTTCCTTTAGCTGGTTACAGGGAGAAATAAAAATATTTGCAGTCATAGAGGAGCAACTTGATAGCAGTTCCGTGTTTCAACTATATCTCACAAACTACGATATGGGTTTCTGATATTTTTGGATAGAATTTAAAGGACAACAGGTTAAAAAAACCTATTAAAAATCTCACTAACCCAGTTCGTAAAAATAGAGTTATGAGGGACGCACTCAGACCCTTTTACTGTGAATAACAGAAAATAAATAAGAAGTATTCACTTTTATTTTAATATAAACAAATATTTTATTCACACACAGAATAAAACTATCCAATATTTATTTTCAAAAATCAAAAGAAAGAAATCAATCAAATCATTCATACATACAAAAAAAAATTTTAACAAAAGATCTAAAAATCCAACCTAGATCCAACGCTTGGGAATGACAGAAATTTGATGCTGAGCTCCAAAGTTTTCATCTTTCAAAACCCTCAAATTGCCACAAATTTCTCATTGCTTCTTCCTCTTTGCAAGCATAGAAAAATCTCTTCTGAAAAAGAATCTCAATCCCAATCCAACATGCATGTCAAAAGTCCCATAACCCAACAGCCCTGAAACCCTTTATCTCCTCCCAAATAAAAATAACACTTCCAGAACCCAAAAAAATCAAAAGAAACCTCCCAGCCACACTTTCAACTTCCATTTTCGTCACTTTTCATAATGGAGTAATTAGGGTGGGTTCTGGACTTTCAAAACATATTTTTATAAAATAAAAATACCTCTCACCCATAAAGTTATCACATAGGTAACATTTTAAATCATTAAAACCACATAAAGACTTCAAAAAATATAAATTAAGTGACTATTTTAATAAAATGAATAAAGAGGCTAATAATACAAAAATTACATCCAAACAAAAATAAAACAAATATTACTCAATAAACAATAACCAAATACCAAATAATGATAATAATAAACAATAAATCAAATAATTATTCCTCACAATAATAACATAATAAAACATAACATAAATAAATGTCACTTATCGATAACATTATATCATATCTCAAACACATTAATATAAATCATAACAATAAATATGATAGATTCAATATCTAATTTCACTCAAATAATTCACAAACTAAGGTAAAATATAAATCATAAAATAACTTTACATGAAAGAGCAACATTCATATCAAAAGATAAATAACACTGATCACAATCATAACAACACAACTAACCACGGGGTTTAACACCAACAGGTTGGGATCCAAAACTAAGGTTAGACAACAAAATCAAACAATCACATATCACATAAGAAATAATTGAATAAATGCAACACTCTAAACACAAGGTAAAGAAGATCGGACATTGTCTCATGACAATCTGAAAAAGTTAACACATTCTTCATCAATTGTCTCTAGTTGAGAACAATGGCTAGGGTTAGGTTATAATTTGGGCCTAGATTTTATCTCCTCAACCACCATTGAGATTAGAGGCACGCTCAGACCTACTAATTTAGGTAGAGACGTAACCTAGTACCTGTTCACTTAAACATACAAATTAGAGCACATGTGCATAATAGCCGAAGCACTAGGAAAGAGGCTCTAGCAATCATATCTCATTCTCGTATGTATCTCATACGTCCAATGGTATGAAGCCGCCCTTTCCACTTATCCTAACAAACATACTACTATATCACTCAGTTATTCAAGTAAATCTCTACATAATAACAATAACATAACAATATGCATCATACTCACCAAAACACTAATAGAAGCTCATGCCCCATCTTGCAACCACAAAGCTTGAACACAAATCAGTATATTTTATGATAATAAAGATAACCATAATCAAAATCATAATAATATGACAACACAAAGATAATATATTAGAATCAAGTGAAAACCCCAAAAGTAACAAAACACTTTCATCACATTAATATGTCAATAACATACATCGTAGTAATGGTTATGTCCATGAACACACACATCATGATAAATATATCCTTAAACACATATAATAAATTATTTCCTAACATTTTTACTTAGTCCATAAATTCATGATATACAATATCAATTGTTTAACATCATTAACACATACCTTTAAATGTCTCTATTATTTTACTTTCATCTCCAAGTTCCAAAGCCAAACTTCCTGCACATCAACTATAAGAATGGAGGGGCACTACATCCTCCCCCCCTAAAATTTGACTTACTCCTGGAAGTCACAGACTAGGGTGGAAACATAAGACATTAGTACCAAAAATTTTCTATTTTATATTTGATGTACATCTTCTTTTTGAATATCTTTGATCAAAATCACTATCTAACTACACATTAGAAAGTAATATTTTTCTATCTACCTTTACTTAGAAATCCTTACATCTCTTATAGTATGATACTTGATTTTACACTAACAAATATAGCAAGCACTCCAATTAACTCCTTTTTTCATTCCTAATTATAAAAATCTCCATAATCTTATGTAAGGGATGCACATAATTTTTTTTATTTTTTTATTATTATTCAGAAATACACATTGTCTCTTGTTTTAGAAACTTATTTTCAATTACAATTTATGATTTCAATAACATCCACTCCATTTAATACCATAGATTGACGATACATTCACATTTAACATAGCATGGTTATCCCTCTTTTACATCAATAAGCAACAACACATAAAAAAATGTACATCTAACACATACATACACAATCACATCACCAGGAAAAACACATCACAAGGCTACACAAGGGTCCATCTGGACACTAGAAAGCAGCATACTAATCCATGATACATAATCCATGAGCCAAGAGCCAATATCCATCTCACATAATCCATACCTCACACTCAGAGACTTGATGGTGTTAGGCCACACTCATATGGTGAGACCATCCATACAAGACTACAATGACCTACCTCTTGTTGTATAAGGTGGTTAGCCTCCAAGAGATAGTCATCACACATAGGTGGGTAGTGGGTCCTAGCTGTGTAACAGCCTCAATACCCCCATCCTCATGGTTCCCTGCGTCTACTTCCTCGTATACACTCACCAAGTTTGCCTCATACATCCTTGGAGAGGAATCACAATACGACAAATGACCGACATCGAAAACAATAAAGATAAATTAGTTTAGCCACTAAAGTCATAAATAAAAGAAAATAAAAGTTCAATTTCAACAATAAATAAATAAATGTGCACAATTTCAACACTAAATCAAATGTAACCACGAGGGCTACGAACAAATAAGATCACAAGGTGTGGCTAAACTATCAAAATCAAATATAAATAAGGTGTCGGCCTTCACAATCACTAGAAAATCATCAATAATTATAAAGAAAGTTCACAATCTTAGAAATTGCACTATACAACACTGCGTGACTAGATACTAGCCACCAAACGAGGAAGGAGGGAACAACGTCCGGCTATACAATAGCCCCCATGTGGTGCGGAGTGAGCACGCCATCCACATGACCCAGAGTGTGCTCCTCGGCTACACCCCGCTTCGCATTGTCACGCGGCATGGACTAGCCAAGTGGCCCTCGCACTCCTTGGCTATCCGCATGGGATGTGCACCTCGGCCCCCATCCCGCATCGCATCTCAGTGCGGCATGGTCATACACCAGCCGGAGAAGGCACGCACTGGTTGTATGCCGCATGGCAGTGTGTCCGTGGCTCCACAGAAATAGGCATGTGCTAGACACACCCTGCATATCGATACCTCATGGAGAAGGCACACGTAGGTACTCGCCGTAGCCAGAGGTATACATGGCTAGGACATACCCATATGCTAACCGACCCAAACAATGTCGAAAGCAAACATGAGTATTCCCTCTACAAGTGTGTGAGGCCCCATTACGCTCATCACACAAGTAGGCTATCATAACAAAATCTCATAGTGCACCTTCATGTGTCTATGCACGTGGCATCGTGTCCTCGAGCCCAGCTCGCTACCATCAACAACACGACATCATCACCAGCACTGTGTCGGAACATCAGTCGGGTGTGGCATCGTATCCATTGCATCATGTCGGAACATGTGCGAATACGGTATATATAATACATATATAAGTATATCAATATGGGGCTACTCGAGCTTCACCTCTCATACATACGAGGTTGACTCGCTAATGTCAGCTCAACGTCCCTATGGACGGCTAGACAAATACTAACAAACCAATGCTGCTATACTCAAAACTGTGGGGATTAGGCTCACACATATGGATCAAGTACCTTGATCTATCATAAGGGGAAGTAGTGAGTACGTTGCCTCGGGATCGGTTGAGCTAAGACTGCTTTGCGTCGCATTATGCGTACGCTGCACACTCCGCCCAAAGAACTTTGTGGCTGCTACTACCCCTTCACAGATTGAGGGACTGGAGAACCAAAATAAAAAGAATCTGTGAAACTATCTTTTGGCTACTCATATATAAATTTCAACCACACGTGGGTTGGCCCTCAATCAGGTAACAAACATACAAGAACACATAAAGGTATGGTTAATCCCACACCAACAAACACAATTTTCTCCATGGATGGGTACACAGTATCACCATCCCATGGCACACAAAGCAAGTGCGGGGTATTCACAACACTCAACCAATGCACAGTTACTGGTTTCTCACATTTACAAGGAATAAAATTACATACACAATTCCATGAGAACATTTACTTCTATAATCCATGTGATTCATATCATTACATATGTCAATAACCCTTTATCATCTTTTCTTTCACTCTACTCTTTTCCATATATCACATGATGCTGATATGTTAATGTCAAGATTATCGTGATCACTTATCAACTCCACTAAACAAGTTCTCATTCACTTTTATTCATTCGACATAACATTTTATCCTTATAACATATGCATATGCAAACTAATTTTTCCTCCACACTAAGAATTTTACATAAGTAGCATGAATTTTTAAATGCATCCAAGAATCATTAATACTTCCACACCATTATTCGTGTATCCGGAGTTCAACTAGTTATATACAAGTTATTCAAATTTTCATAGAACAAAAAAGACATCACATATTTATTTTTCAAAACACAATCCCCCATTCTCTCAAACTTTATTTCAGGCCAATACAAGTAACACTAAACCTTTGCATAGTGATTATGCCTACTCAAACATCCATATCTGATACTTAAGCTTATTTGTTTCACATGTTACCCCTACATAACAATTCAACATACAAAACATTCAATGGATAAATCTTTTCTATTTATACAGAAGTAAGAAAGGACATTATATCATAGGTTTCAGCTATACATAATAAACAAGATGTTCAAATACCAATACAGTCCTCATAATTTCTCAAAATACAAATTTATTTTTATGCACTAGCATCTTATTTATTCCACAAAAGTAGTCATTTCCAATAAAAACATATCATATCATATAATGCAAACTTATTCACATAAATTTATTTCCAAATACATAGATTAAATACCTAGCAACTACATTCATTCTCATTCATAATTTATCTTTTATGCATTAACCATAAATAAGGAGTACAATTTCAAGAGAATATATAGTCCACCACTCAAGTAAATTCAAACATAATTTCTTTGATTCATAGTCAAGGTTTAAGCATACAAGTTTAAGACCTAAATGATTTTATATTATAATGTTGTTTAATACCCCTTTTTTTTAATATTAATTGTATGTGGGTTAGGATGAAGAAGAAACAAGATAACTTAATTTAATGCAAGCAATTTGTAAATGCAACATTTCCAAACAAAGCATCAATACAAAGGAAAAATAAGTCACACCTTCTACCCAAATTTTAAGTACCACTCATAGACAAGTTTTCCATTTATAAACATAGCTAAAAATAAAGTTAAAATTCCATTACATCACTCAACATGTATTATAATGATCACAAAATATCGACAATAATTCATTTATAAACCATCTACATATCTTCCTTAATCTATTCTAAGAACCATTTTACATGCAATATATTCTTAACATTATGAAAACACACTAAACAACATATGGGTGTAACACTCCTACAAAACATAGAAAAACACGCGAATAGATGACATACTCAGGTTAGGACTTCTCCTTTAACCACATAACATACATTTCCACTTACATAAAATAATTTAAGTAGCCCAACTGCACAAAATAACATCTTTTCTTAATGCACATTTAGTCAAAAAAGAAAATCCACAAGCGAACTTAACAACTAGTTAATCTAAACCCACAAATACATCCTAAGATTAAATTTACACTTTCAAGGAATTAAAAGTCATAGAAATGAAACAAGGTCACAAAAAAAAAAAATAGTTACAAACATATAAGGAATCACACCCAACAAGAGAATACACAAAGTGTATAATTCTCTATCTAACGTCTCAACTAAATGTATAGATCAAAACAAAGTATCTAACACAAGGGTCCCTACGACTTTTTAGTCACACATCAAACATTTATTAGTACATGTATAAGAAAAGTTACTATAACAAGACATGGGCAACAACATTAACCAAAGATCCCAGTGCTGCAACACTGGCTCTGATACCAGATGTAACGCCCCACTAAAGGGACCAAGTGGATTAATACAAAAGACCATCAACACCAAGCCAATTTTTTTTTTTAAAAAGAAACTAAAGTAACACTAACTAATGCAACTCAACCAATTAATATGAATGACATAATTACAATAACATGATATTATAATCATATAATAACATAAAAGTAATATTGAACATAACCCATTGGCACACCTATCCACCATAGTCCCCTAACGTCGCTACTAAGACACACCTACACTAATTAAGCCTAAAGAACATATTTGATACACTATGACCATATTTTACTAACACTTGAATGCAAATTAATTTCATACATCAAATTACATATGATAACATATCAAAATTATTTTCAAACCACATCTAACACTATGCCAATATAAATCTATTCTTAATCAATGTTATAAAATAAGTACATAAAGATATATCATATCTACTACTTAATTAAACTCATGCATTATAAATATAACATTTATATATTAAACCTCTCTATTACATACTAAACAATAGTAAAAATGTGTATAAACAAGATTGTATCAATTCACTTACTTTTCCTATACAAGAATGCTACCATGAACACATTTCATTAATCTAAGAGGTATATATGTATAAGATACATTAAACATAATTTTTTTATGAAAATATCACCTGCACATAAATTCAATTATAGAATGAAGAGAAAAGAAAGACTCTCCATGTTGCGTATGAATTGCACCACCTAAATCCCAATGGATGGTTTGGAAATACCACCCTACCACGTGGAACCCTGAGGCCCACTCCCTCCGTGCTAGGAGACAACACTAAGCCCCACAAACAAGCAAACAACAGAATAGAAATAACAAGTGGCTGACACTAAACATCCTAAGAAAACTATCAAAATAAGAATCAACCAAAAATTACAATAACTTCACAAATACTTCTAGGTACTTCTATAGACCCAAACACATAACACAAATAGATAGAAAACTAAAAATCTTATCATTAAACCACAACACTACAATAAAGTATATTACATCAAATTCACAATATTATAATATAATAACACACTTTAGTTTAGTAATTCACAATCAAGACCAACAATGCACATCCCTGACATAATTGATTTTTACAAATACAAAAAAACTTCAATACAAGATCTCACAAATATGAAGGAATTTATAACATAAAAATAGTAAACACAATTAAATAAAAATAGTACAACTTAATACAGATCAAAAAATATAGTTACACCCTCAATTACAACTTTTAAAACTAAACTGATTCTCACTTGACAATAGTCAAATCTGTTAACAATAAAACACTCATAAAATAGTCATATCAACTCAAAATCAAAATCTGTAAAATACCCATTTCAGATTTAGACGTCGACTACTCAGCAACGCGAAAGAAATTGACTAAAAATGAATAATAATTTCATAAAATACAAAACAACAAATAGATTCTATAAAACCCTCTTTGCGGCAATACTCGATTACAGTCAAATAACAAAATGAGTAACATAACAACCAGATTTTATTCAAAATAAAATATAATAAAAAGAAAGAATATTAAAATTAATTTAAACTATTTTAAACCCCTATAAATTTAAAATCTCAATCTTCCTTTAGCTGGTTACAGGGAGAAATAAAAATATTTGCAGTCATAGAGGAGCAACTTGACATCAGTTCCGTGTTTCAACTATATCTCACAAACTGCAATATGGGTTTCTGAGATTTTTGGACAGAATTTAAAGGACAACAGGTTAAAAAACCCATTAAAAATCTCACTAACCCAGTTCGTAAAAACAGAGTTATGAGGGACGCACTCAGACCCTTTTATTGTGAATAACAGAAAATAAATAACAAGTATTCACTTTTATTTTAATATAAACAAATATTTTATTCACACACAGAATAAAACTATCCAATATTTATTTTCAAAAATCAAAAGAAAAAAAATCAATCAAATTATTCATGCATACAAAAAAAAAATTTAACAAAAGATCTGAAAATCCAACCTAGATCCAACGCTTGGGAATGACAGAAATTTGATGCTGAGCTCCAAAGTTTTCATCTTTTAAAACCCTCAAATTGCCACAAATTTCTCATTGCTCCTTCCTCTTTGCAAGCATAGAAAAATCTCTTCCGAAAAAGAATCTCAATCCCAATCCAACATGCATGTCAAAAGTCCCATAACCCAACAGCCCCGAAACCCTTTATCTCCTCCCAAATAAAAATAACACTTTCAGAACCCAAAAAAATCAAAAGACAACCTCCCAGCCACCCTTTCAACTTCCATTTTCATCACTTTTCATAATGGAGTAATTAGGGTGGGTTCTGGACTTTTAAAACATATTTTTATAAAATAAAAATACCTCTCACCCATAAAGTTATCACATAGGTAACATTTTAAATTATTAAAACCACATAAAGACTTCAAAAAATATAAATTAAGTGACTATTTTAATAAAATGAATCAAGAGGCTAATAATACAAAAATTACATCCAAACAAAAATAAAACAAATATTACTCAATAAACAATAACCAAATACCAAATAATGATAATAATAAACAATAAATCAAATAATTATTCCTCACAATAATAACATAATAAAACATAACATAAATAAATGTCACTTATCGATAACATTATATCATATCTCAAACACATTAATATAAATCATAACAATAAATATGATAGATTCAATATCTAATTTCACTCAAATAATTCACAAACTAAGGTAAAATATAAATCATAAAATAACTTTACATGAAAGAGCAACATTCATATCAAAAGATAAATAACACTGATCACAATCATAACAACACAACTAACCACGGTGTTTAACACCAACAGGTTGGGATCCAAAACTAAGGTTAGACAACAAAATCAAACAATCACATATCACATAAGAAATAATTGAATAAATGCAACACTCTAAACACAAGGTAAAAAAGATCGGACATTGTCTCATGACAATCTGAAAAAGTTAACACATTCTTCATCAATTGTCTCTAATTGAGAACAGTGGCTAGGGTTAGGTTATAATTTGGGCCTAGATGTTATCTCCTTAACCACCATTGAGATTAGAGGCACGCTCAGACCTACTAATTTAGGTAGAGACGTAACCTAGTACCTGTTCACTTAAACATACAAATTAGAGCACATGTGCATAATAGCCGAAGCACTAGGAAAGAGGCTCTAGCAATCATATCTCATTCTCGTATGTATCTCATACGTCCAATGGTATGAAGCCGCCCTTTCCACTTATCCTAACAAACATACTACTGTATCACTCAGTTATTCAAGTAAATCTCTACATAATAACAATAACATAACAATATGCATCATACTCACCAAAACACTAATAGAAGCTCATGCCCCATCTTGCAACCACAAAGTTTGAACACAAATCAGTATATTTTATGATAATAAAGATAACCATAATCAAAATCATAATAATATGACAACACAAAGATAATATATTAGAATCAAGTGAAAACCCCAAAAGTAACAAAACACTTTCATCACATTAATATGTCAATAACATACATCGTAGTAATGGTTATGTCCATGAACACACACATCATGATAAATATATCCTTAAACACATATAATAAATTATTTCCTAACATTTTTACTTAGTCCATAAATTCATGATATACAATATCAATTGTTTAACATCATTAACACATACCTTTAAATGTCTCTATTATTTTACTTTCATCTCCAAGTTCCAAAGCCAAACTTCCTGCACATCGACTATAAGAATGGAGGGGCACTACAGATTGGGCAAACAATGTTTCAAAGGTTAAAGCCATATTATGTGAAGATAAACAAGTTTTTTGAATCTTCTTATTGTTGTTATTATATTGAATTTGATCTCTACTATCAAGTGTTTTAAAAGATGAGAGAAGAAAGATGTGGGTTTCAAAATGCATCTCCTAAAAATGCAAGTTTGTTCATAAAATCTATATTATGTGATCATGAAAATGGACCTCAAATAAACTGCATAAAAGGAATTTGTGAGACATGTGGAAATTTGGCTAAATTTTGTTCAAGAATTGAGGATACTGACCTAACAAAGACAGTAAATTGGAAGAGGTAAGTACTATTTTTAGAGAGTTTATTTGTTTCAATTTTATTAGATTGTTATTTGGATTCTCTTTAATGTAATGTTTCATTGCTTTTGTGGTTTATTACTTATTCACATATTTTACTCACATAGGTACAAGTATGTAAAGTTGCAAACAAATTTTGGGAAAGAATCCACAAGGTTGAACTATGTAGAAGAGGAGATTCCCATTGGAAAATTTATGGAATATTTTTGAAAATTTATATGACCATACATACATAATTCCTTTTTGATAAATGGAAAACACAAAAATTCCAAAAATTGAGAGATACTTTCCCACATGGAACAATTCTATCAATAGTTAACTCTACATAAAATTACTCTTTTGTACATCAAAAAGAGATTCAATCAGAGTATTACTTTTCAAAGTACATCACTATTATGGTTCATGTGTGTTATCGACATACACAATCAGAATTGGATGGTGTTGAGAGTACAGATGACAAACGAGACATTAAGAAATAATATCACTTTTATATTAGTGATGATAAAGATCATGACACACTTTTTTTCCAACATTGCTTTACAATATTTTTTGAGAATTTGAGAAGCAAGGGTGTAAAATTTGAAAATCATTTTGTATGGTCAGATGGATGTGCAACACAGTTCAAACCTCCATGTCCATTCTATGAACTTTGTAGATATCATAAAATCTACAAAATACCACATGTTTGGAGTTTTTTTGAGAGTGGGCATGGAAAGGGTGAGCATGATGGAGTAGGAGCTTGCATCAAATGAGCTTTAAGAAAGCATAAAATGAGTTATCTAGAAGATCATCTAGACAATGCACATGATGTTGAATGGTGCAACAAACACTTTTCATCAAATGTGGTTGGCACATCTTCAAGAACAAACTGACACATTCCACATAGAGTGTTTTGGGAGATATCGGGTATGTATAAATTAGATTAAATCAAAAATTTGAATTTATTTAAATTTAAAATTTATATATATATATATGTATATTTTTTCACATAATTTTTTTGTTGTACATGTATCTAGGTGTGGATAGAAGATCTTTGCATTATGTTAGGAGTTCAAATAGTCACCATGGATGGAAATTAGACACAAGGGATTACTCTTTTCTTTGCACTGAGTGCATTGAGGGAAACTATGATTATGCATGCAACAATCAAGAACTTGGATATGTTGATAAATGGGATACGGTGCCACTAGTTGTTTCATAAACATATGATGAAAACAAGGAAGAAAGATTTGAAGAAATCCCTTTGATTTCAATTGATTATGACCATATTTCAGGATTGGTTAGAAAAGGTACATGTGTAAGTTTTCAATAATTTAAATATTATATATTTCTAGTTAATGATCTTTAGAGACATTTCTATTTTTTTTAGATTTTTTTATGTAAATTTGGTGTACAAGAGATGTTTTTGCAGTCATAGCAGAGTTGGAAACATCAAAGGTGTTAGCTATTATTTATTGTGTTGCATAGAAGAGAGGAATAAGCTAACACAACTTGAAACAAGCAATGGAATGCCATTTCCCATAGGTGAATTTGAATTTAAATTTTTATATACATTGTATTCACATGTGCACATTACATTATAAAAATTAAATATATATTGTACAAACCTTGAGCATGAAAATGTTGCACACATTCATATGCCTTACCTTAGGTTCATATTTACCATGCAAGTTATGTTGTAGTCATCTAAAACAAGTCAAAGTTGTTTAGCATGGGATTCATTTTGTTGACTATCAACCTGATAACAAGGTATATCAATATAGTCACTTAATAATTGCTACCACCCTACATCTTCATGCTGTTCTACATGCACGTAGTCGAAGAAAATGGAGACTAGATAGTGATGATTATCAAAAAATTCTACATGTTATTGAAGAGCGGGCTGAACTAGAATCTTTGACTTAGATTATATCCATGGTTTTCAAGTTCACTTGTAACCCTATACATGTTGAAATGAGAACTTATAGTAACTTGTACATAGTTGTAAATAATTTTGTGTAAATTACAATTACATGTACATATTTGTTTCATGGAAAATTCTTAAGTTCAAGAATCTTTGATAGCATCATCTCTCACTTTTTTGGTTGAATGTAAACCCATATATATGCTTTCAATCCTTAATTGAAACCTAGTGAAATTTTTTAAAATTATTTTTCCTAAATTACAATTATATATAACTTATATTTGTTTCATGGAATTCTTAAGTTCAAGAATCTTATCTACGAGTATATACAACTTATATAATTTGTTCCATCAAATTGATCCATGGGTAATTATGTAAATTTTAAAATTAAGTATTATCCAATTATAAAATTATTATACACATATATAAAACATAAATCAATGCAAATAAAAAATAAACCCTTAACCCTATAACCCTAAACCCTTGTACCCCCTACCCTTTATCTTTCTCCCACTCCCCCCTCTCTCTCTTGAAAGTCTCTCACTGCTACCCACTCTCCCTCTCTCCTCTACCCTTAACCCTTAAATCCTAAACCCTTGGCCCTGCCCTTTATCTCTCCACTCCCCCTCTCTCTCAGTCCTATCCCTCCTGGCCCCTCTCCTCTCACCTCTACCCTTAACCATAAAACTCTACCCTTTATCTCTCTCCCACTCTCTCCGTCTCCTCACCCCTCTCCTCTCTCCCCTCTGTCGCCAACCCCATAAACTCCTAAGCCTTGTGCCTCTGGCCTTTGTCTCTCTGTTCCCCACTCTCTCTCTCAGCCACTCTCCCTCCTGCCCCTCTCCCTCTCTCCCCTCTACCCATGGCATGAAGCACTAAACCCTAGTGCCCTCTACCTCTATCTCTCTCCCCACTCCCCACCACTCTCTCTCTTGGGATTCTCTCCCAGCTACCCTCCTCTCTCTCCTCCACCCTGAAGCCCTTAAAACCTAGTACCCCTTGCCTATATCTCTCTCCCACTCCCCTCTCTCTCTCTCTCAAGTCTCTCCCTCCTACCCCCTCTCCCTCTCTCCCCTCTACCCTTAACCCTTAAACCCTAAATCCTTGTACCCTCTATC
>VDFB02379711.1:158044465-158077455 GCA_007258455.2 Sequoia sempervirens
CATGTGCACATTACATTATAAACATTAGATATATATTGTATAAACCTTGAGCACGAAAATGTTGCACATGTTCATATGTCTTACCTTAGGTTCATGTTTACCATGCAAGTTATGTTGTAGTGCAAGGGACATATCTAAAACAAGTCAAAGTTGTTAACCATGGGATTCATTTTGTTGAATATCAACCTAATAACAAGGTATATCAATATAGTCACTTAATAATTGCTACCACCCTACATCTTCATGTAGTTCCACATGAACATGGCCGAAGAAAATGGAGGCTAGATAGTGGTGATCATAAAAAAATTCTACATGTTATTGAAGAGCGGGTCGTGAACTTAGAATCTTTGACTTAGATTATATCCATGGTTTTCAAGTTCACTCTTGTAACCCTATACATGTTGAAATGAGAACTTATAGTAACTTGTACATAGTTGTAAATAATTTTGTGTAAATTACAATTACATGTACATATTTGTTCCATGGAAAATTCTTAAGTTCAAGAACCTTTGATAGCATCATCTCTCACTTTTTTTGGTTGAATGTAAACCCATATATATGCTTTCAATCCTTAATTGAAACCTAGTGAAGTTTTCTAAAACTATTTTTCCTAAATTACAATTATATACAACTTATATTTGTTTCATGGAATTCTTAAGTTCAAGAATCTTATATACAACCATATACAACTTATATAATTTGTTCCATCAAATTGATCCATGGGTAATTATGTAAATTTTAAAATTAAGTATTATCTAATTATAAAATTATTGTACACATATATAAAACATAAATCAATGCAAATAAAAAATAAACCCTTAACCCTATAACCTAAAACCCTTGTACCTCTACCCTTTTGACATCTTTCTCCCACTTCTCTCTCTTTGAAAGTCTCTCAGCCCTACCTTACCTCCCTCTCTCTCCTACCCTTAACCCTTAAATCCTAAACCCCAGGCCCCCACCCTTTATCTCTCTCCCACTCCCTCTCTCTCTCAAATCTATCCCTCCTAGCCCCTCTCCCTCTCTCCCCTCTACCCTTAACCCTTAAACTCTACCCTTTATCTCTCTCCCACTCCCCCCCCTCTCTCTCAAGTCTCTCCCTCTTACCCCCTCTCCCTCTCTCCCCTCTATCCTTAACCCTTAAAATCTAAACCCTTGTACACCCTCTAACCTTTATCTATCTCACATTCCCACCACTCTCTCCCTCCTACCCCCTCTCCCTCTCTCCCCTCTACCCTTAACCCTTAAACACTAAACCCTAGTACCCCATACCCTCTATCTCTCTCCCACTCCACCACTCTCTCTCTTGAAATTCTCTTCCAACTACCCACTCTCCCTCTCTCTCCTACACCTTAAACCCTTAAACCCTAGTACCCCCTACCCTTTATCCCTCTCCCACTCCCCCCTCTCTCTCTCAACTCCCCCATCTCTCTCTGAAGTCTCTCCCTCCTACCCCTCTCCCTCTTTCCCCTCTACCATTAACCCTTAAACCCTAAATCCTTTTGTACACCCTCACCCTTTATCTCTCTCCCACTCCCCTCTCTAAATCTCTCCCTCTCCCCCACCTTAACCCTTAAACCCTAAACCTTGTACTTCTACCCCTCTATCTCTCTCCCACTCTCTCTCTTGGAAAGTCTTTCCTCCTACCCACTTTCCCTCTCTCCTCTACCCTTAACCCCTTAAACCCTAAACCTTTGTATCCCCCACCATTTATCTCTCTCCCACTCCACCCCATCTCTCTCTCTAAGCCATTCCCTCCCCCCACCCCCCTCTCCCTCCCCATCCTTAACCTGCTAAACCCCACCCCTATCCTCCCACACCCCTCTCCTTAAGTATCCTCCTTTACCCCCCTCCTCTCCCTCTCTTACCTCTTAACCCTTGAACCCTAAACCTGTAATTTCTTACCCTCTTTACTTCTCCTCTCCCACTCCCTCAAGTCTCTCCCTCCTACCCCCTCTCCCTCTCTCCCTCTACCATTAACCCTTAAACCCTAAAATCTTGTACCCCCTACCCTCTATCTCTCTCCCACTCCCTCTCTCTCTCTTGAAATTTTCTCCCTCTTACTCACTCTCCCACTCTCCCTCTCTCTCATCTACCCTTAACCCTTAAACCCTAGCACTCCCTACCCTTTATCTCTATTGCACTCCCCCTCTCTCTCTCAAGTCTCTCCCTCCTACCCCCTCTCCCTCCTACCCCCTCCCCCTCTCTCCCCTCTACCATTAACCCTTAAACTCTACCCTTTTTCTCTCTCTGACTCCCCCTCTCTCTCTTCCAAGTCTCTCCCTCCTACCCCCTCTCCCTCTCTCAACTCTACCCTTAAACCTTACACCCTAAACTCTTGTACCCACTCCCCCCTCTCTCTCAAGTATCTCCCTCCTACCCCGTGCTCCTTTTCTCTCCCACTCCCTCCATACCTCTCTCTCAAGTCAATGATATGGGCCTTCCATAAAATTTTCCATCCATACCTACCATTCTCTCCAGCTAAAAAAATCCATGCAGGCCCATTAGAAAAAACATAAGAATAGTTAAAGAATACCCATAGGCATAAAGCTAATGAATCTTCAACTTCATTGCTTAGGTGATTTAAAGCATTAGAATAAAATAACTTTCTGGGTCTCTAAATCTTACACAATATATGAAATGAAGCAATTTCATCATTATGGGAAAATCACTGCACTAAAAAATATTTCTAGACAAAACAAAATCTAGGAGGTTCATAGGGTTGTAAATACATTAGAAGCAAAATAGGAACAACTAAAAAAGGAGTGAATCATAATCCTTTTAACCATAGTTTACATTTTGAGAATACAAAAATTTGGAATATGCATCATCAAATTAGTTAGGTTGTGCAAACGAACCTCATCTTTCAACCGAATATTCTCAATATGCAGTTGTTGCTCTTGAAGACTGACTTCTGCAATAACAATAGGTGTTCCACAGTTGGTGCATATGGGATTTCTCATGGCTTCTTTAATTACCATGTTCTCCAAGCGAAGCTTCTCGTTATCGTGCCTAAGGAGAGTGTTTTCATGACACTCTTGTTGAGCCTAGAAATCCAAGATTTGAAAAGCCATGATTAGATAAAATTAAGTAATAAATCATGAAACCCTAAAATTCATCAATTTTGCAAAATTACTAAATTTTTTTGGTCATTTTGTTAAACCCTAGACATACTTCTATTTGGGTTCATTGATTATGGAACCAAAACTTAATCTAGTGTGGTGCAAGCCCCAATTACTTACTCAAGAGATTCCTTTGCTTCTCATATGGGTGATGGCACTCTTTGAAAATCCTATAGCAAACCCAAAATAGCAATAAAGTTAGAAACAGTTCAATTCTCAATGGATGACAAGTATTGAATTGATTAGTGAAAAAGGGCATACACTTCCATCTCTTGAATCTAGAGATGAGTCTGCATGTGATAACACTTCTTTTTGGGATGTTTATCTTCTTGCTCATCACCAGATTCATTCCCTTCCATGTTGTCACTGCCTCTAGACCTACTCTCATGCTCTTCATCTCTCTGTAGATCCCAAGTTAAGACTCTCCACCATTGTTGCCAAACATGACTCCTTTTCCTTCGAAGCTACTTGTCTGTCTAACAATGCCCATCATAAATATATATTTACTTATATCTATAAACAAACAAAATTCCCCTAAGCAAATCAAATTAATACACATTTCCACATCAATGCCCATGTTTTTATGATTTCCAATTGAAGAGAACACCTACCAGTGTCAAGAAGAGCTTGGGTTCTAAGCTGTAGATGTTCATTCATATTAGACTTTGGCTGAAGGGCAACAAAACAATGTTGTTCCATTCCAATATTGTTAGATGAGATCTCAGAAAAACCTTTTGTTTGAATTATTCTTGTACTCATGTAAACTACCCAACCCAAAACTCATCCCAAAATGCTCTTCAACCATTTCTAATATATACAATTTTTAATTATATACTTTTAATATTATAATAATAGTTATATATATTATAATAATAATATAATTATTAAAATATATTGTAATAATAAGTATATTATATATTATAATAATAATATAATTATTAAAATATATTGTAATAATAAGTATATTATATATTATAATAATAATATATAATTATTATAACATATTGTAATAATAAGTATATTATTTATTATAATTTAAAAAGAATATAATTTACATTTATATTAATATTAAATATTATAAAATACAATAGGCAAAACAAAGAAATATATATTTAGTAGAGGGGGTTCGACCGAACACCTTTAGCATGTTCGACTGAATCCCCTTTAAATCTATTTTTTTATTATATGTAAAATGGGTTCATTCAAACATTACTTCGGTTGAAACCCCATTCATTTGGACATTTGATTTCTATTTGACCGAACACAAGTTCGACCAAACCCCCTTATTTTCTCCTCCAGCCTCTCATACACCAAACTTGCTCAAAATTTTGCACTTCAAAGCTTGATTTGAGAATGAAAATGGAGGAGATTTTAGAAACCCAATTGGTACCAAGTTTCCCTCAAAATGAGCTATCCAACAAATATAATTTTAATATGTTTTGATTTTATTATCTATTTATTTTTTAAATTTTATTAAATATAGGTTTTTCACCAAAAATGAAACTCTTTGTTCTGCACATGTTGAAAAATAGAAGATTATAAAAAAAAATTTGAAAAATATGAGTGCACCAGATATTGGAGTCCTTGATCCAACAAAAATAAAAAGGAATTTTGATACATATAGTAAAAGTTATGCGTTATACAGTTGTGTTATGTCTTAATTGTAATTGGTTTGACTTTCAATCTTGATTAAAGAAAAAATATTCAATAAAAAAATATCTAACCAAGTGGAAGCACTAGATATCAGAGTTACAAATCTAAATTTGAAAGAATTAGAATTTTATCCTTCAAGGAAAAAAAGGGTATGTGTTATACAATGTGCTCCAACTTTTTAAAAATGTTGTTTTTTGAAAAAAAGCATTTTTCATGGGAGACAGAAAAATAAGTACAATTTGATTCCAAAAATTTTGAATTTTTTTTTTTAGAATCTATAGAAAAAATATGATGAGACTTTAGTTTGCATCATCTTCAAATTCCTCACAGTTTAACCACTATAGGTGCCCGAATGTGAAGATTTAGTTAAAAAAATTCAATGTTCGATTTGGCCAAAAGTTGTAAACCACTATTGTGGGATCACCCTTAAAAGACCAAAGTGCAAAATGGCTACAAACTTGAACATGCTACTTTGATATTGTGACACTTAGAAAATTCTCGTTTGAGCCTATGAGATCATTTTCAGCCCCTTTATAATAACTGCTCTTGATTTTCATCATCTCAAAGATGTTTTCCAATAGTCACAAATTTTTACTTGGGGAAAAAAGGTCAAATACAAGTAGTTGAAAATGCAAAGTGGTGCAACTTTCATTCTATAACTCATGTGACCAAATTAATTGTTCTAACATGTCTAGGTGGGTATGTTTACCCTACGCATGGTTCTCTTTCACACCCAAACATGTTGAATGGATCTGAGCTACATTCAATTGGTAGAATCCCTTAAGAGTTCAAAGTGTAAAATGACTACAAGTTTTAGCATGTTGTTACTCAGATACCATGATGCTTAAAAATTTCTCATTTGAGCCTATGGGATCATGTTGAACCCCTCTACAACAACCTCTCTTAGTTTTCACTACCTTAGAGGCATTTTCCCATTGTGGCAAATTTTTACATTGAAAAAAAGTTGTCAAATGCAAATAGTTGAAAGTTGCAAAGTGGTGCAACTTTCGTTCTGCAACTCATGTGACCATGTAAACTGTTCCAATCTATTTGGGTGGGTAAGTTTACACTAGGCATTATTATCTTCCACACCCAAACATGTTGAATCACTCTAAGCTACATTCAACTGGTAGAATCCCTTAAGAGTCCAAAGTGCAAAATGCATACAAACTTCAACATGATTTTATTCAGATATCGTGATGCTTAGAAACTTCTTGACTTAGCCTATGGGATTGTGTTGGTCCCCTCTACAATAACCTCTCTTAGTTTTCACTATCTAGGAGGCATTTTCCTCTGGTGGCAGCTTTTTTCTTGGGGAAAAAGTAATCAAATGCAAGTAGTGAAAAGTGGTGCAACTTTCATTGTGCAACTCGTGTGACCAAACAAACTATTCTAACATGTCTAGGTGGGTATGTTTATGCTAGGCACGGTCCTCTTTCACACCCAAACATGCCGAATCACTCTAATCTACGTTCAACCGGTTGAATCTCTTAAGAGTCTAAACTACAGTTGTTGTCACTAATTAGTGTACCCTTGTTGAGATGCAAAACCCAGCCTACTAGTGAAACATTGGATCCAGATATTCAATATCCATGATGTCTAGTTTTTCATGCTCTAGAGCTATAAAACATGATGTTTCAACAGTTATAGGACCATGTTTCTCAATGATTTTTCATGTTATTTCATGCATCTAAAAAATGGAAGGAGGTTTTTTAACTTATTTAAATGATGAATATGGGAGAAATGTGTTAATAGCACATGGGTGATGCATCCAAAAATTAGGCTTATATTTTTGCTCATACACATATAATATCTTCAAAATATCATTAAAACTGACCTGTGCATTGATTTCATTTAATGAGATGTCAAGTGTTGTGATATTAGTATCTAGATGCAAATAAATTTTGTTGCTTGGATCAACAACTATCATGTTTTTTTATGCATGTTCATACAAGTTCATAGAGGTATATATATATGCCGATGAGGTTTGAAACATCCACTTGTTCTATAGATGCAAATGCAATGATTGCTAAGCTTTAGAATTGGACCCATTGGTTGTTGGATGCTAGCCTTAGCCATGAATACAAAACAATGCATTTTGCTATGATATTTTTATGGGAAGGAGCTCTTACAGTTCATTTGAAACCTTTTGGTGTTAAAGTTCTTGCCACTAGACAACAATAGAACTCAAGAAGCATGGAGCATACACACAAATACATGAAGTATACACATGTGAATCATGAAGAATACACATGAATACATGAATTATACATTGGAAGCATGAAGCATACACATGAATGCACACAATATACATGAATTATAGACATGAATAAGTGATTGGCAATCTCAATAGGTTTCCTTTTGACCTTTAGTTTAAGACTATGCTTGTCCACAAGAAATATTTTTTTATCTTTTTACAATATTTTACTATTTGATAATTACAACTTTCCAAAACAATAATATTTATTTTATTTCATATCTTATTTGTACTTTTTAAATTTATTATTAACCAATAATAAACATTTTTATATATCTATTTTAAAATTTACCTTTACTTAATAATTTAACAATTAATAATCAATATCACCTCTATACAACATAATTCATTTAGTTATTATTTTAACTTTGAATTAACTTATATTTCCTTATAATCAATTTAATTAAATTAAATTGATTAATCAAGGCTCGATATAATATTAACTTTATCACATAATTTCAAAATCAAATTAAACAATATAATAATGCACACAACGAGACAACTCAATTCAACCAAACAAACTTACTCAAATGACAAAAAAAGGCCGAACACAAAGGGGCACTACAAAATAGTATTGTCATGTAGCTTTGCATGGAAAATAGGTTGAATGAGAAGCATTCTTGCTGAGATTGCCAATTACACTGCATAATTCATAAACATTTCTTTCTATTTGTATAGTTTGCATTTTACAACATATTTTTTTTGTTGATTTGGCCAATCACACTATATAACTTAAATATATTTGTTTCTATTTCTATGGTTTGCATTAAACAACATATTTTTTATATTTAGACATTATTATTTACATGTTTTTATAATGGAAAGATAAGTTATAGAATTTTTTTTTTTAAATAATTCAAAAAATTAAAATGACATAGATAGATTTATCTCAATATGTTAAATGTCATAAGATGAAATTTTGTGTTTTGTCACCAAAATGTGGGAAAATATCTTGGCATTAAATGCACATTGTGAGAGCTTTACAACAACTATCCAAATCTTACAATGACATAAAATGTAGGCTCATGTTAGTTTTCATTTTTTAGCATAGCCAGAAAACATAGTAACATGAGAAATTAAAAAGGCCATGTCAAGAAAGATGTCACTCCAACAAGAATTTCTAGACTCTAACAATAGACACATGGATATTCTTGTTGCCCTAGCATGTACAAAGTGCTAGGAGTTCAAAGTTTAAATGAACACAAACTAAGACTTTACATTCCTATGTAATGCATTAATCAATAGTAAATAAAGCACAATGAGCATGCGTAGCAATCTAACATTTGTAGCAACTTCTCTTTGACTACGGTAGCATTTAATGCATAACTATGCATTCAATGATTTTGTACCTACCAACCTACCAGAAAAGCTCTCGCAATTCACATTTAATGACAAATTATGCATCCAAATTTATGTTTGTCATCCTATTTTCCTAATTTCCTTAAAGAAAAATGAATTATAGAGCTACTCTTAGCAATAGAAAAAGACATAAATGCTATTTTTTTAATATTAAAAAAAGTTCTTAAATTCAAACTATAGAAATACAAAGGAATATGTTTAAATTATAGAATGTGATTGGCTAGTGCAACATAGCAAATGCATGTCGAATAATTGCAATAGTAACCTATCTATAAAAAAAACTAATAAACAAAGGAGAATGAGCACACAAAGGCACACAATGCTCCTAGTGGCTTCTCCTCGACTACAATGGCATTCTAATGCATTAACTATGCATTGGGTGATTCTATAGCCACCGACTTGCAAACAAATCTCTCACAATTTGCATTTAATGCTAAAATGTATGCCCAAATTCATCTATGTCATCCTACTTTTTTAATTTCCTTAGAGAAAAATGAATTATAGAGCTACTATTACCAATAGGAAAACATATAGACAATAATTTTTAAATATAAAAAATGTGTTGTTAAATTCAACCTATAGAATTACAAAGGAATATTTTAAAATTATAGCATGTAATTGGCCAATCAAACATATGAAATGCTTATTGAACAATTGGAATTGTAGCTTGCATCTTAGCAGGTTACAAAAATATGGTCTTAAATTCAAACTATAGAAAAATGAAGGAATATTTTTAAATTATACAATGTGATTGGCTGATCAAGCAAAACATTTTATTGGAATTGCAAATCAGATGATTGCAACAATGCATATTTCTTTGTACTACATTTTTCCAATGAAATGATTGCAATAGTAATCTACCTATCAACTTGAACTATTTCATCTTTATGAATTACATAGCATATGTCATTTACTGTACTCATTTGCCAAACTAGTCCTTATAACATGAAGGAATACTTCTAGTTGCACTAGGGGAGAAGCGACCATATCAGTACAAGTGTAGACAATTAAGTGATATTTTTCAATCAATCTTCTCCTTTATGTTCTACAACTTTCTCGAAGGCATAATTATCAAATAGACTTGAAGAATGAAAGTTCTATCTTTTTTATAGTTTTTTTTTGCATTTACTATTTTCAAGAGTTTTTATATCATTGCAAAGAAAAGAGAAGATTGATTCTAGAATCTCACCTTCTACTTTGTTGTTGAACAATTGGCCACACTTGCATTGATATTTCTCTCTCCCTCCTTCTCTAATTAGAACTATTTTCTCCTGTAACAAGGACTGATTAAAAGACTAAGAACAACTTTATATGTTTCTTAAAAAATAGTAACAAAGCTAATGAAGAGAGACGAGTTCAATGTAGATTGAGTTCAACAAATAGCCAAAAAATTGATGATATAGACCAGAAAAACACTCCAATTGTCCAGTAAGAAAACATTCAAACTTCAATAAGTGTGCACTGTGCATCAAAAATACAATTTTCCAAAAAAAAATGTTAAAACATCAAAGTCATATCAATGCCAAATTTATATAGTAAAGGGTGAACATAACAAAATTTCATGTCTCATGCAGTAGGGAAAAATTAACATTGTTCTTGCTTTTTGGCTCATATACTGCAAAGAAGGGTCCTACAGGCTTGGGTTTGTGCCAAAGAGGGTAGTCATCTTATGAGTTAGGCGATTGTCATACCTAAAAGTTTCAATAGAAAACCCAACAATTTATTTTTTAAAACCCATTAACTAAGCTAATTAACACTTTCTAAATGTTTATGGTGTGGATTATCTCTATGGTACCGTGGTTGGGTCACTTCTTAACATATCTTTGTGAAAAAATATATTCCAGCTCTTCTTTTAAATATACCAAAGTTAATCTAGCTTGTTCAAGCATTAGCACATGCACATTCAAGACCATATGCTCCTAGCTTATAACCTGAAGATATTTTCATTATATTGTTCTCGCTAATGCTATGGATGTTTTAAAATTCATGAGACTAAAATTTCTTTTTCCAGCATTATGGAGTCAAACAGGTTAATTATTGTGCATGCCATCTTATCACAGCAGCTAAGCTACTTATAACCTAAGGATATTTTTATTAGCTTTTATTTATGTGTGATGTTATATTGCTCTTATGGATATTTTAAAATTCACCATTAACGATATCAAGTTTCCACAATCTATCAAGTATTGCTATTAATTTCTGGATTTGATTGTGTTTTGGTTTTTCACATCAACGTTTCGAATCATACTACATGATCCATCATCAGGATGAAAGAGCGCTGGAGGAGACTAAAGTTTCTTTTTCCAGAATAAGACATACGATTATGTCCCGATCTACAGGCTGCTGCCATTCTGGTCCCCGTAAGACTCCCATACAGGCTGCTGCCATTCTGGTCCCCGTAAGACTCCCACAACTACCCATTGCCTTAATAAAGTCCATTTAATTTCGTTGTTGGAAAGAAAAAAAAATTGACAGAGAGACATTAATAAAGTCCATTTAATTTCATTGTTGGGAAAAAAAAAAAATCATTAATAATCAGCCAACAACATGATAATGAGACATTTGATATCATTCGCAGGGTAGAGGATGTCGTACTGTTAAAATCTAAATGTTCTTGGCTACAATTTTCATTTTAATAAACATACTGTCGCAATGTTCTTTTCTGGCTGTAGCTCGCCAAATTGGAGAGTTAGAAATTTTGTTAATAGGCCTAATTCGTTTAGACATATCCATTGTGCAATTGCTAGTTTGTGTTGAGAACTGTAAAAGGCCTTTCGTACGAATTCTCATTAAAGACTGGAAGGAAGGCAACTGACATACGACTGTTTGAATGGATACAAAATGCAATACAACAATACCGCTGTTTGAATGTGCCCATTAAAGATGCTCTGCCAGTCTATCGCAGATTTTGTCGGATGAATTTACAGCGTTTGTGCGTATCTCATTTACGATTGCCTTATCAACTCATTTTGTAGACATTGGTACCTTATCAACTCATTTGGTTTCGACTCTCACCATATGGACCATACAAAATACAATACAACAATACAGCTGTTTGAATGGACCCATTAAAGATGCTCTGTCAGTTTATCACAGATTTTGTTGGATTAATTTACAGCGTTTGTGCGTATCTCATTTTGTAGACATAACGATTGCCTTATCAACTCATTTAGTTTCGACTCTCACCATATGGACCATACAAAATGCAATACAGCAATAAGATACACGACTACTGGGCCCTCTCCCCTATTGGTCTTACGGATATTTTAAAATTCACGGGACTAAGTTCCATTTTCCAGAATAAGCTACTCATTAGTGACATAAGATTTTGTCCCCGATGTACAGGCTGCTGCCATACTGGACACAATAAGACGAGACTGCAACAACTCCCCATTAGAAAAAATAAAATCTGACTGTACGACCAAGAGACATTAATAATCATCCGCAGGGTTGATGATGTCGTACTATTAAAATCTAAATGTTCTCATTATTGCGATCTTCGCTGTAATTTTCATTTTAATAAATACACTGTCGCAACCTTATTTCGGCTGTAGCTCTCCAAATTAGAGAATTAGAAATTTTGTTAATAATTCGTTTAGACATATCCATTGCGCAATTGCTAGTTTGTCTTGAGAACTGTAAAAAGCCCTTCGTACGAATTCTCATTAAAGACTGGAAAGAAGGCAACTGACATACGGCTGTTTGAATGGATACAAAATGCAATACAGCAGTTTGAATGCAACCTCACCCATTAAAGATTTTGTCGGATTAGGCGAGAGGACCCAGTAAAATCCCAAGGCATCTTGTTGTAATATGCTATGCAACATATAGAGTACTCTAGGCATAATGTAAGATCTTGAAGTACTCATACTCACTGAATTTATTTAAAAGTTTCAAAATCATTTTTTATCAAATATTTTTTGTGTATTATCCTATCATCTTTGATTTTCCATCTATTCTAATACCATTTTGATTACATTGGTGGAAATATAAAAATAAAGTCACTCATGAGAGCCTTCAATAACCATCACAACTTGACAAAGATAAACATTATTTTGTTAGATGCACAGATCAAGATCCATGGCCTTCTACTAAACTAGTTGATCGTAGAAACTTATTCATAAAATTTACAAACCTACTGTTCACATTTGAATGAAAGATTGTATGCCTCCACATGTTGCATGCATGTCTATCGAGGCTGTTGTATTTTCTATATATCATTTTGTTGCCCAAAAATCTTAATCAACTAACCTGTACTGTGTATACCCCCCTTCATTTCATTCGTAGTGGTCAATGCTCCTCATTTGATAGTATTTGTGTTAACCATCCTCATTACTCTGGAGGGTTTTGTGGTTGGGTCATACTTATACCAAAAATGCAGCCACTTCATTTTTGCATTTTTTGGATGATTGAGATAACAGGTTATAAGATTACATTATTCTACCTGTTAAAGTGTAAAATTATACACATGTACAAGTGTAAAATACTTGACTGCCAATAGTTTCAAAGCTAAATAAACATCACTATAAATTAGTCAGCCTTGTGTTTGTCATACTAAATGACCTTTACCAACAATATTTTTTTCCTGTTTGTCACGGTATGCAAATTTTATAACAAATCTTTGTCACAATATGCAATTTTTTTCTTATGATAGCAATAATTTGACTTCCAATAGTTCCAAAGCTAAATAAACATCACTATAAATTAGTAAACCATGAGTTTGTCATACTATGTGACCTTTACCAACAATTATTTTTTCCTGTTTGTCACTGTATGCAAATTTTATAACAAATCTTTGTCATAGTATGCAAATTTTTTCTAATGACAACAATAATTTGACTGCCAATAGTTCCAAAGCTAAATAAACATCACTATAAATTAGTCAACCTTGTGTTTGTCATACTACGTGACCTTTACCAGCAATTATTTTTTCTTGTTTGTCACTGTATGCAAATTTTATAACAAATCTTTGTCACAGTATGCAAATTTTTTCTTGTGACAACAATAATTTTTTCCTATTTGTCACTGTATGCAAATTTTAACCCCTACATATGCTGCTCTTACTAACTTCCAAGTTAGTTTAGATAAGAATCCAACACTGGATGCAAGTAGAGTAGGACAACAAAGTACTCCAACAACCCCCTACCTAAACATCATCAGACTTTGAGAGATATGTTCAACATTTTAACCCCTGCCTATGCTTCCCTTAACAACTTCCAAACATCTACTAGCCATAGCCCCCCTCATTCTCCTGTGAAACAATTTCAACTTTTTGGCCTTTTAGAAGAGCATATGTTTGGTCATCTTGCTCCTATTACACCTCATGTTGACTTAGCCAATCCAAAAAACACTACAAAAAATAGTCCTATGGAGGAGACAAAACCATTCCCTGGCTTTATGGTGAATTAATCAATTCTGCAAAGCCTATTTTGCATAATTTATGTTCGAGTTGGCAAAACTTTTTTTTTGCAAACCATCCCTACTTTGCAATATCCACAGACTGGTCATTTTGGAAAGTTATTTTCTAGATGATGTAACCATTTTTGTAGACCATACCTATTACTTTTCAATATCTACAGGGTGGTCATTTTGGAATGTTAAAATTTTCTAGATGATGTAACCATTTTTTTGCAAATCAAGGCTACTCCGCAATATGTAGTAGGCTAGTAATTTTGTAATGTTATAAAATTCTATATACTATAACCTTTTTGGCATACCATAACTACTTTGCAATGATTACAGGTTTCATCATTTTGTATTGTTTCAATTTTGCAGACAATGTAATTTTTTTTGCAGACCATACAATGTCCATAGGCATCTCATCTTGTAAAGTTTCAATTTTCTAGAGAATATAACTTTCTTTTGCAGAGCACATTCACCTACTTTGTAATGTTTAAATTTTGTAGAGAATGTAAAATGCCAATAATTGTTTTGTTTATTTGCTTATCATATGGAAGTTTGTAATAGTCCAATTATCACTAGAAAATCTTAATTAAACTTAAAAACCTAATGGGGGTGCTCACACATATATGCAGTGCAAGGCAGGGCATCAATGGAGCTTGTAGAAGGACACATGTGGACTGCTCACACATATATACGGTGCAAGCCAGGGCATGAGATCGTCCTATAGCCGTGGAGTTGTGGCGGCGCAGGACGATGAAATGAAAAACCTAATGCAGGACATAGACATTGCAAAGCTCAGATAGAAACTCCTCTCTAGAAAATCTGCTGGGCAACCCTTGATTTTGCAATTATGTTTTCAAGAATCACTTAAATTTCTACCCAGTTTTAATTTTCTTTTCAACATAACACAATATCACAAGATGATAAATTCAACAAAACCCCAAGATGAATCATTGCTTATTAATTTTAAAGAAAACCCCAAAATGAATCATTACTGGATCCAAGCCAAAAAAAATTTGTACAATACAAAAAATTCAGACATTTCCATTAAGTTAAAAATTAAAGCCATTACACAGAAAGATCATACAGAAATTTGAGAAAAAAAAGGAAGAAACAGTTGATAGCCTCAGTAAGGTCATAAAAGACCTTACCAACTCCATGCATCCAAATTTTGATTGGTTGTTGTCCATTAAAGACCCCTCCAGAAGATGACTCTTGTCCTGCGCAACCCAAAATGCAGTGAGAAAGATGACTCTTGTCTTGCGCAACCCAAAATGCAGTGAGAAAACAAAAATAAAGCTAAATAATGAATTTAAAAGACACATAATCCTTACTTCCTCAACGCGTCCCTCCATGGTTGCAGCTGTATATGTTGCTAGGTGACACAAAGTGCTGTGGAGACAACACAAAGGAGTGGTGGAGGTCAAAGCAATGTGGCGACGACAACAATGAAACGCTGGTTATGTTGAAGTATTAAGATGCAACAATTAGGGTTAGGTTTATTTTATTTAGTCATTCATAGTTTATTATTAATTTCTAAATGTAAAATATACAAATTGATATATAATATATGTAGTTTTAAGACAATTAATAAATTAGAGTTGTTTATTTGTATTTAGTTATTAATATTAGGACGTGTAATTTATAATTAGTTTTTATTCATATTCTAGTGTATAGCTAATTTATTTTCATGAGAAATTGTTCAACTATTGGCGCAAGTGCATTCGAAGATCAAGGGTGGTAATTCACTACAATGGGTAGGGGGTTAGAAAAGTGGTGTTTTGGATACTTTGTACGATTACGCATAATAAAGATATCAAAATTGTTCACGAAAACTTGAAACCTTGGTTATAAGTAGTCAACTAGTTGAAGAAGATTGTATTAAATTTTTGGAGTCATCTGACATCCAGAAGTTAGATTTTAAGAGGCACGAAGTTAGGGTGCACAACTTCTGGGTCCTTTCCCCTAATTTATAGCGTTTGTGCGTATCTCATTTGTCAATGGGGTTATCAGTGCATAACAACTCCCTTGTCTCTACTTTAATAAAGTGGTGGGAAAAAAGGTTAAAATTTCAAATTCCTTACCTCACCTAAAAGATGAAATTTATGATTTTAAATTGAACACATTTTGGCAACAAGCAAAGTTGAGGACTAAGGTGGAGGGAAAAAAACGTTAGCAATACAACTATTTGAATGGACCCATTAAAGATGCTCAGCCAGTCTATCACAGATTTTGTCACATGAATTTAGAGCGTTTGAACGTATCTCATTTACGATTGCCTTATCAACTCATTTTGTAGACATTGGTACCTTATCAACTCATTCGGTTTCGACTCTCACTATATGGACCATGCAAAATGCAATACAACAATACAACGGTTTGAATGGACCTATTAAAGATGCTTTGTTAGTCTATCGCATATTTTGTTGGATTAATTTATAGCGTTTGTAGACATAACAATTGCCTTAGATTTGGGTACATTCTGCAACATCATTGATCATTTGAGCAGAAGCAGTATCTTTGCATAGGCAAATTTAGAATGACTTTCAAGGCTGGGTAAATTTATAGAAATGATGAAATGGGGTTTAGGTTGAAGAGAATAATAATAGAATCATAACTTTGGGCCCACGTTTGACATTGGTACCTTATCAACTCATTTGGTTTCAACTCTCACTCTATGTTTATGACCATACAACCAATGGTAGATTGAGGAATCTTTTCCATGACAATGTTTATTCAAGGTCGATCAATTTGAATTCCCATTATAAGACCATTTCGACTGTTATTGGCTAAGGTAATTTATTCCATGCCAATGATTTAGCTTCCTTTCTTCTCTAATTTAGAGGTGTTGTGGTGATATGTAGCTGATTTTTGGTAACTAACCTGTGGGATATGATACAATCTTTAAGCTTTAAGGTAACTAACCAAGAAATGTTTTTTTTTTGATAAAAAGATAATAATTCAATGAAATTGTTGAATAATTGAAGATAAAAATAACAAAGAAATGGATAAATATTATAATATCGTCTTCAACATAAAATAATATGATGGTATCTATGGAGAATTGATAAAAACTTGCACCATTAAATAGCTCCATGAACTAATGCTACCATCATTTATACATTATTTTTGACACCAAATACTTCAATGGGATTCATGGAATATAATCGCTAAAACTTTCATCATGTAAATAGAACAAATACCTACCTAGACCTCAATGCAACTTTTTCCATTGCCAATGATCCTTCAAAAGATTTGTTTCCTCCAATGAAACCACTAATGTGAACAAAGACACAATTAGGAATGTCACATTTAAATTTATTAGGCGAAAGAGTCACTGCTTGTACCCTCCATTATGGACCCCTTCCATCCTACAATGCCATCATTATTTGATAGTAAGTTTATCTAACAAAAGATAACAACAAATATACCAACAAAGTCTCCTAACATTACCTTCATCTTTCTCTCCTAGTATCATGCATTTTTCTTTCTTTTATTGATTCAAACCTATGTAACCAACTTAATGTTTAAATGTAAAGATAACTACAATAATCTACTTTGACTATTACAAGAACCATACAAATAGTTAAAATGATTTGGAAGCCTTTTTTCCTTCAGTGAACAAACATTCTATTTTACAATATTTTTATAAAAATGATGCATAAAATAAAGAACTATTTTTGGTGGAGAAAAATACATAATAATAAATTAAGTTATTTATATGAATAATGCTCCTGTATTATTAGTTATAAGGTATTGAAATCATCTTGTGGGTTAGGTAACTAAGTTGATAGGATATTGGTTTGGTACTATCTTCCAAGGAAGCTATCATAAGAATGAATACCATATTTTCAAATAATATGCCTCAACATTAACAATAATAAGTGATTTACATATAGTTATTAAATTTTAGTGAAGTTTTATTAGAGCACAACGATGAACACTTAAAGTCTTATAACTCTCTTCCATTTAAATTAATCCATTTATATGAATATTGCTCTTGTTTTATTAGCCATGAGGCATTCAAATCATCCTATGGGTTAGGTAACTACTTGTTAATGGGATACTTTTGGTATATCTTCTAAAGAAGCTATCATAGAAATGGATCCCATATTATTTTAGTGAAATAACCTAGATAAACATTATAGGTAGCCATTAGGCCTGCATAGACTCTATCCCATCTATTCTAGAATATTAAAAAATTGTTATTGGGAAATATCTACAAACCTGCAACCAACAAAGAATGTAAACACAAAGATTAAAAGAATAACAAAAGAAATAATAAATAAAAAGAGAAATGAAAAAATAACATTATATTGTGAAATGCTATCAATGGCACCCTGTAGTCTATGGTGCATCCCTTATTTTTTTCAGCACTCCAAATTTCTCTTTTATTTTCCCTTATTCATGTATTTTCAACCTACAAAAAAATGGAAATACAGAGTGAAGCAAAGCTAAGGAATAACTATCACTGCTAATTTAAACTGGTTCAAAAAAGAAAGCACTGCCTAATGTACAAATCCAAATGCTTTTCACTGCATAAAATAGCAAACCAAACCCCAAATGAATGTCATTTGACTACTCTTGTGTTGTTGGAAGGAAAATATTGTTACACAATTTTATGAAGCTTTACAAAGTACCTCAAATGCATTGTCAAAACCTAGTGCTATGAAATTCCTGGGTATTATGGAGAGCATCTGCCAAAGTCTAGAACATCGCCTAAGAGAAATAAGTAGTAGAAATAACTATGCTATGAATGAGGCTTAACAAACTTCATTTCCAGAGCTATTGCATTGATTACAAAGGTAAGTGCACCGAAATGGTCGCACTTTTGTGGCCAAACTAACAAATAACGCGTTCGCGTTATTTTTTTCTTTGTAAATTTGCTTTGGTTTTTCCTTGGAATACCATCCCAAAGGCTTGGAGGGCATTCCCAAAGACCAGAGACGTTTTTTTTCCAAATTCAACAAATTTTCACATAATCGAGTTTGTGCTCACCATCAAGATTGCATCTAGTTCAATATCAAGAAAATCGAACACATGGGTAATGTTAGGTTCTTTATTAACTTTCCAACGATGTAATTTTTTTCACTTTCTAACAATGTTAAGCCTTTCATCCATAATTTCTTTTGTCTGTATGTCTGTTTTTCTTCAAAAAGCAGTGTTTGGTATTTTTTTTGCTATAAATTAACCGTTCATCAAAATTTGAAATAAATTACATTTTTAGAAACTAGACTCCATTCTACAATTTTAAAAAAATAAATTTAAAAAAAAATATATTAGTTTCAAAAAAATTTAGGGGAGCACGGCCAAAATTATGCTTTTTAGGAAGTGCCCACTTAGAAAATTAATAAAAAATCAAATATTCATTAAAAAATTATCAGAAAATATCCAGTCCTTACTACATACTGTTATCTAACTTCGACCGGGCGATTTTAAAAATACTACAAAAGTTCACCGTGCTCGGGTCACACAAGAGTTGCTATGTTATGTTTTTCTGACAAAACAACACAATTTGTGTGTGTCCCTCTTTTGAACCCATTAATCTCAACCATTTTCAAAATAAATTAGTAGTTTAGAAAGTAGACTTGGAGCACTACGGTCCTTGTTTTTGTTCCATCTAAAATTTTTGAGTGTAGCTATCCTCAATTTCACGTCCAAGGTCAGTATTTCCTAATTTCAGAAAAAAAGTGGCCACTTAAGCCCCTTTTTTGGGAACCATCTTGGTGCACTTACCCACAAGATCCATATAATACAACACGCCACATATCCAATAGAATGATGGTTTTTACGGACATGTTGAATCGAAACAAACCTTCTCTACCCAAGACTCCTTGTACTCCATAATGTAAGGATGATTAACTTTGGAGATGTGATCCTTTTGAAGAACAAATCATCCAGAACACAAGTCAGAATGTCAAATAAACCAAACACAAATGAAGTCGAGCCTTTTCCAAATTCACACCATGTAAAAATCATAAAAGTACCACAAGACCTCATAAATTACCAGTATTCAAGGCTACTATCCTAGCCCTTCATAGCCAACAATCTTTTCCCTTCACTCCTAGCCCTATGATGGCACCTTCAAATTTTCAAATTTGAAGTGCCCATATTGAAAATTTTTCCTTTGCACACTCAAAAGTGCACCTACAAAATCTGCCCAAGTGACCTAGTTTGGAGGGTCATAATTTGAAGCCAGTTGATTGTCATGGTAAATGGATTGTTTCTCTCCATTCTCCTTACATTCATGTACTCCCTGGTCTAATTTCAAAGCTCCATGGTCAGATTATTTATTTTTTCCAAGCCAAAAGCAAATGCATTTTGCTCTATTTTGCACCTACATTTTCAGAATGTTTCAAGGAGGTCAAGTTTGACCTTTAATATCTTGTGATGAATGATGATTCAAGGAAATCCCTCTTGCACACATACTCAATGTACCTAGATGAGCTTATGTTTCCAGTGTCAGCCCCCTAGAATTTGTTTTGATATTTTTTCAAAGTGGTGACTTTGAAAGCCCCGATTGGTTTCTAAGAAGTGAAATTGCAGAAAAGTCCAAGTAGGCAATTCTGGTATTTAATATCTTTCACCTCAGGGAGAATTTTTCTATGCCATTTGTTGTAATGAATTTTTGGGTCAAATTGTAACATTCTTAATCAGTTTTAGGCTCCCAGGATAAGTTTTGATGGGTTATTTAATTGTTTTTTGATCATGACATAGCAAAAAATGGTGTCTCGAAAAGTTTCACATTTTAAAAATATAAGGACAACCCACTTAGTTTTTTGGTCTAAAACATCTACATATCCATTTTCATCAAGATTGGAGGTCATTTGACACATTAGTTTAATGTACTTTTGTTGTAGCAAATACATCCCGGGGGCCAGTTTACAAAGGAGGTACCTGAATTTTAAGGGATGGGAAAAATTTGAACAAATAGGTTTTCTCTAAATAATTTATTATGGCTGCACACAAAAAATCTCAGCTCCAAGGGTCACCGTTTGTGTGTAGTGAAATTTCTCTGTTTGGGTCGTAGGCGTAATTAAAATTTGCATTTTTTCTAAAGTTTCAAATGTTTATGTTTAAAATATTTTTGAGTATTTTAAACATAAATAAAATATGAAAAATGCATTAGTGAAAATATAAAATCCATTTCAAATGTTATGGGGAAAAGCAAGTTTAATTCTTGCTTGTGATTAGCTTCACACGGCTGCACAGATGAACTCATCGTAGTCGTTGTTTTGATCCATTATTCACATTTAAATTGGCGATTAGCGATGGTGGATGCCTCTTATCACCCATTGTGGATTGGAGGCCTCCTTCCCAAATCAAATCAGCGATGAAGCTTCATCTCCGAGCTTCTCATTGCTCATCACAAATTTCAATATTGGTTTTCATTTTAAATGAGGGATGGAGTGATATGGCCATTCTAGGGTAAATTTTGATGAATTTTTTGCATGCACAAAATATTTAACATCTTTTGATCTTCATGGGGTTTCTCTGAGACATTTTGAGCAGATTCAAGCATGTATTGTGCAAATGAGGAATGCTAATCACGTTTTTTTCTTTTCAGCACACTTTTAGGGGTGTTTTTGAACCCAAATTTGTTGTTCCAGGTTTTAAATCCATCCCCTGACCATTCTTAATGCTCGGGTAGGGATTTTAAACATGTTTGTGATGATTTTTTTGTTGCTAGTAGCTACATCAAAAAAAACAACCTACACATTTTCTCTTGCCATGGTTGCAAGGACTCCAATGGATGAGAGGAATATCACTCATCGCAATTTCATTTCAATTATCTCAGTCACATAAGCGATGGCGCGATAATATCAGCTATTTTGATTTGCATTTCTTCACACTATTAGAGATGTGCGATGGATGTTCTCTTCATCTCGGGCATCGCTAATTAATTTTAGCTTTCCCAAATAAATGAGAGATGAGCATGAAATTATTTCCAAAGTTTGAGTGAACGTGGTGGGCCTGTGGTAAAGTTCAAAGTTGTTATTAAATCATTTTAAACAGTGAAAAAGTGGGTGCACGGGTAAATTTGTATATTCCTAATAAATGATTTTTAAATCTTTCACGAGAACTTTGGCTGCGTGCATCACTACTATGTTTCTTAGTTCTCTCACTCTATTCGTGATAAGTGATGATGGGTAAAGTTTTGCACAAAGAATGGTAGGACCTAATTTTTATTTTCAAATATTATTATTTCATGGATTTCTTTATGGTGGAGAGTTGATTTCAAAGTAATTGCACGAGGGTACAATTTTTTACAGCCCAAGTGATAAAATTTGAACCTCTATAAATTGAAATCATTTTGCTTAAGTGGCTGGAAAATAATTTTGAAGAAACTCAGGTAAATATTTTACTGTCGATGAAGTGAATAAAATAAAATTCAAAGTGTTGGGAAAAGCCAAAATATTTTACAGAGTTTTTCAAAAACATTTAAAGGACTTTTCATTGTTGGGAAATAAGAAGGTAAATGAACAATTGAAATAGAAATTTTTACAATGGAGGTTTTTTCACAACAAACAAAATATTCTCTATAGCAGGGCATTTTCAATGTGGGTATAGAGCAAATGATGAAGAATGACGAGTCTTCCCAGAGGAGAATATTTTTCTATTACAGGGCAGTGGAGTGAGGAGAAAGAAAATAGAGAGCAGGTTGAAGATCAGTGAACCAAAATATGCCTAGTGTCTTCTTTAGATGAACATTTAGGGGTTTTGTGTTTCCTTAAATGTTATCTTTCTGCCTCATTCTAAAGAGGTTGTTTTGTAATTAGTCACACAGAAGATTGTAATAAGAATAGAGAGCATTTTAGAGCTAAGTCTTAGGGTCTGAGTTTGTTAATATCTATGAAATTTTGATTACAATATTGGCAAGATAATGCTGAATGTTTCAAGTTTGAGACTATTTTACTCTCCTATGTACTGGTTTTATAGATTATGAATGATGCAAATTACAATCAAGAATTATCTTATTTGTCTCTATCACTTTCAAATAGATGTATGGCTTGGTTCTTGTCTATTAATTCAAAGAATTAATGTAGGTACTTGAATATGGCTTTAAGTTTGTATTGAACTGAGTGCTAGGATAGTAAGAAGTAAAGGTTAAGACATAATGCTAAAATATTGTAATGCAACATTTCAGAGCTTCATATATTGTCAGGAGTGAAAATTGTTATCAAATTATGTATGTATTTGAGTTGACTTCGTTCTAAGGATGAGGCACTAATCTAAACATATTATTCATTTTACATTTGGTGGTTAATGCAATAGCTAATCATCTTTTAAATCAAATTTACTTATCAATCCCAAATTTTTTGTGTGTAGAGCTCATTTCAATGAATCACATCTCTCATGTTTAAATTAGGAATTACTATAGAGGTCAGCCAAACCTTTATAGCATTGTGTCTATTAAGCATATAAAGGAGATTCATCTATTCATAGTGTATTTAATACTTTAGCAGACAAGTATTTGAAAGCACACTATTGGGATCACCCTCCCAGGTTTAACAGAGCCTAAAGTGCATGGGAGAAAGGGGTATTTTATTCACTTTCCTATTTGTTGGCCATATCAACCCATTGGGTTTGAATATGAGAGAGTGACTAATCTTTAGGACTCATTGCATCTATTGATTTAGGAACCAACACCTTGCTTATTTTTAAAGGAGGGGCTATGGCATAAAAGTTCAGATAAAAAACCACAAGCAATCACAAAAGATAAAGTTGTTTTATTTAATTTGAAATGGTTGTAGTAGATCTGGAAAGATTATGTCCAGTAGGTATCTTAAAATAAAACGATATGCTGAATTTTGAAGCCATTTGGGATACTCAGAACTAAAAAAATAAAGGCCCTAGTTAGCCTCTGAAAATAGACATATCAAACAACCATAAAAGAATAAATAGATTTTAGTAATGAAAATCTCAATCAATTAGTACCTGTGTTGAGTTGATGATCAACTGTAGAGTTGGAGTGAGAGCCTTGAATTGCATAATTAAAATTTGACAAATCCAAAGAGATTTTTGAGAATGCTCAATTTCATTTTTTCAAATAATGGAATATAACGATGAATCGTCAAAACCAAAGGTATCTCTGCCATGAAAAAATGAATAGACAAATTAATTGAGCTCAGACCATATCATACAACTGATAGATAAGATTTGGCAACTTCATTATTTGGACTTGACTGTTAGAACCTTGCTAATAAATCCACCATGGTTCACATAAAAAAATTGTTAAGTGAAAAGGAACCATTTTCACTTCAAATCACAAGCCTGTTAAGTGGAAAGGAACCATTTTTTCCTCATTCATATGTGGACACCAAATACAATGCCAGTTTTAAAGCCAAGAACAAGAAGTTAGTTAAGGATAAAATCAACAATCTAAATTCAAAATTAAGATTATTTCCCAAAAATAAAAACACAACAAAGTTGAATTCAAAATTAAGTTAATTTCCCAAAGAGAAATAAGAAACTCTAAGAAATAATCAAGGCTTCATCCTCTAATAGGGAGAGAACATAATTAGAATAAACATGCAACAAAACTAAGCATGAGCCCATCATAAATCGAAGAAAGGCCAGTCATTCTTTAATACTTCACCCTCATAACATTTTTGTGTATCTACTTCTTGTGAAGCTTACAGGATAAGTCATATTTATTTACATTAATGTGTTAACTTTCCTATTGCAAGGCATATAGAAATTGTAAGAAACAACTCCAAACTGAGCATCTTTACAAATTAGGTTATATTTGACATTCTCGCCTACTACCATCATGTTGACCTATCTTGCATACCATGTGACAATTTTCTAGGCAAGTGATATTTATGTCTTTAATAAGTGGATAAACTCAGGTTATCAACTCACGTGTTTTTTTATTTGCATAGTTCATTTTCTCCATCAGTTGTATGCCATAGTAGGCCTGATGGTGAATATGTAACGCCCTGTCGTGCGAACCCCAAAGGAAAATTACACAATAATTACAACACAATTTTTTTTTTTAAGTTAACATAACATACATGCAATACACATTAATTAATGACATAAATTTCATTTAAGTAGATTCACTAACACATACATCCCTTGGGGTACACAAGGAGTCATTACGTGACTTAGATACACACAACGACAATAAAGAATAAAAGCCAAAGATATAAACATTATCAAATATAACACATACATGATAAAGCATTGATAAGAAACCATCTGTGTACATAAATACAACATATGCATGATTAACTTAACACATTGAGTAACTATTACCATGGCCAATATCCACACCGAGTTTAACATTACATTACAGTACAATTTTCTTGAGGTACAATGATACAACAGTGTTTCCAAACATGAACGGAAACCATACTACAAGAATCATGATACAAATGAATAGATGAATACATAGTATCATAACTGGCTCCAAGATGGATACAACACAGGGGTTACTGCAACAGCACCAATCCGCACCTCTCGATCCTCGACTGGGGACCCAATGGGGTACTTAGCACGTTCCACCTGACCACGTGGATCCGAAGACCCACCCCCTGTGCTAAGGAGCTGACAAGAAGAATCCTCAACCAAGAACACCCAAACATGGAACCACAAGACTCAACATCATACAAAAGTATCATAAAACTCAAGGATTACAATGACATAATCAACAACATCCAAGAGTCAACATAATAACTTAAAGTCATAAATCTCATCACATAAATCAAAGCAATGACCAGTAAACAAGTAACCAAAGGATGATCATGAAACACTTCTAAATCTAACTAAAATAACAAACATAATACAATTCCAAATTGTAATTAAACAATACAATAACATCATATCATAGTACCATAAGAGTACAAGGTCATAAGTCAAATATCAATGAGATCATACAAGACCACAAAGTACACCAAAGATGTATCAAGGAAATACTCCATAAATCAATATAAGTCCATTCAACCACAATCTAAACCAATTCCCATAACATACTTCCAGAGTAACACAATAAAGTAAAACCTGGGCAACTAGGGGAGAGTGTCATCGCATAGTCCTACATGGGCTATCCTGTGCTCTTCCTCCCAACTGGAGGTGCCGGTCCCATCTATGGCTATCTTGTGCCCTTCCTCCCAACTGGAGGCGCTGGTCCATAGGGTGACTCATGCAGAGCCATAAACCTCTCGTGAAGACGAGGTCACGACCTTGCCAACCACGGCCTTCTCAGCCTTCCATTAGTCTGCAGAAGCACTAATGAAGATGAGGCATCCATTTTTAAATCTTATAATGATATTACTACCCAACCCTCCTAAGTTAATTATTAGGTTTTCACTTGATTACTAACTCACTCGTGGGTTATCCTGTGCCCTTCCCCTTAAACGGGGCGCCGGCCCCCACAAGGAGCCACTCTCCCTAGAGACCCAACCACATTAAACCAAAAACAACCAAGGGTTGTAACATCATAATTTGAACAAAGAATAACAACATAAAAGCATGAGAGGCATTACCCATCTCGCTACAAATACATAATCAAAGTCTCAACAATTCCCGTACAACCCTTTCAAAATCATGAAACCAAAACACTTGCCACATCAAGGGCACATAAAGAGAGAACATCAACTGACAATTCATCACAAGCCTCTGGAAGACCAAAACCAAATCAAATACTCAAGGACTCACCAACGAGGGTAAGCCAAAACAGTAAGAGTTGCCAATCAACTTAACATCACAAATTTAAGAAATAGAAATCCTCTCAAAACCTGGGAGTAGCTCAAGATAAATTCACATCGAGACAACACCATCAAAATTATCCTACACTCACTAACACTTCCAAGGTACCAAATTAAAGAACACCTTAAATACTCAACCACTCACAACTCCACAACACACCCGCATAATAATCAACAACCGAAAATTCAAATGAGAACAATACTCATTAACCAATCAATTAACGACAAGAACTAAATAACTTAACCACTTACCCATCTAAATTACTCAATTAACTAAAATAATTCATGATAACCATCACAAGTATTCTAAAAGACTTATCCATAAAGAGAACTTACAAATCAACCATTAAATGAATATAAAGGAAGTCAATTTTCAAAAGATTAAAATCCCATTTCACCAATAAACTATCCAATTCAAGAATACCCTAATCAATTTCTAACCATGCCCATACATTTAAATTTCTCCTTTCTTTTATCAACACAATTGAAAACTACTTAATAGTTGGGTAGTTAACTCATTACCATTTCATAACTACTTATGTACAAAACATTATTTCCACTTTCCTTTCATCATACTAACTTAACACTCAATCCCAATATTTAAATTAATTGTGAAAACCACTTAAGACCAATTGTTTATACTTTAAAATGATAATAATCACAAAAACTCTAAATACTTAAACTTCATATTAAAACTCACCACTTAAATCTTAAATCTATCTAAATAAATTTACACACACATAGATATATTTTAAAACCACAACATATTTATATATTTTAATTTCTCGAGGAGGAAATATAAAAAGAGAATAAATCTTTTCGAAGAATCCCTAATATTACAATATCTATGCCTTCTCTTATAAATTTAGTTCAATAGAATCATTTCAAACGTTAGGGAAATATAATCCCCTTTCTTTACCTTAAGAAGTATTATAAATAATAGGATGCCTTTTAAATATTATAGTGCCTTTTCATGAGATGGATATTAAGGCACTTCATTCCCAGCTCCATCATATATTAAGGTTCACATATAAAAGAGATTTCCCTTCCAAAAGGGAAAATTCGATGATACTCATGTATTTATTTCAAACACAAACCAACGCACTCAATCTCATGTTAAGGAAAAAGAATAGGCATAGTTATGATCTAAAGTGACACCAATCACTAGGAAACAAACTCCACACAGTAAAAAGATGATTTGGGATAGAATGCAGACTAGCAAGGAAGGGCGATCCATATTGGTCTAGCGAGTAACAATTGACAACTCAAAACAGAGTGAGGAGGTTGCACCTTCAACTTGTTGACTAAATCTTCTCCAACCTATCAAGTGTCAAAGGTACATATTGATTTATTTGTAAAAGACAAGGTAGTGATATCAATTATTTGATATGGGCGATAGTGGTATCGATACCAATTAAGGTATATTGCAGCAAGGATAATGAGCAGAAAATGAATATATAGAAACTAGTGATATATTCCATCAAATGGCAGTAAGACAACAAGACTATCAAAAGAACATATAAGAATGCCTTACCTAATTAGCGATTCTTAAACAACATGTCAAAAGGAAATCAAAAGCACAGTCAAATGATATATAATGAATGGGGTGGCATCACATTCTAAAGACAACGATGGCCAAAGACTACTATGCTGGGAGGAATTAGACTTCGAATACCATCAGGGGATATATGCAACAATCCTCAATTTCATACGCAATTAATCGAATACCCGCCAAAGAGTTAAATAAGAATGACATAGAAAAAGACCAAAACATGAATAGCTTACAACTAAGATAGAACTACAGAAATGGAAGAGGAACAATGAGTCCTAAGGTAAAAGTATATACTTTAGGTGCGGCGCTGTGACAAGTTTCAAAAAGAATCAGAGAGTCTGTTTAAATCTATAAACTTCCTATTATGCTCAAGAACGCGACTGAGATAGGTTGACAATGAATTAAGAGCTCGATTATTTAATTTACTACACCTTTGCAAGTCTAAAAGTTGCGGTTGTGACGGGTTGCCAATGGTTTCAGGGAGGCTACTTAATTCTGAACAATATCTCAACTCTAAACGCAGTAACAGTGACAGGTTACCAAGTATATTAGAAAGTGAATGCTGAAATTTGGAAATGACGCCATCTACTTGCATTATTATCATATCTCAGCTGTTTTCCACAAAATTGAAGGGAAGGAGACAGGTGAGGTGCAAATACGTGACTTAAGAGTAGAGGAAATAATGTACAACTTTTTCTTTTCTGAACTGGACGCTTTGCTGTTTGGTGGCGAGTTTCCAAAGACGCACTTAAATTTGAATTTTGGAAGCTGAACTTCACCACGATCAAAGGTGAGCTCTCTATTATGTTAGTACATTGACAAAATTTATTTTCAAGTGCTGCAACTACGATAGATTGACAGGAGAATCAAGTAGGTTGTTTAAACCTTTAAACTTCCTATTATGTTCAAGTGTTGCAGCTGAGGCTAGCTGACAATAAAAACAGAGAGATTATCTAAACCTTCAAACTTCCTATTAATTTCAAGTGCGCGGCTGAGACAAATTGATAAAGAAATCAGAGAGAGATCATTAAAAGCTGTAGACAAAGCATTTGTAATACCTAATCTCGAATGAAAATATGCAAACATGCCCTCTGATATAAACTTGAAGATTCAATCTTGAATGAAATACGCAAAATACTAAGGCAAGAAAGAATGAAGGTTGTTTGGTATAAGAGAAAACACTGCATGCATACATAAAAGAAAGAGGACCTCCAGAATAATCGAATGAGAGACATCAATTCACAGTATAGATTAGATATGAGACAAAATAAATACATAAAAAAATACCTCGACCAGAAGATGGTACTTTTGCAGCTACTACTCCATATGGTACCGATGGCCTTCTAGATTTCTCTCCTCTTCTATCCTGCTGCTTGGCCTAAGTCCTACACTTTCTTTATTGCAAATCCCTTCTGTTGAATCTAGGAATCAATCTGGTAGGGTATGCTTTTACCCTAGAAAAGTTGAATCCTCCCCCATTCTACTCCCTTCAAAAGCTAAATATAGTTATTATTTATTTTTCATATTCTACAGTTCTCTTCGACTTCCAAATGCTCTATAGGTGTAGTTTCTTTTCTTGTTTTAAAACACTTCAGCTTCCTATCTCCTTATCCATTTAAATTTCTTATTATAATAATTATCTTTTCAAGATTATTTTGTTCATAATTATTATTAACTTCAATTTAACACAACAATTTAAATCAATTTATCTAATAATATCACTTTTACTTTTTACGAATTAGTTTAATTTGATCATTTGTTCTAAATCATTTGATTTAATTTAATTGATTATTATTTTAATTTCTAATTATATTTTAAATAACCTTGCAAATCACTTATGGTTTAATTAATTATTTAAACATGACTACTAACATATGATATTTTTCACACAATCAAATAACATAGTAATCAATGAAGCACACACAAATACTCACACAAAATTCCAGAACAACCGACACAAAGGGGCACTACAGAATATCCTATGCTTGTGTGAGGAATGGGCACCAATAGTTTACAATCCTAGAGGGACTATGATATGTATATGTTGTAGTCTAAGAAGAGTGAGGTATCCAAGATGATCTCATATACCTTAATGCTAGCCTACAATGTAAGCATGTATAGGTGGACGAAATGCCAAGCATTGTAAACTTCAAGAGGGACCCCTCGTTTCCTTTAAAGGTAAATAATGAAAATAATACTACCATAATCACAAAATTGTACTCAAGACATCTTCATCAAAGAATCTAACTTTAAAATTAGCATAGCTTGAAACAATATATAAGAAATAAATTACAACTGCATGTTGAGATTAAAACATGCACAACCCAAATTTGTTACTGCAGCTAATTACCCTTAAGTAGGAGATTGAGTCTTCCTAATGTTATAGCCTTATAAGAATAAGATTCTTGAAAAAGAATAAGTGGAGAAACTTGGCCTTGATATTACAGATCAGTGTTGAGCAAAAGTGGTACAAGTTGAATATATTATCAAATTGTCAATGGGGTTATGAGTGCATAACAACTCCCTTGTCTCTACTTTAATAAAGTGGTGGGACAAAAGGTTAAAATTTCAAATTACTTACCTCACCTAAAAGATGAAATATATGATTCTAAATTGAACACATTTTAGCAACAAGCAAAGTTGATGACTAAGATATTGTTTGAATAATTCATTCAGTGGAAGGGATTAGGATTTTCTATTAAAGGATGGCATGTGGAAGGCTCTAACATACTGTAATACCCAACACCATGATTTCTTTGAAGAAGTGCAATTCATAGAAGCACTTATATGATGCTTGTGGATAATACATGCAATGCATTAGAAATTTTATAAGTTCATAGGGAGTTCCAATTTTGTGGATTCATTAGAGTCCAAATGAAGGCTACTACAAGGAATGAGAAATTGACTGACTTTACACTCTAACACACTGCAATTGCTTGATCATGAGAAATAATAAGACCTGGATGAATAGTTCAAGAAAAATATGAAATATTCTTAACTCTTTTTCAACATTCTCAATCATTCTCAACCATCATGCATGGATAAAATGTCCATACTTCCAATTCTAGACTTTATTTTACAATGTTTTGTCATTTTCCTCTAGAAAACACCTACCTATAGAAACCATGTAATTCATACATCAAGTAGAGTGACTAATTCTCCAAATAGAAAGGTCCTTTGATCAAGAGTAACACCTAGGGTTAAAAATGCCTCATTTCTCTTAATCAAAGAATGGATCAAACATAACTAACCATTCTTTCATCTATGAAAATTCCAACTTATGGACTTACTCCAAGTAGAAAGGTTCTTTTATTAAGAGTAACACTTAGGGTTCATATTACCTCAATGCTCATAATTAAAGCAGGGATCAAACATAACTAACCATTGTTGCATCTAGGAAAATACCAGCTCGTGGACTTATAGATATAAAATCTATAGGAAAATATTTCCACCTTTAGACATATACCTATATTTGTAAGCAGGAGACAAATTCTTAAAGTATAATATAGTTTTACAAATGTGAAATTTTTGAAACATTTATTGGGTTTGACACCAATAAAATGACTCACTCCAACACTTAAAAGTTAACAAATATATTTTTCATTGTCCCCATTATGTTATCAAATAAAGTGAGAAAGGCATCTAATTGCCAATGGTAAGTGAGGCCTCAATCACTCAGCAATATGCTAATTTCTTGAAATCTCCTACTGTGTGCATGTGATGACTTGTAAGAAAAGCCACAAATAGTACTTTAAAAACAAAAATTTGTGCACTTTCAATCATACTTAATATTTTATTCTACATGGGTGATCCCACAATAGTGGTTTACAATTTTTGGCCAAATTGGACATTAATTTTTTTGTTTTTTAACTAAATCTTCACATTCAGGCAACTATAGTAGTTAAACCATGAGGAATTTGAAGATGATGCATACTAGAGTCTCATCACATTTTTTCTATAGATTCTAAAATATTTTTTCCAAAATTTTTGGAATCAGATTACACTCTTTTTTTCATCTCCCATGAAAACTGTTTTTTTCCAAAAACAACATTTTTCAAAAGTGACACACACCGTATAACACATAACTTTTTTTCCTTGAAGGATAAAATTATAATTCTTTTGAATTTAGATTTGTAACTTTGATATCTAGTGCTTCCACTTGGTTAGATAGTTTTTTATTGAATATTTTTTCTTTAATAAAGTTTGAAAGTCAAACCACTTACAATTCAAACATAACACAACCGTATAACGTATAACTTTTATTGTATGTATCGAATTTTTTTTTTTTTTTGGTTGGATCAAGGAATCGAATATCTAGTGCACTCATATTTTTCAAATTTTCTTTTTGTTAATCTTCTATTTTTCCACATGTGCAGAACAAAGAGTTTCATTTTTGGCAAAAAAGCTATCTTTAATAAAACTTAAAAAACAAATAGATACTAAAATAAAAACATATCAATATTATATTTGTTGCATAGCCTATTTTGAGGGCAACCTGATACTAGTTGGATTTATGAAATCTCCTCCATTTTCATTCTCAAAGCAAGCTTCGAAGTGTAAAATTTTGAGCAATTTTGGTGCCTAAGAGGGTGGAGGTGAAAATAGGGGGATTCGGCCGAATAAATGTTCAGTTGAATAAAATTCAAATGTTCAGTCGAATAGGAGTTTGACTAAAGGAATGTGCGACTGAACACCTTTTACATATAATAAAAAATGGATTTAAAGGGGGTTTCGGTGGAACATGATAAACATATTCAGTCAAATCACTTCTATTAAATATATATTTCTTTCTTTTCCCCGTTGTATTTTACAATATTTAATAAATTAATATGAATGCAAATTATATTTTTTTAAATTACAATATATAATATACTTAAGGGTAGGGGGTAGAGCAGTGAGGGGGGAAGTGGGAGAGCGATAGAGGGTAGGGT
>VDFB02379711.1:158077555-158118491 GCA_007258455.2 Sequoia sempervirens
ATAAAATGGGAAATTAGGTCGCACTGATCAGGTGAAGTGAAGATAATGTGTCAGGCAACCAAAACCATAAACGAAAATGATGTCACCCTGCAAATATTCACCTAATAAAACTAACTGTCTATGTGGATCAGTGGAGCGATGACGAAGGCCGAGACATGCATTTGCATTGTTTATTGTAAAGCGGGTAAACAGAATATCCAACTAATTGGATCGGGCATGTTTATGGTACCTCTACATATACAGCCATATCCAGACATAATACGCATTCATATCCATCACTTCATTCTTATCACTCGCATCTCACTTCATTCAGTTTGCTAAAAGAATTCGTAATTTGTAGAAGAGAATGGCGAGGAGGGCTAACGAGCTTCTTTTTATTATGCTTCTCATTGTGTGGGGGATTAAAGCGAGTGCACATAGAAAATTATTAACAGACAGTCAAGATGGAGAAGAAGAAGGGTCTTCAAGTCCAAAGACTATCACCTTCTTCATGCACCACATAACAGAAGAACCAAACCCAACTGCCAAGCCTGGACTTGGAGTTGGAGTTGGAAGGCTACCGATAGGATTTCAAGGAAGTGGCAATGCCATCTCTGGTCTTTCAAGCCCTTTTGGAAACAACATTAACTTCAATGGCAATGGCAATGGCAATGGGAATGGGAATGGTCCTCTCCCCTTAACCATTCCAAGTGGAGCCATCAACAATTCTCCGTTATTTGGCCAGCTGCCTATCTCTTCCACCACTGGCCTGGGAGGAGGAGTACAGGGCGTAGGCTCACTCATTCCTGGCCTCGGCTTTAATGCTCCAGGCTTAGGCTTTCAGAACTCCTTCCCCAACACAAACATTGGTAACGGTGGTCTAAATCCTCAGAATCCTCTTGGAGGGGTCTCAGGTATCACCCTGAATAATGTGATTGTGATTGAAGACACCTTGACAGAAGGGCCTGATCTTCACTCCTCCGCTGTTCTTGGAAAGGGGGAGGGATATTATTATCACTTGCCCAGCCCTGCAGAAGACGAAGACCCCGAGACACTGTTGCTCGCCTTCACAGCCAAATTTGAAGGGTCAAAATACGAAGGCAGCAGCATTGAATTGTCTGGCAAAGACAACATCGCATTACCACAGAGGGAGATCGCAGTGGTGGGAGGCAGCGGGGTCTTCCACAATGCTCAAGGCCATGCTCTCATAGAGACTGTTTCTCACACAGTCGATGAGACAGTACTCAAATTCACCGCCACTCTTACCTACGAATGAAGTCATTCTCATGTTTTCTCCTCATCCACGTTTCTTCCACTATGTTCTTATCTTCTTCTTCTTCTTCTTCTATTTAACGGTTATGTTCATTGTCAATAGCAGTGCGTCCAATGTGGTCTAAGTTTCGCTCTCGAAAATTCAATAAAAAAAACTTTGATTTGCTAGATTTGATATGCATTTTGATATCGCTTCTGTTTGTGCTACGATAAATCATATGTTTTTTATCCAACCTAAAGAAAGTATACATTCAAAATAATTCAGCAGAATCACGAGTTAGACTGATTAAATAAATACAAAAATTTACTAAATTGATATTTGCGTTTTAAAAATCGAATAAGAAAATGATATTTAGTTAGATAATAGAAGAATGTTTTAGAATATATGAGATTTTAGAATCTATTTGATGGCAAACTTAGAAATAATGTCTCTCTATTAGTAAATTCTTTGAAAATCTGTATTGGATCTCTAATCTGTCAACATTATTCACAGTCACAAATTATTTCTTGAGTTTTAAAGTCATTTAGAAATTATTGTTGTTCTCTACAACTTTTTCTAATATGAGACCTTCTACTCTACTATTTCTAAATATTTGGTGACTAAGCAATATTTAAAAATATCTTAAGGGTTGTCAATTAATCACAAGCAGACAAGCTCTACCAAATCAACTTCCTAAAATTGAACAAGATTGAAAATAACAAGCAAGAACCTATATCTGTAGATTCTTTACTCTTTTTATAATACAAAATCGACTAGTTGGCTAAATTTGAAATTTGAAATTTGAATTTAGAAGTGACAAGTTTGCAACAATAAGAACTTACCCACAACTATAAACTTTTTTAGAAATGGGATAATAGTCAAATTCAAGTGACAAACAAATAAATAAAAGTAGGTGGATATATAGATGTAATAAGTAAGTGGATAAAATAAATGTTAATTTTCTTTTTATATAAATGGTTAAAGATATAGTCAATTGTATAAAGATATATGTATGTATAAATAAATAAAATGCTAAAGAGATAAATTCAAAATAAAAAAAAACTTACCATTTATAAATATTTGCATATACTACAATATTACCTAAAAAGAATAGAAAATTAAATTTAAAAAATAAAATATATAAATTTAAATGATTGAAAAAAACACTTAAAATATTATTATACATGAATGCCTTAATGAAAAGGTTGCATCTTCTATTTCATTAAAAAATTATAATTTAATGTGCAATTTAATTGTATTTTTCTCATAATTGTTTATATAAGCATTCAAAATATTTTAGTTTTGAATTGATAATATTTTTATAATATTAAATTTTTTAATTATTTATTTTTAATAATGATTAACAATCTAAAGTTGAATGTATTAATTTAAGTTGTTCTGGTTATATATGTATATTATGGTTATATATATATATATATATATATATTATGGTTTTATATATATATATATGTATATATATATATATATATGTATATGTATATATGTATATGTATATGGGGATGAGAGATATAGTTTTAAAAAAATGCAAGAAGAGTTCAAATGGACCTTCTCTCATGAAGGAACAAAATTGAAATTTGATGAAGTCCAATAGAGTTTTAGGAATATGAAGTGTTGCTCTCTAATTATAGTCATATGAACATGGTAAGTTAATTAATACAAGCTTGGAGAGCTAAAGGAGACTAAACACAAAAAAATTGAAGATAAAATTTCATCCTAGAGCTATAGATTTGTAAAACATATAGCATTTGCTAAGTAGAAATGGATGATTGTTAATGCTATTTTCAATGTATAATTAACAACAAGGTCAATACCTTGAACAAAACTTAAATTAAAAATGGAAATATTATCTGAAACCACCACAAAAATTAAATGAAGTGTTGATATGGAAGATTGACACACTAGAGATATGAATTCTCCTTCCTAAAGACTTGATGGTTCACCATGATTGGAAATGATTGTGTCACATTTAAATATAAAGATACCGGGAATAATTCCCCATGAAGCAAATTGCCCCCGCTTGTGTCTCGATATAAAGATGGAAATCTAATTATTTTCTTTTGCTCCAATATATAGATGTAGTTAACAATGTAAAGGTATTTGTGTGTATTAAGACCACTATTGAAAAAAGTATTTAAATTTCAGGTTAATGCTCACATTTTTATTTTGCTCTTCTTATTAGATATTGATGCTAATTTATGGACCTAAAATAGCCTAGAGACATCTTCTATGGGCATATCGAAATATGGAAAAAGAAATACCACTAAGCAACATATCTTTTATTCATGGGAAACATTAATTTTTTTAAAGAAAATATTCACTATAAGATGAAAAATCCATGCCAACTATGATAGTAGGACCAAAAAATTAGTAAGTATGAGATATGTCCCATCATAACAAGAGAAACCCAAAACCAATATTAACCCAAAAACATTATGCTACTTCTACTGAGAGATCTTGTTGGAAAAATAGAGCATTAAAAAAGAAATATGTAAACCACCATGATGTGCATAGGAACCCCTACACCTCCACAAATAAATGTGATCACCTCTTATGAGTTCTACTCTCTCTATGTGTGATGGTGAAGCCATTGAAACCAGGGGATGAAACCTTGAAAACCAGGAATCATGTGGTCAATGAAACTTGATTGCATTTGTGTTTTTTGTTGCTTTTTCCACCGCTATTGGTTTTGCCTCCTCCAAACTCTTCCTCATTGGTATTCACCTTTCACTTCTCCAATATGGTGAGCTACAACCTAAAAATTAGGTTTTGATGAGGGTTTTAGAGTATGTTTATTAATATGAAAGTTCAATCCTTATAGTGAGCACATTTAGGATTTAACATTACAACTAAAAGAAACAAAGGAAAAACAAAAACAATGCCATGATGTTGAGAGGCTCCATAAAGATGGTTCCACTGCTCCACCACTATTGGATTCCACTCCTCCAAACTCTTCTTCTCTAGGCCTGGCTTCTTACCTACAATCTTTCCAAAATAGATCAGCTCTTTTGTCGATATTCAAACAAGGATGAATGAAATAAAGTAGTATGGTGTGCTTCAATCATCCATTTCTTCGAACCACTACCCCCAACATTCCCGTAGGAAACTCGGCCCCCACCCCCTACACATTCCAAGCGGACCCCCTTCTCCTCCCTAGTATTCACCTTTCACTTCTCCAATTTGGCGAGTTGCAACCTAAAAATAAGGTTTTGATGAGGGTTTTAGAGTATGTTTATTAAAATGAAATTAGGGCAAATCTAATAGTGTTTATTGCATAGTGATTAGGGTTTTTTTGCCGCTAAAGAAAATTTCAAATGAAGTCCAAAATAAATCTCCCACTTATTGCCATTGAGATCCCTCTTAATTATTATATAATATAAATATTATATTATAATAATATAATAGTATATAATATTATAATATTATATTATAATAATATAATATATTATAATATAATATTATAATATTATAATATAATATGATATTATATTATAATATTAAATATATTATATAATGTCATATTAAATTATAATATATTATGTTATTGTAATATGATATATTATTATTATATTATATTATAATACCACCCACTCCCCCAATTTGAAATATTTTTTTAATTATCCACTTTAATATCATATTGTCTAATTTTTATTTTTGTGACTAATTATTTACTCATTTTTATTTGTATGACTAATTATTTAGTTGTGTTTTTTACCTGATGATCAAATTACTCATTTATTTAGTCATCTTTAGTTGTTGTGACTAAAAGATTTAGTCACGTAGTCATTTATTTGCCAAATTCTACTAGTGATATATGGTTCGGTGGTCGAGGTGTAAGTTAAGTTGTTTGATTATTCAATAGAAGATATAGCAATAAGATACTTTTAGTTAAAGTTCTTGTTTAACAATAGACAATTTCCATGATCTTATGAATAAGATATTTCAGTAGAATCTTAGATTGTGATTATCTAAGTTATGCAATGAATGGTTTTTAGTATTGTCATGATTACATTAATCTAAGGAACTAGATCTGGATTAAACCTATGGAGACAGTCACTTGAGCAAGGACCACTCAAGGTAACTATTCCCCACTTTATTTTCCATACATTTATTTCTATTGTACTAGTTATTCCATGAATACATGTCTTAATTAGATTCCTTATGTTATTGAAATGGTGAAAAATAGGTGGGTTCACCAAAATGGATTGATAATCCACTTATGGACCTATTTTCCTTTATATCATTAGGAAATGAGATCCTCGCAAAGAATTGACAATCAACCCTTGGGTGAATCAACCCTTTATGACAATCTACATGATTTCCATTTTTTGTGTTTAGGATGGGGACCAAGTTCACTAGGAACCTTTGGGAGAAAAACTAAAAAATAGTAAATCAACCCAATTATACCAAATTAAACTTGAAACAACAATATTAAACTCAAAATAAGTTGAACCATAAATTAAAATGTAGATTTGAGAAGGGAAAAATTGTGTTTACCAGTCACCAAAAGTGAGTTTCTGAAGGCTTACTAGGACTCATTCACCCATGGGCGAATGGGTCCAATGTTAGGGTTTTTTTGCAACTTTTAGGAGTCTTTGACACATATCTAAAGCTTCCAATTTGTCTAGATGGTAGTGTCGGAATGTCAGAAATGACTTTGAGATCTTAGTTTCCATGAGAAGTCAACAATTTTGACAACTTTGGCAACTTTGACAACTTTGTAAATCTTGAACTTCAAAAGGTTTTCAAGCCTTCTTCAACCTAAATTCAAGAAATTACACATAGAAGAGAGAAAAATGTTTGTTTTGGATGAATAGAGGTTTACCTTTGTCAAACCTCATTTTGGTAATCAAACCTTGAGTTGAAATGAAAGATAAAAGAGGGAATGAAGAATGAACAAAGCTATGTTACCAAGTCAACAAACCTTTGATTGAAACCTTAAAAATGAAGATCTTAGGAAGTCTACAAGTTGCATGAGATGGATGAATTGGATGTGGATCTTAACACTTGAATCTTTCTTGTAATGATACTTTGAATGTTTGACTTGATCATGAAACCTACATCACAATGTTAGCTCCAAAAGTATGCATGATTCAAGAAGACTTTGGCATGATGAATAGATCTTGAATGATGCAATAAAATTCTAATATATCTACTCTTGAATGCATTTAATTTCTCTTGAATTTCTCATCAAATTCTCATAAAAAATTTAGGTGAAACATAGTAAAATAACCTTGTATTTATAGGTGTCTATCCTTAATTTCTTGAAATTCAAATATCATAAGGCAACATTGAAATATAGATTTGGAGATGTTAAAATACCACCAAAAACTTAATTTAAATTTAGGTCTTAAGTTTTAGCAAGGACCCATTCGCCCATGGGAAAATGGGTCCTAGGTCCATAAACCTAGGACACACAATGCTCAATGTGGAGTGTTATGTTTAGGCATTAATTAATGTCAGGTTTACCCTTTGGAAAATGTAATTTAATGGGCTTGCAAATTAATTATAGGTCCAATTAAGGATTAGTTAAGCTCAATTAATTAAGGGAGCCCTAAATAAGTGTGAAAGTGTAAAGGGATACGCTTCCAACACTAAATTAGGGTACAATTAAGTTTAATTTAACTAGGAGGGCTCAAACAAGTGAAAAAATGTAAAGGGTTACATTTTTCTACACTACATTTAGTCCCCACTTTAGTGAGAGGGTGACCTTGTGTCAAACTCACACTAAAGTACACAATAAAAACATATGTATGCAACAATGAAAAGATACTCCATCATACAATGCCAAAGACTTAAAGAAAGGTAAAAATAAAAGGGGTAGATCAAACCTCAATTGCCCAACATGATGTGGAACATGACTCTCCTTTTTGTCAAAAAAATATTTATAAGTGGAACTTGTTGTCCACTATGAAAAAATCATGCATGCTCACATAGGCTAGTGAAACTTTGGTTGTCCACTAGGTGAGCCTCCAAGGGTGGAAAATGGGAGAATCTTATTAGGCACCCATACCATAACAAAGCTATACTTTCGATAACTTTAATAAGGAAGAACAAAAAAAACATGAACTTAAAGCTCCATAAGGCTTAACAAGCTACATTAAATGCTAAGAACTTATGAAAAAATAAGGCAAGTCTCCATAGGTAAGAAAAGTGTGTTACGCTTTGTGTCCATGAAAAGGGGGTTGTGTCTTCGAGCATCATAAAGGTTAGCAAGATGTGTTATGCTAAACACTTATGAAAAAATGAAAATACACATGTTCAAAGGGATTTTTCTTAGTTCATGAAAGGTCTCAACTTGGGGAACATCGTGCCTAATGTCTCCAAGAGAGGAAAATTCTAGGATAAAATATTTGCATCTTATGGTATGCAGCGTGTAGCATCACCACTAAGAGGAAAGTCATATGCCAAGAAAGGTCACACACTTGGAGGACATAAAGCCCAATGAAACCACCAATATGCATCACAAGAAGTAATAATATCACTTAATGAAACATAAGGAATGTCCAAAATTTCAAGAATAATAATGCCAATGTATTCCCCCACTTTAAAGAAATTGCTAACACCATGTTGTGAGCAATTAATTTAAAGTAGAAAATAATAAATGATAAATGATAAAGAAGAAATGAGAGCTTATTTGGAAATCCCTATACCAAGTTAAATGTTTCCAAATGAAGCTATTTCATGAAAATGAGAGGAAGGGGTTGCCCCCAAAATGAAATCCCAAAATCACATAAGGGATCCACATATGCGGGATCAAAGCATGTATTTGCTACAATGATATTATAGAGCTCAGAAATGTCATCATTCCCCAAATACTCACGGAACAAGAAGAATGACACATGTAGAGAGAGAAAAAAAATAAAAATCTTTTGGGTCAACATGGAAGAGACCTAAATGTCTTGATGTCTTACATCATCTACAAAAAGAAAACACAAGATAAGAGCAAAGATAAAGGGTTTATGACATATGCAATAATAAAGGTAGAAATAGAGGAATGAGAATGAAGAGATATCAAACGAAATAGTACGGGGGATCATATTACGCACATGCAATCACATAGAGAACAAGAAAAGAAAACAAAGACAAGACTAGTAAGGCACATGCGAGTCAAACTATAGGAAGTCTTCTGCATCCCAATCTTGTTCAATATGTGCGAAAGGTGGATAACTAGCCAAAGGAAAAAAATCAAGTGGCAAACTAGGACAAGCACCGAGTTAAAAACTCTCTTTGGGAGGATCACCATTTATTCTCATGAAAGAGGTAAATAATAAATTTAAATTTTTATGCACTTCCTCATCAATTTTAGCATTTTCTTTGTCATCATCCAAGTTAATCACAATAGCAAGTCTAATGATAATATCCATAGAAGCTTCTTGTTATTGCAGCGACGGTGAATAATTATCATGCATTTCTTGAGAAAAGTTTGGATTTTGATTTTCTATATTCTTCTTTTCTTCTTTTGCTTGTAGTAAATGAGAAAGAGCACATCTATTCCTACACTCTCTAGAATTTTTGTTTCCTTTTGTTCAATTTTCAAGTTTTGATTGTGTAGGAGTAGGTTTATCAACCATAGGTTTATTTTCTTCCCTTAAGGGAGGAACAAAAGGAAACATGGGAGGTTTCTCAACCACTTTATCTTTATCTTTATAAACTTGTTCAACTTTAGGAGGAAAAATGTGACTTATTTGATTATCTCATGGTCTCTTATAGGAAATAGGTGAAGAACTTGTCATAGGTTGGTCTTGGTTACTTGGAAGGGCTTTTGGTTCAATCATGGTCTCATTAAGGATAGGAGGCTCAATCATGGGTTGAGGCATATTGGCAAGGGATAAATCTACTATGCACTTTGCCTTAAATTTTTGATATTATTTGAAAAATAAGTCTTGACAGGGGGGGGTGATCCCACAATACTAGTTTACAAGTTTTGGCCAAATTGGACATTGAACTTAATTTTTTAAACTAAATCTTCACTTTCAAGCACCTATAGTGACTAAACCATGAGGAATTTGAAGATGATGAAAACTAGTGATTTGTGACATTTTGTCTAAAGATTATAAATATATTTTTTCAAATATTTTGGAATCGGATTGCACTTCTTTATCCATCTCCTTTGAAAACTAGTTTTTAACAGTAAACACCACTTTTAAAGAGTGACGTCACTGGCTAACACAACTTTTTCTATGAAGGATAAAATTATATTTTTATGAATTTAGATTCATAACTATGATATCTAGTGCATGGAATTGGTTTCATAGCATTTCATTGATTTTTTTTTCTTAATTAAGTTTCAAAGTCAAACCAATTACAATTTAGACATGATTTATTGGCTAAAACACAATTTTTTTTGTATGCATCGAAATTCAAATTTATTTTTTTGTTGCATCAAGGACATCCATATCTAGTGCACTAATATTTTTTAATTTTTTTTATAATCTACTATTTTTTCAGATGTGCAGAATAGAGAGCTTGATTTTTGGTGAAAAACCTACATTCACAAGAAATAAGAAATAAATAAAATAATTAAATTAAATATATTTAAAATTATACTTTTTGGGAAGCTTATAATAAGGAATACATATGTACAAAAAATAAATTTTAAATGAATTCATTTGATCCCCCAAAAGGAAAGTCAAAAGTGATTTTTCATCAACATTTTGATAGGTGTAAAGGAGACTCTATTATACGTATAGTTTAAAACTAGTGGGGTTCTATCCAAGGGGGTTTGATCTAAGGTTGTTTGATCAAACCCTCTTCAATTGGAATCATTTAAATGAAACTTTTCAAGACTTAAATCATTATATTTTCTAAAAATATGTGATTTGGATAGCAAAAATCAAAATGTCCCAAAAAGTGTAAACCATTATTGTGGGATCACCCAGGATCTAATAGGTTCTATAAGCTCAGGAAAAAAGAAATCCAATGAGAAATTCCAATGGGAAGACACGCGATTAAAGCCACTACATTTCACAATAAATATCTCATTACAAAATGAAAAATTTAAACATTTATGCACAATTGACGGGACGACATTCATGAAGTGAAGCCATGGGTAGCCTAACTTCACACAAAATTGGTTTGATGATGGGATGATGGAAAATGAGACACTTAATTGTTTCGGTCCAAATTTCAAAGGGATATTTATCAAACCTATCATAGGCCAAGAAAAACCACTAAGCATTTTGATCGATGCTTTAAGTTTTTCATAAGTATCTTGATAAAGCTCATGCATAAATATGTTCATTGAATGAACGTATTGAGATATTCGATAAAGAGAAAAACCACTCTAAAGAGTATCTTTCAAGGATCTAGGGAATATTTTAGCCAAGATTTTATGTTAAAAAATGAAGCCACTACATAAGGCTATGTATGAGGAAACATGGCTAATAGGATCTCCTTTCCCATTATATTTCTCAAATCTAGGAACCTCTATACCTTGTGGCATTTGTGTTCTAAGATCTCCAAGGATAATGGGTTGGTTAAATGATGTATTGTGAAGGTTTCTCATTGTTGTTTTGGTTTAGTGTGGTTATTTTTTATTGGAGGGATAAGACATTTTTCAAAAAATGTGTTAAGGACTAGATCATTGTTGGTGTTGTGAGATGGAGGTGAATAAGGTGGGGTTGTGTATGTATGCAGAGGGCAAGTGAATTATGAATTTGTGAGTGGGATGAATGAGGAGATATGTGATTTGAATGCACAAATATAGAGGAATTCCTAGTGGAAGTACCTAAGGAATTATTTACATTGCTAGTAGGTTGTACGGTTTTAGTAACATGAGGATTAGTGTAGGTAGGAATAGAGGTAAGGGTTGTGGAAGGAGGAATGTGATTTCCACCTTGACTTTGAGTATACCCAAAATATTGAGCACAACTAGTCATAGGAGCATGTTTATCAACAATATGAGCTAGAATTCATATAATCTCTATTCCATGTTCATTTTCAATAATTTTTCTCATGTTATCTATAGCAGGAATTACACCACCAACAATGTTTTTAGAAGTCACAAAGTTTTACAATTTCTCTAATTCTTCATCTATCCTTCTTATGTTATCTTGTGAGACATTAGCAACCATTTTTTCAATGTCATTCACATTAATTATGGGTAGGGAAGTCATGGGAAATTAAGTGTTAAAGGTGTGATCCATAGTGGGTTAACTAGTGTGAACACTATGAGTGAAAGAGTTAAAAAACCCAAGATCCATGGTGAATGGTGTATCGTGTGATGAAATGAGTCTTGAAATACGTCTCAAAATAGTATTGGAAATAGGACACCAAGTTGTAAAGATCATACAAGTTTCAAAAGCCCAAGGTGCACCCAAAATGGATAATAGGAAAAATGCAATCAAATACCCTAGAATGTAAAGTGTAATGCAAGTATGTAAAAGAAAATTATCATATTTAAACAAGATAATTTTTTTATTATGCTATGCTAAAACATCAAAATAATTTCTTTTAGGTGCAATTTTAAATTCACACAATGCATTGAATTTATCAAATGAAGCTTAATATGAGTTACTTGATATAACAAAAAAATTGCAAACTGAAACACTGAAAACAACAAGACATAATGCAAAAACATAAATTTTAATGCCTAGAAATGCACAAAAAATCCCTAACCATGGACACATTCACCCCTGGGTGAATGGGTCCTAGATCAAGGTTTTGAAAAATGAATTTATAGATTTCTGATTTGATTCTTATGGATTTTAGATTCTAGACTGAGAGAATTGATTACAGTTTCAGTTTTCTAAAAAATTAAGTCTAAATGCAAATGCAAAATAGTGCTAAATGAAAAACTACGAGACATAATTTGGAATTCAATTTTGATTCAATTTTATAATGTAAATGAATGATGATGCAATGCTATGTAAATGCTTTGCAAAATGATTGAAGTTTTTATATTTTTCATATTTTATAAAATGCAAAATTGTAATCCTAAAACCCTAAATGAGATGCAAACTAATGCAAGTTAAGAAACCCTAAATAAGATTCAATTCAATGAAATTCAATGCACATGAATTCAAATCCTAGACCTAGGGTTGAAATAGACTCCAAAATGAGAAAGATATAATACTCAAATGTTGGGTGCACCAAAATGAAATGGTGAAAAAGAGGTGGATTCACCAAAATGGATTGATAAACTACTTAGGGACTTGTTTTACTTTATTTCATTAGGAAATGAAATTCTCAAAAATAATTGACTAAAAACCCTTAGGTGAATCAACCCTTTGTGAGAATCTAGAGGGTTTCCATTTTTTTGTTTAGGATGGGGCTTAGGTTCACCAAGCACTTTTGGGAGAAAAAATAAAAAATAGCAAATCAAAATAATTATGCCAAGCTAAACTTGAAACAACAAGATTAAACTCAAAATAAGAAAAATCGAAAATTAAATTGTAGATCCGAGAAGGGAAAAATTATGCTTACCAATCACCAAAAGTCAGTTTCTAAAGGTTGATGGGGACTCATTTTCCCATGGGTGAATGGGTCCAGTGTCAAGGTTTTTATACATCTTTCAAGAGCCTTTGACATAAATCTAAAAATTCTAATTTATCTAGGTGGTCATGCTAGAATGTTGGAAATGACTTTAGGATCTTAGTTTTTGTGAGAAGACAACAATTTTGATAAATTTTGAAAATTTGATAGCGTTGTAAATCGTGCACTTCAAAAGGTCTTCAATTCTTCTTCAACCTAAATCTGAAATCACACATACAAGAGAGAAAAATGTATGTTTTGGATGAATAGGTTTTTTCCTTGGTCAAACCTTGTTTTAGTAATCAAACCTTGAATTGAAATTAAACACAAAAGAGGGAATGAAGAATGAACAAAGCTAGGTTACCACTCAACAAACCCTTGATTGAAACCTTGATAATGGAGATCTTAGGAATTCTGCAACTTGCATGAGATGGTTGAATTGGATGTGGATCTTGACACTTGAATCTTTCTTGAAATGATACTTTGGATGCTTGACTTGATCATGAAACCTACATCACAATGTTAGCTCCAAAAACATGCATGATGCAAGAAGACTTTGACATGACGAATAGATCTTGAATGCTGCAATATGAATATGATATATCTAAACTTAAATTCCTTGAATTTCTCATGAAGTGCTCATCAAATTCTCATAGAATTGTTAGGTGAAACATAATGAAATAACCTTGTATTTTAGGTATGTATCTTTAATTTGTTGAAATTCAAATATCACAAGTTGACATTGAAATATAGATTTAGAGATGTTAAAATACCACCAAAAACATAATTAAAATTTAGGTACTAAGGTTTAGGGAGGACCCATTCACCCATGGGAAAATGGGTCCCAGGTCCATAAGCCTAGGAAACACATTCTCAATGTGGAGTGTTATGTTTAGGCAGTAATTAATGTCAAGTTTTCCCTTTGGAAAATGTAATTTAATTGGATTGTAAATGAATTATAGGGACAATTAAGGCATAATTAAGTTCAATTAATTAGGGGATCCCTAAGTAACTATGAGAGTGTAAAGAGATACACTTTACAACACTAAATTAAGGCACAATTAAGTCCAATTTAACTAGGAGGGCCCAAACAAATGAGAAAATGTAAAGGGTTACATTTTTATACACTACCTTTACAATTATGAATGAATTCATGAACAAATATTTTCATACATTCATGCTTTAGCTTGCTTCAATTTATTGTACTTCAGAGTGCAGGTTTAATCAACAGTGTTGGTTAATTCTAGGATTCATTTCTTGACAGTGAACTAGTCATAGTCTTTCGCTATAGGTACCCATAACAATAGTGCCAACATTACTTTTTTCACTATTATAGAGTTTATGATTTCTTATTATGTGAAAAAACCTATGTTAGAATGATATAGGTAGTCTTGAGTCTCTAGAAGCACATATAGTGCCAACATCATCACAAGCCTACATTAGCCTTGGTTGATAATTTAGTGAAGGTCTTTCCAAGGGTTTAGTGGACAGTTTAGTTAGGTTTTCCTTTGAATTGTGTTTTTGATATCAAGTCTCCTAAACATTATTAGGGACTCTACAATATCCATCTAAAATTAGGATGTTTAGATTGCTCTTTATATTACTAGATGTAAATATGAGAGAAGGAACCTTGTATTTATACTTATCCATGCTTAATATCTCAAAATTACACCACACCAAGCCGACATATGAATTCATTAATTAAAGGAGGCTAAATCCTGCTAGAATTTGAAATTGAATCTCAAAAATACCTTAAGGGGGACTAAGATGCCCTAGGTGGTGTCTTAGTCCTGAGGCATGAAACTTGGGGCATAGACTCCAAAAAGGGACCTATTTAGTTGCTTTCAAAATCAAGGTCCCAAGACATTTGGGGGATAAAGACGCCCTAGGTGGCATTTTATCCCCAACCCAAATATCAGGGATAGGGTATGTGCAGGATCATGATAGGCCAAAAAGTGTCAATATGATGGGTATGTGGCTGATGACTATTTTTTTACTGAAAATTGATGAAACGAAAAGGGTTTTTAAAGGAGATTCTCAACTTTCCATCGATATAAATTATGCTTTACTTTGAATATAATAAGTAATTATTATTCATTTTCTATTCAAATTACGGCTAAAGTCCTGATTGATAGGCTGATTGAAAAACATTTATAGCTTTCAAACGGTCTCACATTTTTTGAATCCAAAACATGCATCACATTCTATGCTTACATACTATAGGATTAAAAAAAGAAAAAATGAATTTCATGAAGTTTTGACCAAGTTAAGGTGGTTAGACATACAATTTTTTATATTTTTAAAAAGTTGTAATAAAAAATTCATAATTAATTATTTACTTGGATAAAAATTACAAAAAAATATGCATCACATTGTGGCATGAGTCCTCTACTTATATCTAAAATATTATAAAAAAAATTATCATTTTATTGTGGTTAGGGTGGTCAGACAGACACGTACTTTTTTTTCCCTAAAATTTAAGTACCACTACATTGAAATTTCAATTGTTTACCAAATAGATTTTATTTTTTTAAACAAACCTAGTAGTTTAGAAACTGTATTCACTTTTTAATAGATTCTATTCTTACATATTTTTGAAATAATTTATATAACTTATTCAAAATCAGACAAAATCATTAAATTATCATTTATCCATTGAATTTTGTCAGGATTAGCTAGAAAAATATATAATTCATTGGGATTGTGGATGCAAAATAGGACCAATTAAGACATAAATAGGGATAAATAAAGAAAGGCATGCCCAAACAAGTGTGAAAATGCAAGGTTATGCATTTTACTACACTATAGATACTATTTTTTTTGTATTTTATCTCTTAGAACCATCTTGGTGGAAGAAAATCCTCAATGATTATGCTCCCATTTCTAGTCAAAACATCAACTATGAAAAAATAAGTTATTTTTCTTCAATATTGAAAAAAATCCAAGAGAAAATTATCTCAATGTTGGTATGCTTTGTTGATTCCCTACTTACCATCTACCTTGGTCTCCATTTGTTAGTCAAAAATACTGAATCTTCAACCTGGAATAGAATAATAGTAAAAATCCTAAAGAAGCTAGTCAGGTGGTAGGGTAAACTATTAAGAGAAGCATGAAAATTTATCCTACTTAAGTCTTGCCTTGAAATTTTTTAGAACTATTACCTATCCCTATTTTAATATTTTTCCTTTTAGGTTGTTAAGATTGAACAAATCCAAAATAATTTCCTATGGACATAGAATAAAGAAAAAATAAGGTTGGATTTGGAGATTTGGGGCCAAGTATATCAAACTAAAAGGGATGAATGCTTAGGTTTAAAAATGAGAGTCCTTTCTAATAGATCCTTCTTAGCCAAAATTGGTTAGGAAATGCTAAAATAGGAAACATATTGGTGTAACATCCTAAATGTCAAGTACCTATTAGGAAGATATTTTATAACTAATCCTATAATTCCCAAGAGCTCAAAATTATGGAATATCCTTATGAAATGTAGAGGTCTCAATATCAAAGGGGTAATATGGAAGATTGGGAGATGAGACACAATTAACTTCTAAAAAGATGTGTGGTTAGGGGAAAAGATACTCTCTACGATTGGTTATTTTTCCAACCTATTTGTATACCTTTCCAAATTATATAAGAACACCATGAAAAAATATACTATTCAACTAGGAAATTTTAGGACATGGGGAGATATCAATGCCTAAATTGTAATGATAGAGTACCTCTACACTTTGGCATAAAAAATTCAAAAGGAGCTATAATTCAATTTTCCCCTAGATGATAACAAGAAGGATAAGAGATTATGGAAGCTCTGTCCTTCAGGGAACTATACTATTGCTTCACGATACTCCTTATTAAGAGACTACATTAATTCTAATTTTAATTGGCTTGGGATTTGGAACCCTAAAATTTTCCCTAAGATCAAATTATTCTAGTGGGCCTCCTTGTATGGGAAAATTTTCACCTTTCATAACCTGAAGAGAAGAGTTTTTCAATTCCCCAATAAATGCATCTTATGTAAAAATAGTGAGGAAAGAACAAAAAAAATCTCTTGAATTGCTCCTTCTCATTCATAGTTTCGGGTTTAATCTTGGAACAACTAAGGATTGTTTTTCTTATCCATAAAGATCTTATGGTTTTACTTCTGAGATGGTTTATCTCTTACAAATGCACTTTGGTGAAGGAACTATGGAGATTGACTACTCTCAATACTATGTGGAATTTATGGTAGGAAAGAAATAAAAGTCTTTAGGGACAAGGATCATTAGAAATAATAACTAATCATAATAATAGGAAAATCAATCTATGAGAATTTAAGGAGTGTTAGAATTAGAATAAGGAAAGAACCTAAAAATTCATTAGAGGAAGAGATCATTTATGCACATGGTATCTCCCCAAATGCCTATTTAAGCACCAATAGTTCCAAAACAAAGTTTGCATACTATATGGAAGAGGTTGAACAAGGGTTGGAATAAACTAAACTTTGATGGAGCAACCAAAGGTAACCTAGTGTTGAATAGATGGAAGGAGGTATTTTGAGAAATGATGAAGGTTAATTTGTGTAATTATTTACTAAAGTTTAGCTAGGAAAGAAGACTAATAATGAAGTCAAAGTTTATGAAGCCTAGTGGGGAGTCAAGAGGGCCCTCCATAACAATGCCAACAAACTCAATTTAGAAGATGAATTTGAATTGGTCATTAACCTGATTAATGGTGTCATGGTTCCACCATAGAAACTAATGGATCACATTATATAAATTAGAAAAGACATAAAGAAGTTTGAAGATGTCATAATAACACATAAATATAGGAAGGTAATACAATAGTAGACACTACTACTAAAGCTAACTTATTTTTTTTAGGAAGGATCACTTGGTACACATTTTGATAGGTACCCTTGAACATTCAAAATGAGATTCAAAATGATAAATTATAAAATAAAATTTATTAAATTTCAAAGTAAGTCTAGAATGAGGATTCTCTTGGCCCTCAAGTTGTCTCAAGGGCCTAGTTGGTAAGAAAGTAAAGAAGTGCATCTAATGTTATAAAAAAATATAATTTTGGATGTCATCACATTATTAATGCACATAAAGGAAATGGCCAAAGAGATAATATTATTAAAGATACAATATTGTAATCATTTATTACCATATAGAGCCACCCCCATTTTCCATTATTATAATCTAATGATAGATTGCATATCTGAAGGAATATATATTAGAAGAAAAAAAATGTTTGCTTTTATCTTTCTGAGAAAGAATATCATTTTCCCAAATATTTTTTGTGTGCATAAAAGAAAGAAGTGAAACAAGAGGAGAAAAGATAATAATGGAACCTTCAACTTGTGATATTCTAAACAAGAACGACAACATATGGAAGATTTTTGAAAATGGAGGGGTTTCCAAATACTTTTTGACTATGTAGGGTCATGATGTTATTCTCTAAAAGAAGTTTGTGGACTCTTGGAATCAAAGGGAAGTTAGAATTGGTGGTGTAGAAATCATTTTCATTGAGGAAATGATAGTGGAGGCCATTTGTATCAGTTGCTAGAGTTGAAGGGTTAAGATAACTCATAAATCTAGGGACAAGAAGTTTATACATGCTTTCCTCAACAAGGGAGAGAAGCTGGCCCATTTTTAGAGTGGTTACAAGTGAGAGGGGCTACCCAAACCCTAGGACGAGGTAAGCTAGCATATTATCAAATATTTCACACTAGAAGGTCATATTTGTGTCATTCATACTTACCATTTCCCTCTGTTAGCTCATTTAAGGAATACGAAGTTAATTAGTTTCCCATTCTACATATTAACCTCCTTAGAAGCTTCTATTTTCAATGAGGACATGCCTCCCATGTATCAAGGTCTAGTTCATTACCTAAATATATATTCAAATTTTTTAATCCCCCCAATGCTCTAACCCAACATAGAATTGAAATTAATGAGCATTAAGGAAAAAAAAGGTGTTTACAAGAGTCCTTATGCTATTGCTAAAAAACCATGAGATAATTTAGCGATTTACATATTTATTCGCCTCTTAAAATGACAATATTTCAAAATTGAAACCCCAGCCAAGGCTGAAAAGGGGAGTTCCCAAATTGGTAAAGACAAAAAGGGGAAGGGCCTAGATAAGAAGCTGATAGTTGTGTTGAAAGAAGCTATTGTCAACATAATAAGGCCTTTTTAAGTACACAGAGCTCTCTTAGGAAATAAATTTGGAAGAGAGGGGGAAAGAGAAGGTGAAACTTCAAAACACATGAAAATACTTTTAAAATAAAAAAGGAAGACCTAAAAAGAGAAAGGGTAAGGAGGAGAAAGGTGATGAGGAGAATAACATTAATTAGAAGGAAATTAAGAATAGATCAATGAGGATTACTACTATTGACAATTAAGACAAAGAAACCTACAAAGGAAATGATGATAGAGGGATGGAAACCAACACTTAGGAAGTGATCTTGGACTCTATTGATGAAAGTGGAGGAGAAGAATCTGACCCATCCTACAAAATCCCCATGCATTTGTCCCTTGGAGACCTTTCCAACTCCTATTATAATCTTTCCAAGAAGGAGGCTTTGGAGACCAACTCGAATTCTATGGTTTGAGGCTCCATCCTACTTTTTGAAATGTCACAGATCAACAAGAATGCATATAAAAAATATGAGGAGGATAATAGTGATTACCAAAAGGAGAACACATAGGGCAATGTTGAGGAGAAAATAAATATTGGGTAATAGAGAACTTCTCAATTACAGGAATGTTTGGTTAAGTTGCTCTCTTACAAAAGAGCTCACATTATTCTCTATGATTTCTATGGCTTATCTACAGGAGGATCACAACAAGAGGAAGAGTAAGCTAGAAGAGAGGAGACACAAAGTGAAAAAGAAATTGAAGAAAATCTACAAGGTGAAGAAAAGTAACAAGGAAACTACTATGGACACGTGGATGCACAAGACTGAACCTCATTGTGGATGAGTGGAATGCTCTTATGACTCTCCATAATATGAATTCCACTTAGTTTTTGTGTCTTTTTGTTTCCTATATTTTGTTGTGCTCTATTTTTTTTTTGTTTAAGGGTTGCATTGGGGAAGTAGCATGTATTTTTGCTAAACTTCTATGTTTTGATATTTTAAAATAATGGGTGTGGGACCCTCTTCTCACCTTGTTTAATCAAAAACATTTATAATGAGCCTATATTTTTAAAAATGATGATTACTATTGAAAGTGGGGATTAAGGAAAACTGTTTTCTTTATCACGTTTGTATAAAATTATTATAATAGAAATAAAAAATATTTTGAAATGGTATTTTTACTTTTATATATTACATGAAGAAACACTAAAAAATAAATAAATGATTAATTAGAGAAGAAAAAAGATACATTAGGATTAATCTATTTTGATATTTAAAAAATTATATAAGATATTTAAAATAGTCATTATTTTTCTTTTAAAAAAGAAGGGGATACAAATTTACTGAATCAAAGAAGCATTACAAAGCAACAGGAAACAAGCCCACTAGAAACCACCAACAATCCAATAACAGAAGTCCTCAAAGGAACCCTACCAAGGAACCAATTACATATAAAAGTCTTCCATGATTATCTTTTCGAGAGACTAAGACAAGTCTGAGGAGAGAAGTTCCTAGTCATTAATATTCCACCTCTCTGGATGCTCAAAGACCCATTTCATCAGAAGATCAGTCACTCTATTCCATTCCCTAGGAATATGACAAAAAGAAATAAATTTCATAGAACTGCATAGATTCACAATTTGTTTAATCACAACAGCCAGCTACCAATTAACCCCATCAAGTCTCTGCTCATTAAACATATCAACTACAATCTATGAGTCATTATTTAAAAATAATTATCATAAAGATTTATTTAAACACATTTAAAAGAATTAAAGTCGATAAATAAGAATTTAATGTTAGAAAAATATATCATACTTAAATTTTAATAAAATTGTTATTGAAAAGCAAGAATTTAATGTTAGAAAAATCAATCATACTTAAATTTTAATAAATATATTATTGAAAAGCTTGCTATCTTGAATGGTTGGTTTGGTTGTGCTAAGACTTTAGATTCTTCCCATTTAGGTCTAAGGGTCAACTCTTGACAATTTGATTTAATTGAACCTCGATAAAATTTGATAACTTAATTATAAAAAATCTTAAATTCAAATCTTAATGCTACATTAAAAATAAGATATCATCACGCCTAAACTAAAATTACTTCTAAAAAAAAATGAAGAGCCTACCTATAATTAATATAAGCAAAAAAAAAAAAAAATTAATGATGAACAATTTTCAGAACACAAATAAAAATTAAGATTTAGATTGGTATAACAAAAATAGAAAATCGTAATTCAAATAATTTGCATGCGAAATTATTGGGTGGTTGCATGAGCTGATGGGAGGAATCAATGTGTAGAGGATAAAATGGGAAATTAGGTCGCATAGATCAGGTGAATTGAAGATAATGTGTCAGGCAACCAAAACCATAAACCAAATTGATGTCACCCTGCAAATATTTTCCTAATAAAACTAACCCTCTATGTGGATCAGTGGAGCGATGACGAAGGCTGAGACATGCATTTGCATTGTGTATTGTAAAGCAGGTAAACAGAATATCCAACTAATTAGATCGGGCACGTTTATGGTACGCATTCATATCCATCACTTCATTCTTATCACTCGTATCTCACTTCATTCGGTTTGCTAAAAGAATTCCTAATTTGTAGAAGAGAATGGCGAGAAGGACTAACAAGCTTCTTTTTCTTATGCTTCTCGTTGTGTGGGGGAGTAAAGCGAGTGCACATAGAAAATTATTAACAGACAATCAAGATGGAGAAGAAGAAGGGTCTTCAAGACCAAAGACTATCACCTTCTTCATGCACCACATAACAGAAGAACCAAACCCAACTGCCAAGCCTGGACTTGGAGTTGGAGGGCTTCCAATAGGATTTCAAGGAAGTGGCAATACCATCTCTGGTCTTTCAAGCCCTTTTGGAAACAACATTAACTTCAATGGCAATGGGAATGGGAATGGGAATGGCCCTCTCCCCTTAACCATTCCAAGTGGAGCCATCAACAATTCTCCGCTATTTGGCCAGCTGCCCATCTCTTCCATCACTGGCCTGTGCAGAGGAGTACAGGGCATAGGCTCACTCATTCCTGGCCCCGGCCTTAAAACTTCAGGCTTAGGCTTTCAGAACTCCTTCCCCAACACAAACATTGGTAACGGCGGTCTAAATCCTCAGAATCCTCTTGGATGGGCCTCAGGTATCCCCCTGAATAATGTGATTGTTATTGAAGACACCTTGACAGAAGGGCCTGATCTTCACTCCTCTGATGTGCTTGGAAAGGGGGAGGGATATTATTATCACTTGCCCAGCCCTGCAGAAGACGAAGATCCCGAGACACTGTTGCTCGCCTTCACAGCCAAATTTGAAGGGTCAAAATACGAAGGCAACAGCATTGAATTGTCTGGCAAAGACAACATGGCATTACCACAGAGGGAGATCGCAGTGGTGGGAGGCAGCGCGGTCTTCCACAATGCTCAAGGCCATGCTCTCATAGAGACCATTTCTCACACAGTCGATGAGACAGTGCTGAAATTCACCGTCACTTTAACGTACGAATGAAGTCATCCTCATGTTTCACCCTTCTCCACGTTTCTTCCACTCTGTTCTTATCTTCTTCTTCTTCTATTTAACGGTTATGTTCATTGTCAATAGCAGTGCGTCCAATGTGTTCTAAGTTTCGCTCTCGAAATTCAATAAGAAAAACTTCGATTTGTGATGTGCTACGATAAATCGTATGTTTTTAATCCAACCTAAAGAAAGTATACATTCAAAATAATTCAGTAGAATCACGAGTTAGACTGATTAAACTAGCAGTTCCGTGTAGTAATACGCAACAATGAGCCAATAGGTGGAGAGGAACATGAAGGTCAAGCGATGTGCAGACACTGAGGGTGGAAGAAGAATAGAATGTCAATGCCATGAGTGGGCACAATAACTATGAAAGGCATGTGCAGAGTTGGGTATATGTCATAGCAGATGCAGACAACATAGTTACAATGTATCTCCCCTATGTCCAGATATGTATGTATGCTAACAAGTGGGCACAATAACTATGAAAGGCATGTGTAGAGTTGGGTATATGTCATAGCAGATGCAGACAACATAGTTACAATGTATCTCCCCTATGTCCAGATATGCATGTATGCTAACATGCATAGAAGGAATTAGAGAGTCACATAAGCTCGCCAACGAAAACCCTAGTCACAGTCCTGGCTCATAGCTCTTATAGCAGGTAAAGCCACAAAATGACACCCAGCAATGCCCTATTGAAAATTGCGCAGACTGTTTAATTGCTTTGCCATGTTTTCTCAAGTTTTAAATTGTAGGTGCTAATACAACTATTGCCACTATATGGTAACTATACAACAATTTTGGCATAGATTTTGGCATCAACATATAATTCGTAATCCCCAATAAAAGAAAAAATGGTAAAATCCAAGCTTCACATGATGAAAAAAAAAATGGTATAATCTGACATAAATGCTAAATGAAAGCTACAGAATGCCAGACTAATAGTAAAACCTTGTACAATGAAAAGACTATAGTATGGCAAGACCATGTGCAGTACCAAAAAATAATTATATTAGAGACTAGGTTTTCATATCTTTCCGCTATTTAATTAGTCAATCATAGAGCGACACAGTCCAAAATGAAGACAAGTACTGTTTGGATCTAAAAATCATGACTACATGTTTTTTTACCAGTCTTTTGATCACAATAAGGTGGTTATCAGTCTAATTTGGAAATAGAAAGGAGATGAGCACTCTAGACATCCACTGAAATTGCATTACTTTCATCCAAATTCTCTTATAGACCTCTTTTATCATGTTCCATTCAACTATCACCAATAGAGTACATCAAATTTAATATGAGATGAAAGAATAGACTTAGAGGACATCGATATAACATTCAAAAGATCGCTAACAGATTGCTAGGATGCATTCTATTCCATAGGGAAGGGAAAAGAAAAAGAAAAATGTAACTACCAACATTTTTGTGTTGTAACTACCAACATTGTTTAGTTCCAAACCCTTTCATGAGCATCGAGGATGGTTTTAGTGCCACACCCATCCTTAATAACTTTTAGAAATAGCTTTGGAGGTTATAGTCTTCCTGTACAATAACATGCAAATATTTTGAGTTTAATATTTTCATTACCCATCCCAACCTACATACTTTCCCTCATTAGTCATATTTACATCAAGTCTATAATACTTGCCAGTAACATCACAAATTAAAGAAGCATAGAAGTTTATTTGTATGCAAAATAGATTTACTACATATTAGTAAGGATACTGAAAAACAAAGCCTCTTCCCATCATACAATTACTTGATTAGCACCAACTAATACTAATCTATTCCTCACACTTGTATTTTTTCATAGTCAAAGCTCTAGCACTACTAGCCTGTTAGGGAAGATAAATAAATATCTTAGTTCAATTTTAATTTGAGCTTTTCCTTATCCAAGTTTACAAAGTCATATTTAACTAACTTTTATCATGCAGATTGATCATTAGCCTCTATATTTTACAGGATAATAATGTCATTTTCTCCTTATCAGATAACAAAGGAGGCTAACAAAAAGATAACAATTATACTTTAACATCTTGACCTATGCATCAGTTATATTTTCTTGAGCAGACTATAACAGAGCTTCTGATGAAGGCTTGTCAAAACGTTCAAGATATGAAGCATGCAATGCAGCTAAAACGTTGCATATTTTAGTGATTTCTTGATATTCATGAAAATGTTCTAACTGATCAATGCCTCAAATAAGCCACAATTATAAGTTGTGAATAAAATCTCTAAGGATATCAGATAAATATTAACCTAAGTTTAGATTATAATTTGAGCAAACAACATTGAAGACACACAAAAAAATATACTTTGGTGTATAAGATATGAAATACTTTGTCCTTAGTGGTGCAAACATTTGGCACTAATTACATCAAACCTCTCATTTTCCAATGCAAGGAGAATATCAAGCAAGACAACTTGACATTTTAACGAGCTTGTTGCAACTTCAATACCCAAACCAATAGCCATTATTTTCACAAAAGGAAAAGACTATGATCCACCAATAAATGGAAAAACATTACAATTTTTCTCTTCACAATTAGATATGGAAAAAGTTCCCATGTCTTCTCATCTCTCGCCAAGCTCATTTACATGTTCCTGCAGATGCTTAATGTACTTAGCAACTCCCTTGATTTGATCTGGTAGTGATCATCTTCCCTGTACAACACACTTCTTCTATTGTAAGATGACCTATATATGACCCAAAGCAAAAAAGTGTGAGAAGTCCAACTGTCAAATTTGTAAGCACTGGTTGCAAACTTTGAGATGCTTCAGCAAGCACTATCCATGGAGGACACTACAAATTTACAATCAAATTTGTAAGCACTAGTTGAAAACTTAAGCAAATTAGGCCTCTAATGGAATTAGTTAAAAAAAACATTTTTTTCCTGCATTATTTTCCACTCATCTGTTTATTCTATCGAAAACATAGGTTGAATTATGTTTATTCTATCTAAAAAATGAGTTATGATTCCATTTAAAATTAAACATTCTTAAGAGAAACAAATGGGCATGTGGCCATTATATAATAGTAGTGCAATGAAAATGAAAAAGTTTGTTAGATTCATCATCGATGAAGTCAAATTTGACTATGAGGCTAGCTGCAATAGTCAAATGACACTTATTGAAAGTTGCAGTAGTAGATTTTGTCATGAATATACTATAGCCATTATCTTAAGGAGTAAATAATAATACTGCTACTCGCTTGTTATTAAATGCCAAAAACACAAATATAATAGAAGGTAATTCTTACAGTATTTACTTCCTGAATCCTAGACTTATACTATCCAATCAATTACTTTGTTACAAATGGTCACTTTGTTAAATGACACATAAGCCTTGAACATCAAGGAAAAATTCATATGGTAACTCTAGGTTACTCATCCAAAAACCCAGGCCCTAGAGACAATCAAACATGATAATTGGTCATCTAGGGCCAAAATTGGAAATTTACGAGAAAATGCAACATAATTGAATTCAATCTTGTCCATAGGAAAAACTAAGCTATTGATTGCATCAAGTTAGCAAACCCTAAATAGCAATCACCAGGCCTACCAATGGCAACAATAAAATCCTAAAATTTGAAAGAAAAAAAGACCTTGGATCATTCACTGCACTACTCTCTAAAGGTATGTATGAACTGTGACTAAAATTATGAATTAAAATCATACCCTTCACCACTATTTCATTATGTTTGTGATTGGTACAGGAATAGAACCATTGGTGACATTGAATCATTATGATTTGTCACTACCCTTAGAGGATAAATATGTCGGCTGGTTAAGTCCCAACACTGGTCATGTAAATTAAAAACCTATCCATGTCTTTATTTTCTATAATAGTTTATTTTGTTTTTCCTAATAAGTGCCAAGTGCAACAAATAAAGTATGGAATGTGCTTTTAAGGCATCCATAGTTCGTAAATATTGAAAAATAAATTAAAACAATTGGTTTTTTATAAAATGGGCATTTTAGACCACACCACAAGTTCCATCACAGGGTTTTCCTATAAAGTCTCAAGCCAAATATGTTTTATTCTGATAAATTTAAATAGAACCTAATTGCAAGGTAACATATTTTGAGTCTCAAGTATGAGTTTAGCGTAAGAGAAATTTCAATTAATTACATATTACCTAGAGGAGGTTTAATGAAATAATATAACATAATTTTTTCAATTGAAAAGTTGTAGTTTCATATGTCAAAATAATGTATGGGATACTTACAAGAGAGACGTTAGGTTTCTTCCTTGTATGTTGTTATGCAAATTGTTATAAAGGAGTGCATGTGCTTGTTATAACTATTCTCATTCTCTTTCTGCACAGTCATAACTCAGTGACATAAATTTAGTACAATTATTCATCAAATTCTATGAAACTTTACTGGTGTTTTGTAATGAAAGATTACCTTGGAAATGGTGGTTCATGTGTCCCCCAACTTCCTCTAATTTCATAAATTTCATTTCACAAAACTTGCATGCATATGACCTATTGTTCGCATCTTCCTCGGTTGATTCGACCCTGCACTTTCTTTTGTCTACATAATTCCCACAATCAAAATTACAAGCAGATCTATCACAAAAGTAAAATGTAGTCGAATGAGGGATGGAAAAGGAAAATAAGAGGGAAAATAAATGAGAGGGAAATAAAAAAAATATTTTTGAAAAGTACTTTCTTTATTGTCTTAATTTAAGACAATTTACATACAAAATATATATTTAAGACAAAATTAATATTTTATCTTAAATTAATGTCTTAAAACACCCTTTTATGTAGTAGCGTGTAAATCGTACACCGGCATAAGATGAAGGAATCTTTTCAGAAAACCATAACCAACCCGTGGTTTGAAGCGATGCATCCAATACTTCTTCTCACCCATGCCAAGGAGAAATGGATAAAATTATGTCTAAGGGTCCATATGCAAATGAAACTCTTCTAGGTTTCGAACCCCCTCTCCCAAATGCAAACTTCACCTGAGACATTCGGCACAAACAAAACCCTAAACACAATCGAGTTAGTTCCTCATTCAGTGGAAAGAAAAACTTTAGGCGGAAAACTTCATCACATATTCAATATACCAATATACCAAAAGCACAATAAGTACCAATAGTTAGAAAATCAGTTTTTTCATATAGCCTAATTCTAAAAGATAATTTCTTTTACAACTAAGTGTCAATGTAGACTTGTATTTCTAGTTTCTCATTATATATATCTTCGAATCCATAGCCTACCATGGAACTCTCTAGTGAATACTTTCAGGTTAGCAGACAACAACTAATAGAAAGACAAGTGTGTTAATTAACATCCCTTCCTTGTCTGAATTCTAATCTTTACATATATCTACCCCAAAAAAGAATGGGCATCGAAACTTCTCCCAGAACATAGCCCTAAATATACGAACACAAAAGGAACTAGAAAAATCACATAGAATTCAGAGCATGGGAAATTTGATAACAACAAAATTTCATCAATAATTTGTGAACTTTGCCGATGCTACCATGACCACATTGTAATAGATTGAGTCCCATTTTGTCACAAGAGACATAGCTAACCATACAAAATCCAATATACATGATGTGAAATGATAAAGTTTGGCCAACAAATCTTCCTAACTGCCTTCAACTTCCATGCAAATGAAGGCAAATTGACTCAAATGTAATTGATGTTTGTTTCCTACAACAAATATTAACCTGTCATTAGTCCATATTTTTGTTTCCCAAATTACTATTTTATTATTTCAAATGCATTAATTGGATAGCTATACAAGCTCTACATACACATACAAGTTCCTCAACAAATGATAACCAGATTTAAAATTAAATCAATAATCAGCAATGATACAAATCCACAACTAGGCATTTGCTTTGAAATGTTCCAGTCAAGTATCTCAAATAGAATAATTGAAAATTTAGATAATATAACAAAATACGAACACTGATGATTTGTGGCTCATAGCCAGAGACTTATTTCAATCTGCAACATTGCAAAAGATAGACACACTAACCAAAGTTAATTGCGGACATATATATTTGATTTCTATAGTGGTTGGGGGGATTGCTAGTTAGATTGTTATTAGTATGTAGAAGGGCAGTATCTCTTGAGGTAGATTGATTAAATCTGTAGTGTGTGATCATTCTTTTATTGGTTCGGCTTATTTAATTCTCGGTTTTCAACTGGCTGGTGATGGTTTAATCAAAGTCTTTCAATTTTATGTTATCAAGTTATTTTGTTGGCCTTACGCCTGAATCAGTAACATTGTGATCTTGTATTTACTTTATCTTGTTTTAGTTAATGTTATAGTATGAATCTCATTATAATTACAAAGGTAATATTGATCTCTCTTACTGGTTTTTTTTAGGGTACAATAAACTATTTTAATAATGAACTTATTTCTTATGTCAATGTATGCTTATGATATAGGTACATATGAATTACATTTATCGCCATTATATCAACTATTCTAACACCCTTCCTTAATAGTTATATATGAGAATATTAAAAAATAATCCACAAATTTTGTAATGTGTTTAATCCAGATAGATTTTGTAAGCATTTCTACCATTTTCTCTTGAGTTGGACAATATAAGCTTACTAACATTATTCTTAACAAAAATGTTAATGTAACTCTATGTGCTTGATACGTGCAAGGAAAATTGGATTTTTGACCATTTTGAGCACTCCAATATACCTGTTGGTTGCTCCTAATGTAAGTGTAAATGATCTAAGATCCCCCTCAGCCAAACTCCTCTCATGCAACAAAATCAACAGACTTGTACTCTATTTCTATCAAAGAAAGCAAATTGTTTATTCATATTGCTTACCCAAGTCATGCAGTTGTTTCAATTCTGAAGATGCATTCCATTCTTGATTTCTTGTTATCAACTGATCTACTCCAACCCGAATATGTGTAATCAACTACTTAAAAATTATCAAGAACACCATACAAATTTTTCCTCCAGAGGGATCATCATTGACTCAATTTTCCATCTTGAATTTCTCAAGTAGTCCTCTTGCATACATCTGTTGAAAAATAAACAAATGTCAATCTATTTCCAAGAGTTCAACCTTTAAAGATTAGAACACTGTACACAGAGGGGTTCCCTTAACATCATTTCTCATCTATTAAATAGAAAAAGAGTCCATGTTTGTATACCTTTCCATCATCAAGCAGGGCAAGAGCAGTGGCAAGAAGCGAGTACCTAGTATACACACCAATCTCCATAGTGTTCTTGGAATTTATGAGCTTCAACAACAGACTTAAAAATTGACCCTCGTCAACTAAAGTAGTCATCAGATTCCTGTCAAAAAACAAAGGCAATTTTAAGAAAAGGAAACAAAATGCTCCAGACCATGAAAACTTGGGAGTTAGACTGCTAGTAGCATAGAACATAAATGATTCAAAATTGGTTTTACCATGGATGCTTTGCAGTTATTTATCTGAGCTCCCTCATCGGCTCAAGCTGGTGGGGATACACATTGGTTTCCAATATATACTGCCATATAAACCCCAAATACAAATCTTGATCCAGGCATAAATGAAAATAGGTGTGTTGAATGATTTGCAAAACTGAAAGGGGAGGAGAAATGTGATAAAGGGCATCACTCTGAAGAAGGCTCTTGTGGCCCACTGCCTAGTGACGGCTAATGGCGGTCTGTATGAGGAAAGTAACCCAGTTTTGGGTTAAATACAAAGGGTGGAATCAACATCTTGTCGCATTACACTCAGAAAAAAATAGAAATGCTCAAAGATTGCTCAAGAAAGCGAAATACCAAGAATATCAGACGGCCACAACCTTTCATTTTGAGTTTCTTTATTTTTATCAAGAGACATTGTCTACCTTTTAATCATATTCAGGAAAGATGGAGAAAAACCTAACTTTATTGGAGATTGAAATACCTAGAAGCATGAGTAAGACTGCAACGAGTGTTATATACCTCTTCCTTTTGCATCAAATACAAAAGGTGAAGACATGGTTAAAGAGGCCATGACCATAGAAGGATTTTTCTATTTGTCATTTTAGAAAAGGAGCCACAAAATATCAATAATGAAATACCCAGAATGGCTTTCATAAAAGCTCGACCTGCAAACATGATAAAATATTCAGGAGTGTCTTCATCAAGTCACGACCTGAAGGTGAAGGAAACATTCAAAACACAAATAAAATGCTTACATACAAAGTAAAGTTACCCAAAACATCTCTCAGGCCACAGCCATGGAATATAAGAGGTTTTCATAGGCAAATGCGTGAGGAAAGCAAGAAGAGAATACTCACTATTGTGATCACTGTTGGGCTTGAATAGAGCAATTTCTCCTACAAATAATAAGAATAAGTGCAAAGATTGGAATACTGGAGAGCTCACCACATTTTTTGCACCAAGAAGATGCTCCCAAAACCTGTGGGTTCTTCCCCATAGAATGCCTCCAAAGATCAAATAAAGAGTTTGATGTCGGCCTCAAGTCAAAATGCATCAATAGAGATTACAAGTGTAAGAAATTGCATCAGCATTTTAGGATGGGCCACAACCAAGAAACCTCAAAAAGGCTTCAAAAATGAAGGGAAATGTTCAAAGTTTTGAGACAAACTCACCATCGATTCCTTGAAGATTTTCAACATTAATCAGAGAAGAAATCACTCTGAAACATCAGAAAACAAGAAAGTTCAAGCTCCAATATTCAAACCCTACCCAGCAACATTGCTACGCTCTATTTTCTCCAAAAAAACTCAAAGTGTATACCGAAATTACTCACCCATCAGACTTGCTAGGCGTATTTCCATGTTTTCAATTAATAATATTAAACTTTTCAACTTGCCACTTTTTTCTCATCGGGAGTCCAATGTCGATGCCAGAGGGACTGAAATCTAGGAAGGCTAATGAAAATTCTGAGCAAAGTTGACAGAAATAGAATATCAGCTAATAAATGCAAAAAAAATACTAAATTGATATTTGGGTTTTAAAAATCAAATAAGAAAATGATATTTAGTTAGATAATTTAAGAATTTTTTAGAATATATGAGATTTTAGAATCTATTTGGCATCAAACTTAGAATTAATGTCTCTCTATTAGTAAATTCTTTGAAAATATGTATTGGATCTCTATTCTGTCAACATTATTCAGTCACAAATAATTTTTTGAGTTTTGAAGTCACAAATTATTTTTTGAGTTTTGAAGTCATTTAGAAATTACTGTAGTTCTCTACAACTCTTTCTAATATGAGACCTTCTACTCTACTATTTCTAATATTTGGGGACTAAGCAATATTTAAAAATATCTTAAAGGATGTCAATTAGTCACATGCAGACAAGCTCTACCAAATCAACTTCCTAAAATTGAACAAGATTGAAAACAACAAACAAGAACATATATCTATAGACTCTTTACTCTTTTTATAATTCAAAATTGAAATGTTTCTCTATTGATTAGCTAAATTCTCAAGAATACTTGATTAGGAAATAAACACTTGATTTTTAGAGTGAAAGTATTGATTGACATTAAATATGTAAGGAACATAGAATCAAATTGTATCAAACATCTGTTTAATTACTTTAAGTTAAGAGGACTAGTTGGCTAAATTTGAAATATGAAATTTGAATTTAGAAGGGACAAGTTTGCAACAATAAGAACATACTCACAACTATAAACTTTTTTAGAAATGGGATAGTAGTCAAATCCAAGTGACAAACAAATAAATAAAAGTAGGTGGATATATAGATGTAATAAGTAAGTGGATAAAATAAATGTATTTTTTTTTTTTATAAATGGTTAAGATATAATCAATTGTATAAAGATATATGTATGTATAAATAAATAAAATGCTAAAGAAATAAATTCAAAATAAAAACAAACTTACCATTTATAAATATATGCATATACTACAATATTACCTCGAAAGAATAGAAAATTAAATTTAAAAAATAAAATATATAAATTTAAATAATTGAAAAAAACACTTAAAATATTATTAGATAAGAATGTCTTAATGAAAAGGTTCCATCTTCTATTTCATTAAAATTTTATAATTTAATGTGTAATTTTATTTTATTTTTCTCATAATTATTTATATAAGCATTCAAAATATTTTAGTTTTGAATTGATTATATTTTTATAATATAAAATTTTCAATTATTTATTTTTAATAGATTAACAATCTAAAGTTGAATGTATTTTATGAGGATGAGAGACAGTTTTAAAAAAAGGCGAGAAGAGTTCAAATGGACCTCCTCTTATGAATGAACAAAATTGAAATTTGATGAAGTCATTTAGAGTTTTAGGAATATAAAGTGTTAGCTCTCTAATTAGAGTCATATGAACATGGTAAGTTAATTAATACAATATTGGAAAATTAAAGGAGACTAAACACAAAAAGATTGAAGATAAAATTTCATCCTAGAATTGTAGATTTGTAAGACATATAGTATTTGCTAAGTAGAAATGGATGATTGTTAATGCTATTTTAAATGTATAATTAACAAGGTCGATACCTTTAATGCTATATTATGTGATCATTTTTTTAGCTAGGGGGATCAATATCTGCTAATGATCAAACCTTGGCATTCAAATTTTAATCCAGCATCTGAAACCTTTAGTAAAATCCCGATCTGGGTTCGCTTGCCTAATCTTCCCCTCCACCTCTGGAATGATTCTCTTCTCGAGTCGGTTGGGGAAGCTCTTGGGGATTTTTTGTATGTTGACAATGCATCTTCTAATATCTTTCATTCCACCTTTGCCCGAATACTTGTGGAAATTGATGTGTCAAATGGATTGCCTGCTGAGGTTTCATTAGAATCCTCCAAGGGGAATTGGGTTCAATCTCTAGACTATGAAGGATTACCTTTCCGTTGTAGAAGATGCTTTAAGACTGGACATGTTGCTGCTCATTGTGGTTTTGAGAAAAAAATAAAAAAGGTAATCTGGTGGATTGGAGCTGCTCAACATCATTATACTATTGAGAAGAAATCTAAAGAAAAAAAGAGTTTCTCAGAGGCGGTTGCTTCTGAATCACAAAAATTAGGAGCCGCTCCTTCGGCTTGTCCTTCGGGAGGGGTTGATTCTTCCTCTCACATTGAACCTTGGTCTAAGTCTTCATCTGCCTTTTCTAGTGGAGGGGCTTTGATTTCTCTTTCGGCCGGCTCTTCATATAAGAACCAATTTGCACGCCTGGTCAAGGATGTTTCACCTAGGGCTGCAAATGATCAAACCCAGGATTGTGATGTGTTGGCCTAGCAGGAAAAGGCAGCACAAGTGGAAGAAGGTTGGATTACAGTCACGAGTAAAAAATCAAAAGCATCCGGGCCTTCTCTAGAAATGATGCTTCGCTCCCACAAGATTAACTCTAAATGTAAAACATGATGTTCTTGGCTTGGGAGCCGGCTTTTTGGTGGCTACAGGCTGTCCTTTTTTGCAGTCTGGCTTTTCTGGTTGTAAAGGGTTGCAGATCCCTTCAAAATCTGCTTTTCCCCTAATATCAAAAATAAGGTCGATACCTTGAACAAAACTTAAATTAAAAATGGAAATATCATTCGAAGCCACCACAAAAATTAAATGAAGTATTGATGTGGAAGATTGACACACTAGAGATGTGAATTACCTCCTTCCTAAAGACGTGATGGTTCACCATCATTGGAAATAATTGTGTCCCATTTTAAATGTACAAGATACTAGGAGTAATTTGCTTCCCCTCTTGTGCCTCAATAGAAAGATGGAAATCTAATTATTTGCTTTTGCTCCATATATAGATGTGTTTAACTATGTAAAGGTATTTGTGTGTATTAAGGCCACTATTGCTCACATTTTTATTTTTCTCCTCTTATTTGGGGAGATGGGCTTATAATGGAGCACCCTAACTTCGTGTTTTTCAAAATTCTATGTGGAAATTTCAAATCACTCCCAATTTTGTACAACAATTTATTTGGCAATTCATGTGCTTCTATTTTTTGTTTTAGGGTCACATCATCAAATATGATGCCACATCAACATGCTTTTTTGTTGAGGTATCCAAAAAGGCCCCAAAAAAATGTGAGACGATAGTGGTGCACTGAGTCATGTTTTATTGGCGCACTAATGTGGCATCACATGATTTGTCAGTTTGTGTACTTTATGGATAAAAGTATTTTGCAATTAGATCTTAAGGTGCTCCACTGTGGGGCCCACTAAGGACTACTTCTATCCCACTATTAGACCCTGCTCCACTATGGGCCCTCTCCCCTAGATAGTTGAGTATATAGGATGGCAGGGCATTTTGTGAATATTAGCCCTAGATAGATGTAAGGTCAGCCTCATTGAAGTGGAACAATTTTGTTTATTTGTTTAAAACATATTTTTTAAATATATATATGGAACTAAATGTGAATTAATAAAAAAATGTGTTTTTTATTTTAAAAGGGATTTTTTCACCGTTGTGTCAATGAGTGGTGAAAGGTGCAATTCCAGAGATTATTCAAGGTGATAGGAAGAAGGAAGGGTAAAGTCTATTGCACAAACTGTGGGCATGGAGTTGTGGGAAGCTAGACATGTGCATGATGGTAGCGTGTATGAGCTCCTTTTAACAAACATAGTGTAGGTAATAGGTGCCAAGATATTGGGAAAGGTTGTCGCTAATAGTTTGGTCTCGCATGCAAATAAGGAGACAATGCTTGTGTGGATCCCTTCCATGGACTAGAGACCTATGTATGGATTGCTTGCTGGAATCTTCAATGGTTTAGTGGTCAAGAAGCACAAGGAGTCTGTACAGGTGCTCACTCTATTTCTGGAGAGTCTGGAGGGGAAGAACCTTCAGACCTTTAGCTTTTTCATTAGTCAAAATGGAGATTTACTCTCCCCACCCCAGACTCAAAGACTTGTTGCCCAAATTCATAGACTTGTTGCCTTCTTTGAAAGCATGATGCTTGTAATGAAATTTTGATACCAATGGTTGATTAGAGGCTTAGCTTATGTAACTTTTTATTTGGTTTTTTATAGAAAGGAAGTTGTCCTCGGTATAACATTTACCAAGAAAAAGGGATTTTTTCTTAAACATTATATAAACTAAATATTTTTAATTAATAAAAGAGTTTTCTTAGGAGCATAATTCTTTACAAAGTAGTTGGTAAATAATAATTGACGAACATCACAACTATAATAAAGTTGTTAAATAAAAATAATTAAAAGTAATTAGACATTTACATAATTAGATCTAGTAAGATGCACACCCTTAATCTAGCCATGACACAATGAAGCATGCTTTGAAAAATATTTTTTTTCTCACTAGACAAAATTATAAGAGAGACCAGTATTTTCAACCACAAAAACAGGATAAGTGGGAGGTGAAATCCTCTATAGAGCCCTAATAAATGGCAAGATACAATAAAAATTCATAATGAGGGAAGTATACCATCGATAAGCTGCCACACAAATCAAAGTAAGCATGCCAATGTCACGTAGAAGAATAAAGGAAGGTAACAAAGGGGGAGAAGCAACCACATGTGATCGAGGAAAATTTAGAAATCATCATTTCAAAAATAGGAGGTATGAGAGCCTATGAATTATAAGCATCCTTGGCCACCTACATAGTGAGGTGTTCATGTAGATAATTATTCCATTAAGGGGAAGAATGATGGACTTTCAAGTGCTGTTAAATTGATGCTAGATGACTAGTAGAAAAGTATTATTTACATCAAAAGGGAATTCCCTCATAATCAAAATTTTGGCTACAATAGCTATTAGCCACTTGCAAAACAACTTCCACAAGGAGAGGCATATATAAATTTAAATCCATAAAAATATGAGCATAGTTTGTATGCGAAAAAATATTAGTGGCCTAATACACCATATTAAAACATCCTAAAAGTTACACAATAGAACCAACTACCCATGGTGAATTATCTATAGTAATTGAAGAAGCTACAACCAAAGAAATCATAGCTAAAGCATTAGGGACTCAACGATATGAGAGTGACCATATTACAACAAAAGGGAAGTCCCCAAAATTATTGCTTTTATTTTACAGACATCTAATGATGTTGAGTACCCCTCGATCCAAAAAAAATTATAGACTCTATCAACTGCCAGTTTAATAGCATTTTAAGCACTGCTTTGTCCTCAGCAAAGTGATTGGTTTGGGTTCCCAAAGGGAGTTCCACCACTAATAAGAACCTATGATCCTCATCTTTGAACACCCCTACACAACTAGCAGGCTTGAGATTCCCCTTAGTTTCCCCCATCAAAGTTAATTTTAGTCCACCCTTATGGTGGTCTTCTCCACACTACATTCTCTCTAGGATTCTTTAATGATTTGAGTGGAAAGGATATTTTGGACACCATCTTACATCTGATAACAACCATCAAATAATAATATTTTAAATTTATCTTTTGACCATTAGAGGATCTATCCAAAAATTTGACTTTAAAATTCTCATTAATAGCCCTTTGAATTTTAAAGAATACAGTCTCTTCCTTAAGCTTCAAATCTCTAATTTTTTTACCATTCCTCTCATTCCAGAGTCCCCAAGCTATGTGAAGAGCCATCAAAGACCAGAGAAAAATAAGGGAAGGATTAGATGTAGGACAGACCCATTGGTCCATGAAATCCTTAAAATAATTTGGAAACAACTAGTCAAGATTCCAAAGGGAAAGGAATCTTCCCCAAATATATCCCAAAAAAATACTTTCAAGGAAGATTTGGAAAAAAAAATTAGCATCACATACATAAGATGCATCTATTAGGGAGGGAAAATCCTCTTTTTCAAATATTTTCTAGAAAGTAAAAACCTTAAATTCTATGCAAGAAGCAAGAAAAAAATATTGATCATGGGAGTTAAAAGTTTGTTCCATAACCTACTCGAAAAGGTAGACAAGTTTTTCTTATCCAATAACCTTCCAAAAGATGAAGCTACAAAAAATAGACCATTAGAGTATACTAAATAATCCTATTAGCCTTAGAATGAGAAGGAATATAAATCCGGGACAAGAAAGCTAGAAGGTCAACAAGGGAAGGGTCCTCACTTTCTATATTTCTTCATTTACCATTTTGAATACAATCTACCACCTAGCAATCAAAGAGCCTTAAGCAAGAATCTCTAAAAGGGAGAGCCTAGTGTTGTTTTATGAGTGACCTATTATCGCACTAAGTATCCTCCTAGATTTGAATCTAACTATCATCACCAATAAGTTATCTTGTAGCTTCCTTACTAAACTTTCTACTCAACATAATTTTCTTCTGAAAGTAAGACCCATCAGGGAAATTATGCACCTTTAAAATGCCTTAGGACTTTCTAAACCAAAATATTTATTTTCCAATAAATAATCCCAACTAGAATCTTCAAAAAGGAGACACTAGATATTTTTGGATAAAAGGGCCGAATTTACAAGCTTTCATTCTTCTGATACCCAATCATCCCCACCTATTCGGCTTGCAAAATTGATCACAGGCCACTAAAGAGATCCTAGATTTTTCTTCAATACTAGATGAAAGGAAGCACTTCATAATTTGTTCAAATTGTTTGGAATCATTTGTTCAAATTGTTTGGAATCAAATTTTATTGTGAAATTAAATAAACTCAAGGCATAAATAGGTAAGCTCTATAGAGCAGAAAGAATAAGTTGCAATTTTCTAGCTTGACTGGGAAGGACCCTTTTCCAGCTAGCTAATTTTCTATCAAATTTTTCCAACAACCCAATTGAGGACTTTGGAATCTTAGAGCCACACAATGGAAGTAGGGTGATTGCCTATTATAATTCATAAGTGTTGTAAGCTTGATTTGAAGACACACATGGGTATTACGAAAGCACATCACGATCTTCTGAAGACTGATCAATTTCCCTAACACTTTATCATAACCCTTCAAAATTGATTTAATCATCTTAACCTCTTTAACAAAAGCTTCCCCTATGACTATTGTATCATCAAAAAAATATTGATGTGAGAGAGGAGGGCAAAGAGATGATGGCTTGAGACCTTTCAAAGAATCCATCAAAATATCTATTTGAATGCTCCTTCCAAAACATTCTGACATTGGAATAAAAAGGATGGGGGAAATCAGATCCCCCTAGTGAAGGTCCCTCAAGCTATGGAAGAAGGGAGAGGGAGAAGCATTAACCAACATCAAAAAGTAAGAAGTCAATACCAATTGCTCAATAAGCTACACAAATTTGGGGAAAAACCCAAAGCAAGATAACACCTTGAGTAGAAACCTCCAATTTACTTTGTCATAAGATTTGATGAGATCCATCTTAATAAACAACTCAACCTTTTTATTAACCAAAAGGGAGTGAACAAATTAATGAATAGTGATGATAGAATCAAGAACTTGACGCCCATGAACAATATTGCATTACTAGCTGGAAATGACCAAAGGAAGAACAACTTGAAGTCTAACCGCCAAGATCTTTGAAAAAAAATATAAATAGCATTATGTTGACTTATAGGTATAAAATCACCAAAAGAATTCATGCCAGGAACCTTTAGAATAAGGACTAGAAAATTGGAATTAAGATCTATTAGATTTTTTTTGCAACCAAAGAACTACTTCATAGCATTAACCACATCCACAATCATAATATCCCAAAAATAATAAAAAAAATAGGAAAGGAAAACCATCAAGAAAAGGGGCTTTATTCCGCTCGAAAGAAAGAACCATTGTTTTAATCTCCTCCATAGAGGATATGGAGGTGAGCTTGATATTTTGATCCTTAGATGTAATAGTAGGGATATTATCCTTAGATATTTGTAATACCTTCGCTTGCATATGATTAATGTTAAACCTAATTTGTTATATGTTTCCATAAATAGATGGTAAGTTGTACTGCAAACAATAAATAATCTGATTGAGTGACCATATTCTTGCATTTCTCCTTGATAATTGTTTCACTATCACTGTCATGAAGGTGCTATGGAATTCTAAAGGTCTTCCATTGCCCCTTCCGCTTTGACCTCCTCATCGTTTTTGCTTGCCATCAAATCTTTTGTTTAGCTTCTCTTCCACCTTTAGAGAAAATTGATACACATCCTCAATGGTAGTCATTCTGACTAGGCTTAACTCCTCATGAATGCTTGGTCGTAACCCATTAAGATATCGGGCTACCTTCTCCTTATTGGCCTCTGTGTGACCTGTTCTGATGATTATCTTGTGAAAATCTTCAGTATATTCTTTCACAGATCTGCTTCCTTGCTTCAACCCTTGCAATTTCTTCAACAGATCTAACTCGTAGTCCACTAGTATGAACTGCTTCTTCAATTTCTCTACCATACAATCCCATGATCTGGTGATCTTAACTTTTCCTCTTCGATTTCTTTCCAACTGGACCTCTTTCCACCAAATACTGGCATGTCCCTTTAGCTTCATTTTTGCAAACTTAACCCGATCTAGGTCCTCTATTTCCTCATACTCAAAATATTCTTCTAGCTCGTTGATCCAATCGATCAACTCTTTTGGGTTCAGACTTCCGGAATAACTGGGGACTTCTGCTCTGGGTCTTTTCCGATCTTGAAATGGCCCTTATTAGTGCATTTGGTCTTGATCAATTGCTTCTTCTTCCTCTTCTACATCTGAACCTTCTTCCTCTCCTTCATCCTCACTTTCCTCCCTCAGGTTTAACCCTCTTTTCAACTGCTCTTGTAACACATCAATCTGTCTCTGGAGGGCTGCAGTGCATCTCTTCCACCAACATCTCTGCCACCTTGACCACCTCTGGAACCACCACGCCTACCAGGCATCACTCTTGGAGGCATCTTTCTTGACCTCGACCCACAACCACGGTCGGTGCGAACTGCCTCACGATCGGCGATCTGTCCACACGCTCAAGAAAACCTTGCTTTGATACCACTTGATGAGGTGCAACCTGAGACTTAAAAAATAACCCACAAACAAGAGAATAATTTTATTATTCAAAAAATGGAGCTTCTTACATGCAGAGGATCTCAAATCCCCAAGTTCTATACACATGCAAGTTACAGAAAGCTACAGAATCACCTTTTCGCAATATGCAAGCTTGTCCCCAAAAAGTTACCCAAAAATTAGAAAACCCACCCATAAATAGAGATCCTCATTATTTTGGAGCCAAAACAACATTCAAATTGAATTTAGGCAGTTTGGCGCCAAAAATTTACAACATGAAGTTCAAATTTCAAAAGAGCATTTGCAATGGTATCTTCTAGAAAGTGCGCCAACTTCCCGGGGCCATAACTTTTGATCTGGGGCTCCGATTCATGAACCATTTGAACCGTTGGAAAGGTCTCGAATTCAAGAACGTGCTCAAAAATTTCTATGCCAATTTTGGCAAGTTTTGGGGCCGATCCAGGAGCTCTAAGTGCCTCAAATCCCACTCGAAAGATTTTTAAGTGCAAATCTAGGAAACTAAAACTACAATATCTTTCAACCCAGGAACAGAAAATAAAAACCGTAAATTAGGAATTTCATTATGATGAAAAGGGTATCCAAAAATGTAAAAATATCTAAAAAATGAGAAACTTGAAATTTAACTATTTTTGGGTGATGCAAGATTGCCCTTACACCACTGGATGCTCCTGCATCAGACACCTAGGGTAATTTGAGAAGTGACCCTGTCACATCTCAGATGGTGGAGGAAA
>VDFB02379711.1:158118591-158262894 GCA_007258455.2 Sequoia sempervirens
GCTCCTTCAGGGGCATCCACCAGTTAGCCATTTGGGGCTTGATTCATTATGTATATTGAGGTTTGATCATGTCTTATGTATGATGTTCTGACCTTGTTAGCTTCATTGGACATTTGTACATTTGTATTATTTTGATGAGTGATGATATGCAGCGGCAATGTTTTTGATGATGTTTTTGTGGATGCATTTGTGATATGATATGGATATTATTTATATGCATTTATGATATGAGATGGATTGTGATATGTTATTATTTTTGTGGACTAATCATTATGATGCAGGATGGTGTAGTAATTATGATGTGAATGCAATGATTTTGTGATGATGTATGTATTTATGTGAGATGTTAATTTTTTGAATTTTCCATGTATGAAATGCATCATGATATGATAGATAATGAATGTGGTATGAATAATGATGAAAAGAGAAATGATATGTAAAATGGTAATATGATGATAATGAAATGATGATAAAATGATAAATGATAATGATAATGAAATGATATGAGATGATAAAAATGATAAAATGATGAATGATAATGATAATGAAATGATATGAGATGTTAAAAATGATTAAATGATGAATGATAAATGGTAAAATGATAAATGATAATGATAATGAAATAACAATGATTAAATGATGAATGATAAATGGTAAAATGATAAATGATAATGATAATGAAATGATATGAGATGATAACAATGATTAAATAATGAAATGATAAATGGTAAAATGATAAATGATAATGATAATGAGAATGATAATGAATAATAAATGATATGGGAATGATAAAGATAAAGATAATAAAATGAATGATAAAATGAGAATGAATGATAAAATGATAAATGAACCCTAAATGGATGCAATGAATCAAATGTCCAAATGTCCTCCACAAAGACTCAAAACTATAGGACAACCGTTAATGCATTCATTCAGCCTTGCAAAATACTGATGTGAATCCAATATGCAGATATATAGAATGATCTAATGAATATGCAACTACATGAAACTAACCAATTTGTTGAGCCAGTTATAAGCCTTCTTGAATCATCATAGAACGTTTTGAAATGTTGGAAGTATGTACAAGCATCAGAGGGGAAATTAGCGCCAATGATGACTAGAGTACAACTTTCATGCATTTTGATATAGCAAGCGAACACAAGCATCGAGGTATAATTGAACCGAGATGACCTGAGCATTTCTTGCATAAACAGACAAAGATTAACCACCTTTCTGATGCAAATGTGGAACTGTCATCGATGATATCGCTTTGGTGATCATGTCTTGTGACATATTTGCATTAGATTGACTATTAGCCTCCAGATAGCAACCAAAAGAAAAATCATTCTCGTTCCTTGCCACTCTAGTTTAGTACATCATTGAGTGTGCTCCGGAGTAATGATATCGAAAATCAAACAACTTTTGGTCAAACATGTAATACTGTTATTTCATACATTATTCAGATATTTGGATCATCCAATAGACAATGATATGATATCTTGCTGAAAAGTGTGTCATGATCGGATAAAGTTGTTGCATGAGTTTGTTGTTTGTTTGCATGATCAGATCCTATGTCATGGTCTAGCTATTTTGGTATGCTCTGAAAGTTAAGTGCCCCTAGTTGAGTTTTGCCCCATTTATTGACACAACTTGCGGAAAGGAATATGTACAAATGATCAAGCCATGGTAAGACGTTTTAACCCTCTAGGCAAATGGCGGCAGGATGATGTGATTAGTGACCCTAAGATGTGAAAAAGATGCAGAAAAAGGGAAGCGTTGAAAATACAAAGTGCAAAATAGGAACTAATAAATGGAGAGGTACAGATAGCGTCTGTTTGCCAGATTTTCACTATCTGTGTTTATTGCATTTTTCTAATTTCTTTTTTATTTTTTTGTATTTTCTATCAATAGATCCATTTATTGCGGTTTTCACCCCATGACATTCTCTTTTGATTTTTTTATTTTTTATTTTTTTTGTATTTTGCTATCAATGGCTGTTTTTGGGTTTTCATATGACATTCTCTTTTTTTTTTTATTTCTTCACAACTTTTAACGCTGATTTCTTCGACTTTTCTACTATTTTTGGATTTCTTCAAGACTTTTTCACTTGTTTTGGATTTTTCAGACTTTTCTCATTTGTTTTTGGATTTTTTCGGTGACTTTTTTCGATTTCTTTCGTGACTTTTTTTCTTCATTGGATTTCTTCAGGACTTTTTCTGACTTAAACATAGTACTTCTTAAGATGTATACTGTTGATGGGTTCATCAAATAGGTCTCCTTCTAGTGTTGATAACTTGTATGTTCCTGAACTGTAGACTGCAATAACCACATAGGGGCCTAACCAATTTGGTTCAAACTTTCCCTTCTTTTCTCTATCTTGTTGATTGCGTGGGTTCTCTTTCAGAACTAGATCACCCACTTGAAAGGTACGTGGCTTTACTTTGTGATTATAGCTGTGAGACATCATCTGTTGGTACGCTTTCAAATGGTCTGTTGCTCTCTGTCTCTTTTCATCTAAAAGTTCTAACTCTTGGAGTCGAGAAACTCTGTATTCCTCATTTGTTATGAGACCTTTCAGTGATACTCTTAATGAAGGTATTTCTACCTCTAAAAGCAATATGGCTTCTGCTCCATAGACGAGGGCAAAAGGTGTCGCTCCTGTCGGCGTTCGGACTCTAGTTCTGTAAGCCCATAAGGTGGGATTGAGTTGAACATGCCAATCCTTCCCTAAGTCATTGACAGTCTTCTTCAAGATCTTTAGTATAGTCTTGTTTGAGGCCTCTGCTTGGCCATTCCCTTGAGGATAGTAAGGCGTGGAATATCTGTGCTGAATATGGAATCTTTCACAAAGTTCATCAACATCCTAATTTTTGAAAGGGTGACCATTATCTGTAATAATGGCATTAGGAATACCATATCGACAAATAATGTAGTTGAGTATGAAAGATGATATCTGTTGTCCAGTGACTTTAGAGAGAGGTACTGCCTCAATCCACTTAGTGAAATATTTTATCACTGTGATAATGAACTTATGCCCATTTGAAGAAGAAGGATGAATTTTTCCCACTAGATCTAACCCCCATTGAGAGAATGGCCAGGTTGGTGTGAATGAGTGAAGTTCTTGTGCAGGAGCATGAATAAGATTCCCATGAATCTAACATTTTGAGCATGTTTTAACGAAAGTGAATGATTCCCTTTCCATTGTAGGCTAGTAGTAACCCATTCGAATCAATTTCTTGGATAAGGTTAGTCCACTCGAATGAGTACCCCAAATGCCCCCATGAACTTCTTGTAAAGCTTTATCGAATTCATCACGTTCAAGACATCGAAGTAAAGTACCATCAAGACCACAGCGATAAAGGGTATCAGCAATAAGGGTATATCGAGAGGATTGTCGAATAAAGTTACGTTTTTGGTTGCGGGATAAGTCAGGTGGTAAAATATCATCTTTTAGGTATGCATAAATCTTACAATACCAGGGTGAATCGGATCCTACCAGGTGGTAGATAATTTGGCTTTCAGGTGTGTCATAGGCAGGTGTAAATAATTGTTCCACCAGAAATTCATAGCGAGTCTGTTTTTCTGGGAGTTGTATCAATGAGGCGATCGTAGCCATAGCGTCATCCGCTTTGTTGTCAATCCTTGGAATTTGTGTGAACTGAATGTCCACAAAGTACTTCTTGAAGTCATCAATCATCTTCTTGTATGGCAACAACTTGTCATCTTTGGTTTGATAATCATCATTGATTTGATTAATAACTAGTTGTGAGTCACCATAAACTTGTAGCTCGGTGATCCTCCATTCCAATGTTGTTTTCAGTCCAGTGATTAGTGCTTCATATTCGGCTATGTTATTGGTGCATGGAAACATTAGCCTATATGATCGAGGAATGGTATGTCCTTGAGGGGTGACGAAGAGAATTCCTGCCCCCGATCCATGTTGAGTAAAAGAACCATCGAAGTATAAGGACCATAGCTGCTTAGAGTCTACTGTGAAAACATCAGCATCTGGAAACTCAATGTGTAAGGGGTGCTCCGTTAGGAGAGGAGCGTCTGCTAGTTGATCTGCAATAACTTGTCCTTTGATTGCTTTGCGATCAACATAGTGGATGTCGAACTCACTCAAAATCATGACCCATTTTTCTAACCTCCCTGTTAGTGATGCTTTGCTTAGTAGATACTTGAGTGGATCAATTTTTGAAACAAGATTAATTGTATGAGTTAGCATGTAATGTCAGAATTTCTGTGAAGCAAAGACAACTGCTAAACAAGCCTTCTCAATGAAAGTGTAATTAAGCTCATGACTTGTCAGTGTTCTGCTAATGTAATAGATTGCATGTTCTTTCCTTTCATGGTCTTCTTGTGCTAATAATGCTCCCAAAGATGTCTCGGTTGCAGCAATATACAGAATCAATGGTTTGTTTGGATTTGGTGGTACAAGAACTGGTGGATTCATCAGGTACTACTTGATTTGTTGAAATGCCATTTCACATTTGTCATCCCATCTAAAAGGAACATTCTTATGTAGGAGATGTGTGAATGGTAGACTTTTGTCAGCCAATTGTGCAATGAATCTTCTGATAGACTGAAGTCATCCTTGTAATGATCTTAATTGACTAATGTTCTTTGGGGGAGGCATCTCCATGATTGCTCGAACTTTAGCAGGATCTACTTCAATTCCCTTTTCTGAAACAATATATCCTAGCAGCTTTCTGGATGTGACCCCAAAAACACATTTCTTAGGGTTTAGGCAAACTTTGAATTTTTCCAATCTGGTAAATATTTTTGACAGTATCTCCAAGTGTCCTTCTCTGGTGTGTGATTTTTCCAATATGTCATCTACATAATCTTCCATGAATGTGTGCATCATGTCGTGAAAGATCGTAGTCATAGCTCTTTGATAAGTAGCTCCAGCATTCTTTAAGCCGAAAGGCATGACATTCCAATAATATGTTCCCCACGGGCAAGTGAAAGCTATTTTCTCTTGGTCTTCTGGTGCAATCTTGATTTGGTTGTAACCAGAGAAACCATCCATTAATGAGTACATGGCATGACCAGCTGTTAAATCAACTATAGTGTCAATACTTGGAAGCGGAAAGTCATCCTTTGGGCAAGCTTTATTAAGATCTATGAAATCAGTGCATACTCTTACATGTTTGTCTGGTTTTGCTATTGGTACAATATTGGAGATCCATTCTGCATAGGCAATTGATCTTATAAAACCCGCATCTAGGAGCTTCTTGAGTTCTTCTTTAACCAATAGTGCAACATGAGGATTCATCTTTCTGAGTTTTTGTTTTACTGGTTTGGCTCCTAGTTTAATAGATAAATGATGCATTATGAGATCAGGATCGAGACCTGGCATGTCTGCATATGACCATGCAAAATTGACTTGATTTTCCGTGAGAAATTTCATGAACTCTGGAATTTCTTTATCTGTCATTGATTCAGCTACCTGTAGAATCCTTGGATTATCTGTAGTTGCAATGTTGATTTCCTTTGTAGGCTCAGTCAAGATGGATGATCACTCATGATAGTACTCAGAGAGTGTCAAGAGTCCCATCAGGTGGTGCCTCAAAAAGGTTTTCACCATCTGATACGCTCTTTATTTTATCTTTTGCTTGATCTAGTACTGCCAAATTCTGGTTTTCACCACTAGATCATTTTTCTTTATTTTTACTTTTGCAGCTAGGAGACTTGACACTCTCCTGGTTAAAGACTTCATACCGAAAATCACCAGTGGAACAATCCTTTACATCATCGGCGGAAAGGAAGTTTATGATAGCTTCATCATTTGGAAAAATAGGTATATCAATAGGTTCGGTTAGATCCCAGTCAATGAGATCGGGATGGATTAATGGTAGGACGTCATCTGGTCGTGTGAACTCGGCGATGGTTAGGGTCAAGATAGAGTTATCGGTAGGATCCGAGGTATGAGGTAGGTCAAGGATGGTACTATTCTCCTGATAGTCTTGTTCATTAAAATCCGACTCAGTATCACTAGACTCATAGTTGCTTTGTGGTTTAGATTCTTGTGGTTGGGACCCTGAACCTTCTCCTTTGATTAAAGCGGGCGTATACTTGTGTATGACATCTACCTCTTTGTCTCTCCAAAATTTGTCATCATGGATGGTATCTCATTCATATTCAGCAGAATCTGTGTCAGAGTTATTTTCTATGCAATTCAGAATTGATGCCAAATATGTCTCTTTCTTATCGAAACCTTCTTGCAGTGTAAAAACATTACCTTGTGATTGTTTAGATTGGGTAGCATCATAGCCTATTCCAGTTTTATCATATGCAGCAAGCCCTGGGAGATGGATAGGCTCAACTACACCTTCTTTTCTTTTTCCAAGAGGACCATTATCATATCCCATCTTTTGCATGATGGAATATCCTTTCCCATATTGATCTGTTGGTAAGGTAACATTTAGAATTGTTTCCTCTTCATCCTTATAGAGCCAATCTAGAATTGTTGTATCCTCAGGATCTCCCATGGGAAAATTTTCTTTGATAAATTGTCCATTGAACTTGGTAGTGGGCTCTGTTTGTACTTGTGTCGATGTTGATGCTGCTGATATCTGTTGTTGTGTAATAGAAGGCTTTCCATGTGATCTAGGAGATGTAGGTAGATTAGCAAGACAAAGGGAATATTCCCCAACCCCACTTTCCTTGAACTGTAGTTTCTTGTCAAATTTTTTGGTTAATTGACTGATTTGTGTATCATGCTTAGGAGAAGTATTAGCAAGTGCTTCTCGATTATTTGGAACCAAAGTATCCTGATGAGTTTTGACATTAGCACAAGTTTGGGTGTTTGAATTATCAGCTGGTATAGTGATTTCCTATCCATCATATGGAAACTTAAGACATTGATGGTAAGTGGACGAAACAGCTTGCATTTCATGGATCCAAGGATGACCCAACAAGATGTTGTAGGAAAGATCTCGATCTAAAACTTGACAAAAGGTATTTTTGATAACAGGTCCCACTCTGATTGGTAGCATGATTAGACCTTTAGACGTTCTTTCCTCATCATCATAGGCTTTAATGGTAATCTTCCTTCTAGGATCAATGGAGTCTTCGGCAAATCCTAATGCTTGAACCACCTTCAAGGTACATATATTTAGACCAGCCCCTCCATCTATTAGAACACGTTTAACATGGAATTTATGGATCATGACCTCTAAGTATAATGATGAGTTGTGGGGATGAGTCAGGGAAACATCATCTTTGTTTGAGAATGAAAGGCATGTGGGTGAGGACAAATGTCCTACCATGGCTTGAAATTGGTTCACATCCAAATCCGTGGATATAGTCGTCTCAAAAAGGGCTTTGTCTAAAATTTCCTTGTGTGCAGGGGAAATCTTCAGGAGTTCTAAAATGGAGATTTGAGTCAGAGTTTTTCGAAGTTGGTTAACTAAGTCATATTGATGTTGAGGGAAGGTCTCAGTAGATTTTGAAGAGGTACCCTTCAAGACAACTTGAGCTTGGGCTCTCGTTGTGACATTCACTTGTTCATTGTCCACTTTCTCTTTGATTTTTATAACATTGACTCGCTCATCGTCTGTATAGAGGTGACGGATTATATTGTCATCAATTTGGTTCACATTTTTGTCCGGAAATTCTCCCTTTTGATAATTTGGTAGAGGATTTTGAAATGCTTGGTGATCTTCGTTGGATTTCTGTTGTCCTTCTACTGTGATAATGCCCTTGTCAATTAGATCTTGAATAGCATGTTTCAAACCTTGACAGTTGTTTGTGTGATGACCTCTGCACCTATGGTAGTCACAAAAATGGGCCTCATTCCATGATGGAGGTTTTACACTAGGTTCATAATTGCGTTGCGGTGGTAACATAAGGACATTCTTTTCCATAACCTCTTTGAAAGCCGATTCTAAGGATTGTCCTAGTGGAGTGAAAGTTCTTCTATTGGAGAAAAATGGAAAGCGTTGTGGTTTCGTGTTTGAGGTATTCCCTAAAGTGTTGTTGTTGTTGTTTCCCTGGTAGTTTTGGTTGTTGGCAGTCCCCTGATTGTTGTTCGTTGAAGGGGGATGATTGTTTCCTAGATTTGCGACTGAATTGACATTGTTGTAATTATTGTTATGAGGAGTGCTCAGGAAAAATGGCCTAGTCATGATATGATTTGCATCTACAACACCATCGTTCACAATGTTTTTGTTGCGGGTCCAAAATTTAGACTTGTCTTGATTGTTGTAATGGTTAGATGAGCTAGGGTTGTCCCTATCAAGTTTTATTGTTCCTCTTTTGACCAAAGCACTTTCGATGGTGATGGCATCCTTAATCAATTTCTCAAAGGAAGGTGGACAATGTAGATTTAAGCGGTAGATCATTTCTGAGTTGAGGCTATTGATGAAAGTAACCATTTTCTCCTTTTCAGGAACAGTTCGTGGGTACCTAGCGAACATTCTCCTCCATCTTTGAAGAAAGGTAGTGAAAGATTCACCGGGTTTTTGCGCAACTTTGCAAAGATCAATCATGGTGATCTGGTGTTGGATGTTGTAGGCGTATTTTGTTATGAACAAATTGATCAATTCCTCAAATGTTCGAACAGGAGGTGTAATCTTAGATAACCATTCCATAGAGTTGACTCCCAGGCTTCGAGGAAATAATCGCAATAAATATGTATCCTCGTGGGCAAATTCCAATGTCATATTTCGAAAGTCTCTAACATGGTCAACTGGGTCTGATTTCCCATTATAACGATCAAATTTGGGAATTTCACAGTGTTTAGGAAATGGAATCATGTTGAGACTTCTATCAAAAGGATAAGGACATATGTCATCCAAAGTGTATTTCTTGGTTGTGGTTCCTCCTAGTAATTCTTTGAGTGTTCCCTGCATTTCTCTAAACTCTTTTTCTAAGGAGGCGAATTTAGATAGGGATGGCTCTTCTTCTGTGGTTTTTAATTTCTCAGTATCAAAGTCTTTAGGCAATTTAGCTCCTTGATCTGCTAAGAAAAGAAAGTACTTCTCTTCGTCACGTTGTATAATCTGTTCAAAGATTTTAAGAAACTTGGGATTCTGTTCCGCCTCTTTAAGTTGAAGTTCTTCCTCTTGCTCATCATCACTATCTACGGGAGTTTTGTTCAGGTTTTTGTTCTTAAGTAATGAATTTTCCTCTCTATCAGCCATATTGTTGTCACTGAAAAGGGGATTGAGAATCACACTAAAAAGAGGACTATCACGTTCACCTTCTTCTTGAATGTTGTGTGTGGAAGTTTCTTGTTGAGATGTTTCTCTTGGCTTGTTGTGTTGAGATCTTGTAAAAATAGGCATATGTAAGAAATCCTCGGATATGATCAAAGGTCACTGAAGGATTTGATTAGGACGTGTTGAATATTCAATTGAAGGTTGTGGTATATTCTCAAACTCAAGAGGTTGATTAAGATTGTGACGTTGAGACAATGCTAATCTTTGATAATAAGCTTGGGTAGCCAACAGTTCTACAGCATAATCGTCAGTGAATCCCCTAATGTAGTCTTGGTATCTATGGAGGAATGTGTGATAATGAAGCAAGACATCTCGACTCTTATACAGGAATTCTCTGCGATCTAAAGTCTTTTTGCAACTTAAGTTTGTTTTGGGCTTCTTGATCCTATTGAAAACTAATTTCTTGGTGAACTTGGTTGATTTCCACTTTCTCAACATGGGAGTAAAAGCTCAGAAATTCGGGTCTGTGACAGAAACCTAAAAGCACTATTTTGTTTCCTAAATGCGCTGCAGAAAAAGGTAAATGCGCTGGAGAAAGAGTCAAATGCGCAGAAACAGAGCATATATGCGCAGCAGAATACCCTAAATGCGCCGAAACAGAACACAAATGCGCCAGAACAGAGTTTAAATGCGCTACAGTTTTCCCTAGATGCGCTAAAACAGTTTTCTAGAGACAGTTTTGACCAATTTTAGCTAAAAATTTTCATGTTGGTTTTTGGATGATCCTTTATCTGAATTAATGTTTTTTTGAAATCACAGCAAACAATCTAATTTAAGTTGATTCATAACCAAGCACAGAATAAGACAAGCACAACCTAGGTTAGGCCAGGACAATATCCGCTAGACTCCACGTGGGTTTCCCCAACCGCATATCAGTAGCGTGTGAATCCAGAAGCTTGGCTGCACAGGTCCCCCTTACAGTGCACTCTCTTCAGCCAACCAAGCTTCCAACCCCCATGAAACTCCCATGGCGAGCTGATCACCTCTACTATTGACTGAAAGTGTGGAAGGCTTCACACCGACCGGTGCCGGACTAGCAGATAGAAGGTTTTTGGCTTTCTAAACAATGGTTTTTAGTTCGGGACCCCCATTCTAGTGGCCATACATGGGGCAAGAGATTAATCACCATTAAGGTGGCACTCCAGCCTAAAGAGGTTAAGCTCAACAGGGTTTAAGGGAGTACTACTCCGTCCGTATGACACATCCGCACAAGCAACCTTAGGTTTTCCCTTAAGATTTACATTTATATACCGGTCGAGGGTAGCTTGGCCTTAGCTCCATTGCCGGTTTGAGTCATCCCTTAAGGTGAGTACTTTTTCCTTAAGGCAGGCCCAATTTCTAGAGTCAATAACCTATTTCTCTTCCTAGGATCGCACAAGTGCGCAAGGGGAGACGATACTTCGATTATCAAATCAGGGTTACACAGAAAAGTGGGTCTGGTTTTCTGATCACCTAGTTTGCACAGGGTGAGAGCATAATCACCTACCACTTTCAAGCACAGTCAAGAAGAGTAGACAAGTTCATTTTAAATGCACCAAAATCAAAAGTGATTTATTCTAAGTGAAGATTTTGCTTCACAACAGACATGGGGTTCATTTTAACTGCATGATAAAGGTGTGGTGGCTACCCTAGATTGATTCTTTTTAAAACCCAGCAAGAAAATGAAAGAAATTTTGTCTGCGGAAGGCGTCAGACTCAGAATCACAGTTACAATTCAGATGTGAAACTCTATCCCCCAGATGCGCAGAATCAGAGACTAGATGCGCAACTCGGTTACCCAAATGTGCTAAAACAGAATAAAAATGCACTGCTCTGTTACCCAGATGCGCGAAAACAGAACCTATATGCGCTATTCTAAATGCAAAGAATTTTTTTTAGATTTTCTGAAACAACTTTAAATGCGCTAAAGAAAGTCCTATATGCGCTAACTAAATTCCTATATGCGCTAACTAAATTCCTATATGCGCTGCAGAAATAGACGAATGCGCCACTCTGTTTCCCAGATGCGCCGCAGAAATTCCCAGATGCACCGAAACAGTCTTCAGATGCGCCGAAATACCTGCAAAAATAAAAAATTTCTAAATCTTCCTGATGCGCTGCCGAATGCCAGAAAACCTGTAAACAAACCTGCAAGAAAAACCTGCAAGAAAGAAGTCTAAAATAGGGGCATAGGCCCCACGGTGGGCGCCATTTAATGTGTGTATGAAAAATAAGTGCGTAAATGAATTAACAATAACTGTTCAAACACACCAATAGGACATTATAATAAAACAGAATATAAAAGGAGTAAAGAAGTGCAAACTCTATTCTGCTTCCATTGTCGTCCTATTGCCCTCTATCTTTAGTGTTTTTGTCGATTCCAGCTTTGTGTTCTCAGATTGTAGGCTAGGCTCAACAAACTGTCTTCCTAAAGAACGAGATTTTGCTATGATGTAGATGCAAGATTAAGCTATGATGATGATTTGAACTAAGAAACTTGAAATAAATATGATGCTATGATATTAAAATGTTAAATGAACTAAATGCATAAACTCTAATTACTTTCCTATTACCAATGCTTGGATTCACACAGGTATTTATAGAGTTTTTTCGAATGATTTTGATTGGCTGTCTCGATTGATGGTTGTGATAATTCCTGGCAGATCGAACGGTTGAGGAAAGATGAAATTGAAGAGAAAATAGAAGAACCCTAAAAATAAGATTTTTCTATTTTATTATGAAAGAGGAAAAAGAAGAGAAGATAAGAAATCATCTTTCTTAAAAAGAATAAAAGAAAGATTTAAAGCTGATAAATAATTAATTAAAAAAAATCAATTATTTATTTGTGGAGGACATTCAACTTTTCTTAATTAAATAAAATATTTAATTAAACTTTTAAAAGCAGAAGAAAGCTTGTGATAAGAAAAGAGCTTTAATCATGTTTTATTGAAAAAAGCAGAATATCTCATAATTAAATAAAATATTTAATTATGATATGAGAAGATTGCACAATTAGGTTAAAATACCTAATTTTGATTTAGAAAGAAAGCATAAGATATTTTTAATTAAATAAGATCTATTTAATTAAATCACTTTTATAAAATTAATTAAATGAAACATTTAATTAATTAGAAGAAGAATTTTAAAAATAGAAGAAAGAAATATTTAAATTTAATTAAATCAAAAGATTTAATTTAAATTCAAACAGTGATAATTAATTTAAATAAATAGAATGTATTTATTTAATAATTAAGTGGACATATGAAAATAATTAAATAAAATAAATTTATTTAATTATGGAAGAGAAATAAGATGAATGAACAATATAATTAAATTAATTAAATTTAATCATATGTAGAGGACTTTAGAAAATTAATTAAATAATAAATATTTAATTAATTGTCAGGATTATAGACATGACCATTTTTATGCGTATACACCACCCATAAATAGAGCTCCTTATTAGTTTGGAGTCAAAACAACATTCAAATTGAGTTTAGGTGGTTTGGCGCCAAAAATTTACAACATGAAGTTCAAATTTCAAAAGAGCATTTGCAATGGTATCTTCTAAAAAGTGCGCCAACTTCCCGGGGCCATAACTTTTGATCTGGGGCTCCGATTCATGAACCGTTTGAACCGTTGGAAAGGTCTCGAAGTCAAGAACATGATCAAGATTTTCTACGCCAATTTTGGCAAGTTTTGGGGCTGATCTGGGAGCTCTAAGTGCCTCAAATCCCACTTAGAAGATTTTTAAGTGCAAATCTAGGAAACTAAAACTACAATATCTTTCAACCCAGGAACATAAAATAAAAATCGTAAATTGGGAATTTCATTATGATGAAAAGGGTATCCAAAAATGTAAAAACATCTAAAAAATGAGAAATTTAAAATTTAACTATTTTTGGGTGATGCAAGATTGTCTTTACACCACTGGATGCTCCTGCATCAAATTTAGGGAAGATGGTAGAAAGAAGGAGAAGAGGAAAGGAGTCCACCTCTTTGGGAAGATAGTGGGAAAGATGGATTGGCTTGGAGAGAAAATATGGATGAAAGAGCTCAATCCCTTCACCTAAAAGAAAAGAGATAAGTTCTTTCTGTTGTCATTCACCCTTGTTTAGTGGTTGTAAGAAGGTGACATAGTATATGGGTTATGGTTGAAACTAGAAGGTAGAGAACCTATATGCATGTAAGTTTTGTTATGTTAATTTTATTCCTTGCAAAAAAAAGAGAGATAAAAAGAATTCATTTATCATCATGAAGCTAAAATGATTCCTTGCTCGGGGGTATGAATAAAGTCCATGAGGCTCCATGATGCCATTATAGTAAGGTGGAGAGCAAGCCTAAGTTCTTTGGTATGTGAATCTATGGACAATGATTTTGGATTACCCAAGGGTTCCTCTAACTCTTCTAGGTTTTCACCTAAAAGAAGAGGAATTGGGTCCAAAATGGAAATGTCTACATTCAATATTAATGTACGGATAGATGCAATATGCCTAATTGTAATTTCTAAATGTAGTAAATTGATAAAATAAATTATTATTTAATGCTAAACCTAAGATATGCAAACTGCTCGAAAACACGGTGTTGTATGCAAACATGTAGTAAATGACCTAGAAAAGTAAACAAAACTGAACAAAAAGCTATGAAACGGAATATGTGCACCTAGAGGTTGAAAATGGATGGCTTGAAGGTCTGGAATCCTGACAAAATAGTTGCAGAAGCTGACTAGGACACTTGTTCCAATCAGGGCGACCTAGTCCCAGATCTGGAAAAACTGGTTTGGAGCCCATTTCGTCCAAATGGGTATCCAAATCTATAGAAACTTTCAAAAAATAGGTTTGATGGGACTATGTCACCATTTTTGGTGAATTAGTCCACTTCTGAATTTAAAAACATTCAAAAGTGGAAATGAAAGCCCTTGGTCTGCACTTCAGTTCTATACAGGTGTCTGCTTTTGAAACTTTGATTTTTGGGCCTGAATGTGACTTTTATTGGATATTTTGTCTTTGTAAGCAAGGATAAGTCTTCAACAAGTCTTCAACCTATTCTTCAATGTTTTTCAAATCCTCAAGATACCTAAATTTGCAAACACACAAGACAAGAGAGAGAAATGTTGAATATTATGTCATGGGGGTTTACCTTGGTCAAACCCCTTTTTAGGTAATCAAACAAAAATGGAGAAAGAATGTAATAAATCATGCAAAAATGAAGTTAATACCTTGCCATGATGTTTAATCTTGAATTTTTGCAGCAAAACATGAAGAATCTACCCTTAAATGTCCTTGAAAGATATTTTGATGACTTAGAATGCCAAAACCCTTGTTTGCTTGACTTGAGAACATGATGAGTGATGAATGAATAATGAATGTATATGATTTAGGGTTTAGAGACTTGTATTTATAGGAAATTCACCTTATTTACTTATTAATTGGATCCCTAAGGACAACATGAAAGAAAAATAGCCAACATGAAAGAAAAATAAACTTAAATTCCAAAAAAAATTGTTGAAACATTGAAAACAGGCCAAATTGGACTAAGTCGCCATGTTGGGAGACTTAGTCCCACCTGGCAGGGACTCATTCACCTAGATGGGAAACTTAGTCCCAAAGGATCCCTTTTGATAGCATGAATGTTGGGGAATGAGGAATTTCAATTCTTTTGTTGATTTCATTGGTTATTTGACCAAATTATTCCTTGGGATGCATAATATGGGGTAATAGGGGCCTATTAATGATGATGTAAATGTCAATCATGGCTTGGAACACAAAAATTCAATTTGAAAGTGTGATTAGATACACTTTACAACACTAAAATGAGGTCCAAATAGCCTAGAAAGGCACAACATCTAATGTGAATGTGTAGGACACATTACAACACTAGATTAAAGTTAAGTTTAATTTACAAGCCTTCTAGATTGATGTGATAATTCATTTAAATACATTTTTCAACATTGAATTAGGGAAACATGGGTCCATTAAGTCTAGAGAGGCATGAAAGTATTTTACAACAATTTACAACACCTACTCAAGACATCATTAAATGCATTTAATTCAATTTGCAAGGGTCCAAGACCTAGAGTGGATGTGTAAAAACCCTCACAACACCAAATCAAGGCCTCATTAATTCTAATTTATCATCAATTATTCCCATATCAAGCAAAGTATACACTTTTTGGTGACACATTAAGCCCCCACTTTAGTGAGAGGATGAACTTGCTTCAGACTCATGCTAAAGTAGCCATTCAATAAGAGTCAAATTGTACCAATGCAAATGAAAAAGGATGAAAATGATCAAAGGAGGTTGTGCAAGCCTCTAGGATCCAAGATCCTAAGTCAAACCAACATATGCACAAGGTGAATGATTTGCATCAAAACAAGATACATGATCATACAATGGCAAGAACTAGAAGGAAATGAAAATGAGGTGGATCAAGCTTCGACTGTTTGTACAGCATGTTATGGATTAGGTCTAGGATTTTTGTTTAGAAAAATAAATGTATACTCACTCTGAAGCGATGGAAATCTTGGCTATCTGCCGGGTGAGAAAACCCAAAATTATACTCACTCTGGGACCATGAAACTTCTGATTGCCCATGTGGTGAGAAATCCACAAGGTGGCTATGGGGAAAAGTCATACCTCAGAGTGGGCTTCCCACTCAAACCCTACCAAAGTTATACCTCCTAATAAATTTGATAAGGCACCACAAAAATGATCTTCAAGCTCTATAAGGTAAAGAAAAACTTCATATGCTTGACACTCAGACAAACAGGATAGCACCACATGCATGCAAGTTGTATTATGCAAGGGGGCCATATAACAATTGTTGTAAAGTGCAAGGAATGTTCAAAGGGATTTTTCTTAGTTTGTGCAAGGTCTCATCTTAGGGTACATTGTGCCTAATGTCTCCAAGAGAGGATGTGTCAAAGAAGTATCACACTCTTGGAGGGAATCAAGCCCAATGACTCCACCAAGAAAAGGATGCATCACAAGGAGGAAATCACGCAATGAAATGTGAGTGTAGATGTATGCCCACACTTTAAAGTGGTTGCGAACACTGGTACTATGAGTAATTTCTTTAAAGTAGAAGAAGAATACATGAGATCTTACTTAGAAAGCCCTATTCCAAGTCATATGTTTCCAATAAACTATGTCATGAAAAAGGTGTAGTATGTCACATGTGAGCCAACTAAAGGCATGTCATCCACATCCCAAGCTTGCTCTTATATGATCCTAAAAGGTTAACAACAAGCCAAAAGAGGCAATGACAAGTGACATACAAGGACAAGGCTACATAACCCCTTGCCCCAACTGAGTGCAGAACAAGGGTGAGCTGAAATGAAGAATGAAATGCATGCTAGAGTGAAAATCGGTATCAATTAGAGGAATTAGGTGCCCCTATAGAAGGAATAATACAAAACTCTTGAAAATGTTGGATTTTACTACTCAAAGCCTTACATTCATTAGTGTAGTGACCATGAATTATATGATATGCACAAAAGGAAATCTTGTAATAGAATTTATTTAGAGTTCTTGGAGGAAGGGTGATCAAATGATCTTGGAGAAGTATTGACAAGATACCCTCTTGATCAATGGTAGAAGGTGGTCATGTAGTTTGTGACAAAGATACCTCTTTCTTAGTATTAGTTTACATACTTACACAAGCCTATTTAGATTGTCATATTTTGTTCTCCCCTTTACAAGAGGGTGTAAAATATAATGAATTCAATTCATTAGTATTTTGTGAGATGACATTGACATTAAGCAAAGAGGGCATTGTTTGTTTGATTGCTTGTAAAGGAGAACAATCAAGACCACTAGTTTTTATCATTGTAGAAGGATTTTTTGTGATAGTGTTGATGTTGAGTGAAGGCTTTGTGATTTCTATTAAAGGAAAATAACAAAGACCACAAGTTGTTTGTTGTTTGATTGGATTGATAGGGTTGTGGATACCTTGTTTGTTAGCACCACATCCTTTTTCACTGTATCCAAGTTGTTTCATAAGCTCATAACCTTTGCCATAAATATTTTTCATTGATTTTGAATCGGGTGGTTGTTTGTTATTGTGTTTATCAAAGGTTGTTGTATAATTTGTTATGTTTTGGTCTAAAGTGGTTGAGGTGGATGCTTTCTAAGGTTCTTTTGATTTGTGTTTCAGTCACATTATTGTGTCAAATTGTTTTGGTGTAAGCTTTCATTCATCCATGAGTGGTGGTGTGAATTATAAGGAACCCCAATCATCATCTAATAGCGTTGTGACTTGTTCAAGATGTCGTGTTTGGGATTTTTGTTTAGTGGTTGGGGTTAAGTTGTTCAAGGGGTTCTCCCTATTTTACTCAAGGTGCAAGTGACTATAAGCCTCACGATCAACATCAACTATGTGGATTGTTTTATTGTTAACATGTTTCATTTTATGATGAAGAGTTGAGGGTACTACATTCATCTCATCAATCCATGGTCTTCCTAAAAGAATATTAGATGAAATATTATGGGGCATGACATGGATCAGGGTGTTCAATGTGACTACTCTAACTATAATAGGTAAATTTATCACACCGAGTGATTTATTTTCTTCATTGTTAAATCCCTTAATAGATAAAGAACCAGGTTGACCTCTTGATCTATCTACACGAAGCCTATCCAAGAGTTTTACACTACACCTATTAAGAGCGGAGCCATATTCAACAAGGGTTTGCTTTATCCCTTTCGTATTGTATTGAGCTATGATCATGAAAGCGTCATTTTGTTTTTGCACTTCTAAAGGGGGGAGTTCACTTTGGTGGAAAACAATGTCAAAATTCAATCCTTGAATTATGGCTGCTATATTATTTGGTTGTGTAGTAGAAGGGATAGGAATTTGTTGTAAGGCTATTTGGAGCATAGTGTGATAGGTAGGTGAATTTTGGAGAAGGTCCCAAATGGATATCTTTGTGGGAGTATTTTTAATTTTTTCAACAAGATCATACTCCCTAGGAGTTAATTGAGGAGGACTGGGAAAGATTGGATTAGGCAAAGGTAATGGTATTAGGGTGGGTTGTGGCAGTCGTGGATTGTTTCAAGTGTAATGTGTGTGAGCAAAAACATAATGCGTAGGTGGATAAAGGGTAAACTCGGGTTTAGGTAGAGGTGGAGGTTTATGTGATGGTGGGTAAAGGATGAGTTCAGATCAGCATTGAGTTTGTTGTTTGTACGAAGGTGGGTAGAGAATCAGAGGATTCTTAGGATGTCCCATAGGGTATGTATGAGATCCATTGATCGGGGGGGAACTAATGGACATTTACACATTCATAACCTCAACAGTCTTGGTTTGATTCATCTCTAATAAAGGGAAATCGAGGATCACCTTGTTATCTAAGGAAGACACATTAATATGGTTGTAATGTTCTAGTACTATGATATGCTCCCTAGAAGGAAAGTTTTTAGAACTACAAATCACATGTTCTTGAAATTCATGGATTTGTTCTTCGAAAATGACTTCGTCACAAGTATGGGAATGATCAATGGTTGGATTTTCATATTGATCGATAGTGGGGAGATTAGGGGATGACTCTAGATTTAATTTTAATTTTTCTAGAAGGTCTCATTCTCTTGTTCCATATTATCTACCAGAATAGGAGAGCTTGCAATATGGTCATCCAAGTTTGAAGTTTGTAAAGTAACTTCATCACAAGTGGGGGAGGCATCAAGAGAAGGACCACTATGGTTGTCAAATAGATTGTCCCAAATGGTAGGAGCATTAGGGAAGGGAAGTTCAAGATTCTCATGACTCTTAATAGGTATATCTTCTAACACCAACCTATCCTCTTTGCATCGAGGAGGGATATTAGAAGATAAACAAGTTTGATTGTCATGGCGAGAGAGACTAGGTAAGGCGATGTTTAGGAACGTTTCTATGATCTCATGTTCTTGTTGCCTAGCATCTAACAAAGGAGAATGAGGAGATGGATAATCAAGACTCTCAATGCTTGTATCTTCCTTCACCAAGATACCTTCATCACGAATAGGAGAGGTATCGGGAGAGAAAAAAGTATGATTATTATGATTGTCTGCACTACCATTCTCACCAATGGGCAATGTAATAGTAAGGATCATGTCAATGTTTTGAAAATGTTGCTTAATTACCTCGTCATTGTAATCAAAATTGAACTCATAAGAGGGAATTTTGTATTTATGCTATCCATTTTTAACCAAATCAAAGCCACATTTTTTGAAGGAACACATGCTATCGTGGAAAAGTAAAGAAAGGGAAATGCAATGACTTTAAATGAAATGTTGAAATGCAATTTTTAGATATGAAATGCAATGACTTAAAATAGAACATGAAAGATAATAACTATAGATTTTTGTAGGGAAAACATGATTATGAACTGCAAAATTTGAAATGTAACAATTTGAAAGTAAATATGAAAAATAGGAATGAATTTTTTTAGATTTTAAGGAGAACAATTGACTGATTATGCGATGTAACAATATGAGAATCCAAACTTGAAATTTAATCTATGCATGAAATGAGATAATTTAAACTAGATCTAATGAAATGCATGTTACATAAACTTAGCCAACTGATATATGTAGTTGATGGAAACAAACACAAGCTTAAAAATAGGGTTTTTAGCTTTGTAAAATGTTGTTTCAGGGGTGAACAGGGACTAAGTCACCCAAGGTGGCGAATTAGTCCTAGTAGGGATTTCTATGAGATTTTAAATTTTTTTTTAATGCAATTTTATGTCTTTCAGATGTATAGATGCAGGTATAGTATGAAAATGTAGAATGTTTTATTGTTTTTAATGCAAAAATGCAATCTAAATGAGCTTTTCACTAATGCAATTTGGAAAACCGTAGGATGCAATTTAAATAATGCAACACTTAATGCAATGCTAATGCAAAGTAAACCTAGGATGCTCTTAAAATTAGAAATAATGTTCAAAATTCAAGTTCACCAAAATGTGGACAATGATTTTGGATTACCTAAGGGTTCCTCTAAATCTTCTAGGTTTTTCACCTAAAAGGAGAGGAATTGGGTCCAAAATGAAAATGTCTACACTCAATATTAATGTATGGATAGATGAAATATTCCTAATTGTAATGTCTAAATGTAGTAAATTGATTAAAGAAATGATTATTTAATGCTAAACCTAAGATATGCAAAGTACTAGAAAACACATTGTATGCAAATATGTAGTAAATTACCTAGAAAATTAAACAAAAGTGAACAAAAATCTATGAAATAGAATGTGTGCACTTGGAGGTTGAAAATGGATGGCATGAAGGTCTGGAGTCCTCACAAAATAGTTGCAGAAGCTGATTGGGACACTTGTGCCAATCTGGGTGACTTAGTCCTAGATCTCAAAAAAATGGTTTGGAGCCCGTTTTAGCCGAATGGCTATCCAAATATACATAAAATTTTGAAAAATAGGTTTAGTGGGACTAAGTCACCATTGTTAGTGACTTATTCCACTTCTTAATTTTTGAAAATTTGAAAGTGGAAACGGAAGCCCTCGGTCTACACTTCGGTTCTATACAGGTGTCTACTTCTAAAACTCTAATTTTTGGGCCTGAAAGTGACTTTTATTGGATATTTTGTCTTTGTAAGCAAGGAGAAGTCTTCAAAAAGTCTTCAACCTATTCTTCAATAATTTTCAAGTCCTCAAGATACCTAAATCTGCAAACACACAAGATAAGAGAGAGAAATTTTGAATCTTACCTAGGGCATAGGGGTTTACCTTGGTCAAACCCCTTTTTAGGTAATCAAACCAAAATGGAGAAATAATGTAATGAAGCATGCAACAATGAAGTTAATTCCTTGCCATAAATTTTGATCTTGAATTTCTATAGCAAAACATGAATAATTTTCCCTTAAATGTCTTTAAAAGCTATTATGATGACTTAGAATGTGAAAACCCTAGTTTTCTCGTTACTTGGATCCCTAATGCTAACATGAAAGAAAAATAAACTTAAATTCCAAAATATCCTACTCAAACCTCAAAAATAGGCCAAATTGGACTAAGTCGCCATGTTGGGCGACTTAGTCCCACCTGGTAGGGACTCATTCACCCAAATGGGTGACTTAGTCCAAGAGGACCTCTTTGGATAGTTGGAATGTTGGGGAATGAGGAATTTCAGTTCTTATGTTGATTTCATCAGTTATTTAATCAAATTATGCCTTGGGATGCACAATATGGGGTAATAGGGGCCTATTAATAATAATTTAAAGGTCAATTAGGGCTTGGGACACAAAAATTCAACGTGAACTTGTGATTAGATACACTTTACAACACTAAAATGAGGTCTACATAGCCTAGAAAGGCGCAACATCCAATGTGAATGTGTAGGAAACATTACAACACTAGATTAAAGTTAATATTAATTTACAAGCCTTCTAGATTGATATGAGAATGCATTTAAATAAATTTTGCAACATTGAATTATGGAAAAATGGGTCCATTAAGTCTAGAGAAGCGTGAAAGTATTTTACAACAATTTACAACACCTTCTCAAGACATCGTTAAATGCATTTTATTCAATTTGACAGGTTCCAAGACCTAATTTGGATGTGTAAAAAAAACTCACAACACCAAATCACGCTAAAGTAGCCATTCAAGAAGAGTTGAATCATACCAATGCAAATGAAAAAGGATGAAAATGATCAAAGTATGTTGTGAAAGCCCCTAGGATCCAAGATCCTAAGTCAAGCCAACATAAGCACAAGAAGACATGCACAAGGTGAATGATTTGCAACAAAAAAAGATTCATGATCATACAATGGCAAGAACTAGAAGGAAATGAAAATGAGGTGGATCAAGCTTTGACCTTTTGTCCAACACATTGTGGATTAGGTCTAGGCTATTTTTTTTGGAAAAATAAATATATACTTACTTTGGGGTGACAAAACTCTTGGCTATCCACCAGGTGAGAAAGCCCAAAAGTATACTCACTCTAGGACCACGAAACTTCTAATTGTCAGAACACTGAGAAATCCACAAGGTAGCTATGGGGAAAATTCATTCCTTGAAGTGGGATTCCCGCTCAAACCATACCAAAGTTATACCTCCTGATAACTTTGATCAGGTGCCGCAAAAATGATCTTCGAGCTCTATGAGGTAAGAAAAAATTTGTATGCTTGACACTCATAGACAAATAGGATGGCACCACAAGCATGCAAGTTGTATTATGCAAGAGGGCCATATAACAATTGTTGTAAAGTGAAAGGAATGTTCAAAGGTATTTTTCTTAGTTCATGCAAGGTCTCATCTTAGGGGAAATTGTGCCTAATGTCTCCAAGAGAGGATGTGTCAAAGAAGTATCACACTCTTGGAGGGAATCAAGCCCAATGACTTCACCAAGAAAAGGACACATCACAAGAAGGAGGAAATCACACAATGAAATGTGAGTGTCAATGTATGTCCCCACTTTAAAGAACTTGGAAACACCAGTATTGTGAGTAATTTCTTTAAATTAGAAGAAGAAGACATGGGAGCTTACTTGGAAAGCCCTATGCCAAGTCATATGTTTCCAATAAACTACGTCATTAAAAAGGTGTATTATGTCACATGCGAGCCAACTTAAGGCATGTCGTCCACATCCCAAGCTTTCTCTTATATGATCCTAAAAGGTTAACAACTAGCCAAAAGAGGAAATGACAAGTGGCATACAAGGACAAGGCTACATAATCCCTTGTCGCCACTGAGTGCAGAACAAGTCTATATGGGTTTAGGGTTTAGGATCTTCATATCCTAGGGTTCATGAGATGCTTATAATAATAATTCTATATGGGTTTAGGGTTTAGGATCTTCATATCCTAGGGTTCATGAGATGCTTAGAATAAAAAATCTATATGGGTTAATGGTTTATGGTTCATCTCATAGGCTTTAGGTCCTATAGTATAGAATTTAGGATTTCTAGGTTTAATGAAATTCATAAAATAAAAAATCTATATGGGTTAATGGTTTAGGGTTCATCTACTAGACTTTAGGTCCTATGGTTTGGGGTTTAGGGTTTATAGGGTTCATCAGATTCTAAGAATAAAAAATCTATATGGTTTAAGGGTTTAGGGTTCATCTCCTAGGTTCTAGATCATATGGTTTAGGTTTTATAGTTTATAGGGTTCATGAGATGCTTAGAATAACAAATCTATATGGGTTAAGGTTTTAGGGTTAATCTACTAGGCTTTAGGATCTTATGGTATAGGGTTTATAGTTTCTAGGTTTCATGAGATGCTTAGAATAACAAATTTATATGGGTTAAGGGTTTAGGGTTCATATTTTAGGTTTTAGGTCATATGGTTTAGGGTTCATGGTTTCTAGGGTTCATGAGATGCTTAGAATAAAAAATCTATATGGGTTAATGGTTTAGGGTTCATCTACTAGGCTTTAGGTCCTATGGTTTAGGTTTTAGGATTTCTAGGTTTCATGACATGCTTATAATCACAAATATATATGGGTTAAGGATTTAGGGCTCATCTCCTAGGATTTAGGTCCTATGGTATAGGGTTTAGGGTATCTAAGTTTCACGAGATGCTTAGAATAAAAAATCTATATGGTTTAAGGGTTTACGGTTCATCTCCTAGGTTTTAGGGACCATATGGTTTAGGTTTTATGGTTTATAGGGTTCATGAGATGCTTAGAATAAAAAATCTATATGGGTTAATGGTTCAGGGTTCATCTCCTAGACTTTAGTTCCTATGGTATAGGGTATAGGGTTTCTAGGTTTTATGAGATGATTAGAATAAAAAATCTATATGAGTTAATGGTTTAGGATTCATCTGCTCAGATTTAGGTCCTATGCTTTAGGGTTTAGGGTTTCTATTTTTCATGAGATACTTATAATATCAAATCAATATGGGTTAAGGGTGTAGGGTTCATCTCCCAGGATTTGGATCCTATGGTATAGGCTTTAGGGTTTATGGTTTACATGGTTCATGAGATGCTTATAATAACAAATCTATATGGGTTAAGGGTTCAGGGTTCATCTCCTAGAATAACAAATCTATATGGGTTAAGGATTTAGGGTTCATCTCCTAGGATTTTGGTCCTATGGTAGAGGGTTTAGGTTTTCTAGGTTTTATGAGATGCTTAGAATAAAAAATCTATATGGGTTAATGTCTTAGGATTCATCTACTAGGCTTTAGGATCTTATGGTATAGGGTTTAGGGTTTCTAGGTTTCATGATATGCTTAGAATAACAACTATATATTGATTAAGGGTTTAGGGTTCTCCTAGGATTTAGGTCATATGGTATAGGGTTTAGGGGTTCTAGGGTTCATGAGATGTTTAGAATAACAAATCTATATGGTTTAATGGTTTTGGGTTCATCTCCTAGCCTTTAGGTCCTATTGTATAGGGTTTAGGGTTTCTAGGTTTCATATTATTCTTATAATAAAAAATCTATATGGGTTAATGGTTTAGGGTTCATCTACTAGGCTTTAGGACCTATGGTTTAGGGTTTAGGGTTTCTAGGATTCATGAAATCTTAGAATAACAAATCTATATGGGTTAACGGTTTAGGGTTCATCTCCTAGGTTTTAGGTCATAATTTTTAGGGTTTATAGTCTATAGGTTTCATGAGATGCTTACAATAAAAAACCTATATGTGTTAAGCATTTAGGGTTCATTTGCTAGGCTTTAGGATCTTATGGTATAGGGTTTAGGGTTTTTCAGGTTTCATGAGATGCTTAGAATAATAAATCTATATAGGTTAAGTGTTTAGGGTTCATCTCCTATGTTTTAGGTCATATGGTTTAGGGTTTATGGTTTATGTGGTTCATGATCTATGTGTAGAATAACAAATCTATATGGGTTAATGGTTTAGGGTTCATCTGCTAGGATTTAGGTCCAATAGTTTAGGGTTTAGAGTTTCTAAGTTTCATAAGATGCACAGAATAACAAATCTATATGGGTTAAGGGTTTAGATTTGATCTCCTAGGCTTTAGGTCCTATTGTAAAGAGTTTAGGGTTTCTAGGTTTCAAGAGATGCTTAGAATAACAAACCTATATGGGTTATGGGTTTAGGGTTCATATCTTAGGTTTTAGGTCATATAGTTTAGGGTTTATGGTTTCTAGGTTTCATGAGATGCTTAAAATAACAAATATATATGGGTTAAGGGTTTAGGGTTCATCTCCTTGGATTTAGGATCTTATGGTATATGTTTAGGGTTTCTAGGTTTCATGAGATGCTTATAATAACAAATCTATATGGGTTAAGGGTTTAGGGTTCATCTCCTAGGCTTTAGGTCATATGGTATAGGGTTTAGGGTTTCTAGAGTTCATGAGATGCTTAGAATAACAAATCTATATGGGTTAATGGTTTAGGGTTCATCTCCTAGGCTTTAGGTCCTATGGTTTAGGGTTTACAATTTCTAGGTTTCATGAGATGCTTAATCCCTTTAAGTCATCCCTTAAGTAATTATCTCAACTCCCATTAATCCACCCTCTTACATCCCTTTAATTCTTTCTATCAACTCCCTTAATCCACCCTCTTGCTTCCCCTTAAACCATCCTCTTAAAGGACCCTTAAGTCATATCCTCTTAAACCCCCTTAATCAACTCTCTTGCATCCACTTAAGTTATCCTCTTAAAGGAACTTTAAGTCATATCCTCTTACATACCCTTAATCCACCCTCTTTCATCCCTTTAACCCATCCTCTTACATACCCTTAATCCACCCTCTTCCATCCCTTTAATCCATCCTCTTAAAGAACCCTTAAGCCATATCCTCTTACATCTCCTTAGTCCACCCTCTTGCATCCCCTTAAGCCATCCTCTTAAAGGACCCTTAAGTGATATCCTCTTACATACCCTTAATCCACCCTCTTGCATCCCTTAAGTCACTCTCATTATTCCCCTTAAGCTGCCCTCTTAGGACCCGTTAAGCCATATCATAGGGTTCATGACATGCATCCCCTTAATCCACCCTCTTGCATCCCTTTAAGTCATTCTATTAACTCCCCTTAATCCACCATATTGCATCCATTTAAGTCATTCTATTAACTCCCCTCAACCCACCCTCTTCCATCCCCTTAATTCATTCTCTTAACTCCCCTTAAGGCATTCTCTTAGGACCCATTAAGCTATATCCTCTTATGTCCCCTTAATCTATCCTATGGCAAACATCACTTGAATTTGCAAGGAATTTATAAGATCCATTTTTCTAACTTTTACTATATATTGTTCTTTTCTTGCATGAATTATTTAGTTAAATGAATCATAAAAATTATAGTTACATTACTTACATTAGTTATTTTTGCAGGTTCTCATCATGTCGGTCTACCATGTGATTGTCACTGTAAAAAAAATTATCAAGAGACTATGTAAATATCAATTTGTGGTCTTGACCTAAAAGTTGATAAGCTTTAATTGTATCTACATGCATATATATGTTTCATCATGTTATATATTTGCATTAAACATCAATATACATTATATATGTTTGTTCATTGTATGAACTTCAATGAACTTATTAGTCACTTTTTAAATATCTTGTTCCAATTTTATCTTATACAAACCATGTCTTATATTTACCACATTTTATAATGTAATTGTTTAATTGTATAGATTATACATTTTATACATACAAGGAAATAGATTTTTGTTCAATGATTCAAATATTTGCTAGAATTTGAAAATAGTTAAAATTACCTACCCTTGATTTATTTTGAATATGGTCTAAACTATTTAAAGAATGTTTTATTTTTTCACCTAACCATGTGATAAATTATTGAAATTTATTATTTAATCATTTTAAGACATGTTGAAACTTAATTCAACAATTGGATGTAAATATATATGAAATTTAATTCTAGATAAGAATTTATATAGTGCATATTACTTGAAAATTAGATAAAATATATATGCATACATGAGTGCATATAATCATCAAAATGAACATAACATGATCATAATTTGGTGCATATATAATCATCATATTAATGTCAACTGATATAAATAAACACAAACATGATCATATTAATTGATATAATGTATGTGAAATGGACCATGAAATAACATGTTCAAAATGTATATGTCAAGTCCAACACATATATTTAAATAAAACTAGAGATCTATAGTCCATAAAATTTAAAACCATCTAACTATTAGGGAGAATAGTCAAATCAAGCCTCCTCTTTGCTCCATGTGGACTAAATGTACCCATATCATGCTATAGAAGAGTACAAGAAACTTGAAATTAGATTTAAAGTTATTTAGAAATTTTGATATAATTTAGTTCATATAAACTTGATAAAAAATAAATTAATTAAATATCTAGTAAATATAGTAAAAATTATTTTTAGTATGCATAAATGACAATATGATGATGTGAATCTATTGGCACATTTTGTTCAATGGGTAGCATAATTTTCAATTGAGAAGGTCCAAATGCTTGATCTGCTATTTGTTGCATATTCAAATAAAGCAAGCAATATGTTAGAACTAAGAATATATATATAGTGAACCTCAATTTTACTTTTTGTTATTGACAGTTACTTGTTTGTATTTGGACATTATGATACTTTGCTTGTTGTTCAATTCACAGTTATGATGATACTTTATCACTGATGTTTCATGCTCATATTATGCTTAGTACATGGATTTAATTGATTATGTGGATTAAACTCGTTATGTGCATCATATGCTTATCTGATGATTGCCCATATCATGTTGATTTTACCATTTGATTAGTGTGTTTTGATGTATTATAGTGAGGGAGAACAGTGTAGCATCACTTGCTTGTGAGTTCCCTATGACGCTATGACTATCCTTTCATGGTGTGATTGACTATATGACTATGTACATGTTCAACTATGTTGGTTTGTTGCAAGTTGTAGGTACCAGGCATCGACTCCACCTGAGATGTATGGTTTGAGAGTGCCTTAGAACCAATGGAAAACATTGATGGAGATAGCATTTTGTCCCTTGTTGAGCCAACATCCTTGATGAGGATGAGTATATGTTGTCACAATTGTAGTGTTGTTCATTTGTGATTTAGTTCATCTATGTTTTCATGGTCTTTCCTTTCGTGTCACTGTAAGGTTAGGTACTACTTGGTATCATATTCATTTGATTAATTTGATTGATTAGTGCTTCAATTGATTATTATATTAAAATAAAATATTATTGTAATTAAAAAGGTATTTTGATAAAATTTAAATAAATGTTTTAATACATTTGTGGTTTTGATAAATAAAATATTATTAATTTTTTATTTGGTTTAAATAAATTAAAATCATGATTTAATAATGAAATATTACAATAAAATTATACTAATACCTTAGTAAATTTCAATAAATTAAGACTGTGACTTAACATAGAAATATTAAAATAAATCTATATTATTATCGTGTTGTGCAAATGGAATTAAAAGGTAAGATTATAATTTATAAATTAAATATTTTAAGAGTTGTTTATGGTGTGTAAATAAATGAAAATAAGTTTATTAATTAACATATTGAGGAGTGGTGGTAAGCAATGGTTGGAAAATAAAATTAAATAATGAAATTAAATAAATGTTGCATGCAAGCAACAGATTGTGGAGTGGTGTTCATAAAATAGTTAAAATAGCTTACAAAAAGGGGGCTTTTCAAATTATCTAAAAACTAATCTTGTTTTCTTTTTTTAGGAGTTTTCTTTGTTCTTGGAGGCTTGGAGTTTCTAGTTCTTGGAGGTTTTCTTCTAGTTTGGTGGCTTGTGAATTGGGTCTTTTGCAGTGTTGTTGAAAATTCTCAAGTGTATTGAAGTTGCAAGCATGGAGTGGTAAGCTCTGCATTGATCATCAATGACAAGCGAGAGAAACTAGGTTCTTTCTAATCTTATTTTCTGTAGAAAAAGGAAATGGTGTAATTGTGTTGTCATAAACAATTCTTGCTAATTTCTAAGTTCTGCCTTTTATGAGATTCAATGTTTGGAAATTTTCTGAACTTTTATTGAGAATCAAATTTTTCTTGTCTACAACCACACCCCATACAATGGTTTCGATTCCCCTTTTGAATAAATTAATAATCCCAAACTCGATTTAGCGCATATCTTGTGTTCAGCTATTGTATTCATACCATGTTCTCAGTTGTAGGTATTTTTTTGTGAAACTTTGAAGCCTTTCAATGAAACCAATTTGTGCATAGCAAATCTTGCACTCCTTACTATGAAAACTTTGGGATATTCAAATGGTTTTATACACCTTCTTGTTTCCTTGACCTTGTCTTTCCATACAACAAATTCTTTCTACGTTTCTCTTATGTGCTAGGAAGTGTGAAATAGACCAAGAGTCGAGCTTTTGAAGGAAAAAGGAAATTGGAACCTTCTAGAACAAAAGACCTACCCTTAATTACTCTCCCTTCACATCACCAATGGGTGAGATTTCTATAGGATACAAAGATAAGGGTAATTTTTGAAGTAGTACATTTCCATTGACATTGATGGATTTTCTTTTATTTCACCATACCTTTACCTTTTTTCTCATGAAATACATTATTGCAAATGAAATCAAATTATTTCCATATAAACACCTTTGAGGATCATTGTATAGTAATCTATGGATATTGGGTAGGCTTCATTTTATTATTCTACCACCGTAAAAGATGTTTCTGATAGTTCTTGCCATTGTCAATCTTGTTGAATTGTTTTCCTCTATTAGTGTTATTAAACTATAGTCATAACTCATAATTTTCTTGCTTAGTCGCGCCCAAGAAATTGGTTGCATTCCTCAAACTCTGTTTAGTTTGAGCCAATCCTTCACCATGTGTTTGTAAATCATGATCAGATCTGAGATCTAACAGTAAAATTTTATTTCAATTTACGTGCATTCTATCTTGTGTATTGACTGTATGAGTTCACTGAAGATGAGCTCCAAATAGCTTTAATTTATTTTAGTTGACAATCAATATGTAATGCATTGTGTATGTGTGGTGTTTGGTGTTTAAGATGCTTTGTCATTCAATACCTTCATATGCCTGTATAGTTACATATGTAGCGATATATATATGTTTGTGTGGGTGTGTGTATATGTATATGTTAGTTGCACCCAAGAAATTGGTTGCATTCCTCATAATCTGTTTAGTTCAAGCCAATCCCTCACCATGTGTTTGTAAATCATGGTTAGATCTGAGATCTAACAATAAGCTTTTATTTCAATTTACATGCATTCTATCTTGTGTATCAGCTGTATGAGTTCACTAAAGATGAGCTCCAAACAACTTCAATTTATTTTAGTTGACAATCAATATGTAATGTGTCGTGTATGTGAGGTGTTTGGTGTTTAAGATGCTTTTCCATTTGATACCTTCATACGCTTGTATAGTTACATAGGTACTGATGTGTGTGTGTGTGTATGTATGTATGTATTTATGTGTGTATGTAATGTATGTATGTATATGTATATATATATGTATATACATGTATATATATGTATATGTATATACATGTATACATATATATGTATATACATGTATATATATATATATGTATATGTATATATATATATATATTTGTGTAAGTTTCTGCATTCAAGGATTCACTATATAAATATCTTGCATTCTGTTTTATTTATGATATTCGAATGTGATTGATGTGAATATAATTATACGTATATATGTATATATAGGTATATATATGTATATATATGTATATATATATATGTATATATATGTATATATATATGTATATATATGTATATATATATGTATATGTATATATATATGTATATATATGTATATGTATGCTTATTGAACCATCAATTTTTTTATTCTATGTACTTCTCTTACACTCTTAGGGTTTTTCACCTAAAAGGAGAGAGATACAACACTAAAATTGAGGTGGTTCACTCAAATAGAAGAATGTAGGATTTGATTAAGACTAAATGCAATAGAGTACTGAAATTAACTAATTATTGATGCAAAAACCTATGAAACATGTAATGTTTGAAAACATAGTGATGTTTGCAAAAAGCTTAAAAGAATGAACAAAATTGTAAATGAAACTAAACAAAAAGTTGTATTTCAAAATGTGTGCACCTGTAAGGCTGAAGATGACTGTAAACCACTCTATAAATCTAGAAAATTTGACTTTTGAGTTTATTAGGACTCATTCGCCACCCTGGGTGAATTAGTCCCAAGTCAGGGTTTTTTGCCCAGAAATTGGTTTCTGCATACTAGGTATTGGAATCTATAGTTAAATATTTCAACCACCTCATGAGGGACTCATTCTCCATCCATAGTGAATTATTTCTTTTTAATTTTTTTGCAAATACAGATCTCAGACCTACACCTTGTCACCTGTACAACACTTTTTGACATAAACTTGAGTCGGTATCTCATAAAATTCCTACAAAACATCTTAAAACTTGTCTAATGGGAGGTTTTCCTTGGTCAAACCCCTAATTTGGTAATCAAACCTTGAATGGATAAAAATCTACATAAAACCCTAGCCTTAAGTGCGTTAAAGAGTAGGAAAGTTATAATTATGACAAACCCTATTATATTGTGTTAGAATAAGATGAACAAATGTGATTTGAATGATGCAAGACTTCAACCCTAGAAACACTAAAACATATCAAAATAGATGTAAATGACATGCAAATGAAGTGAAAACCTTAAGTCTAAAGATAGAGAGAAAATGGAAGATGGAATCACTTTAAAAACAAGTCATTAGGTGTGATTTGATGCCTAGTTGCATTTCCCCAACCTAGATTTCTCCATGATTCACCGTAGGCATCCATTATCAACTCTTTGCAATGTAGAATCTTGATCAAGAAATGATCTTGAATACCTAAAAAAACCCTACTTTGTTGTCCTAAAGCTTCAAATTTTTTGTAGAAAATGATAATGAAACTTATTGTGGAAGACTCCTAAAACTTTCTTTTTGAAATTGCTTTGTAAAAATGACTAAGAGATGTGAAAAATGGCTTAAAATGTGTATTTATAAGCATCAACACCTAATTTTCTCGTTATTTAGACCTAAGAGGCTGACATCACCTAAAAAATAAAGTTGAATTGATTAAATTTCTGCTCAAAATTGAAATTTCCCTCAAAAGGGACTCATTCGCCACCCTTGAAAAATGGGTCCCACCAGCGGGGACTCATTCATCCAAGGTGGAAAATGGGTCCCACTAGTGGTTTTTGAAGGTTGGATTTCAAGATATGAATGAATTAAGTGTTGTTTGTCAGTCTTTAGATGATATCTCAAGGGAAACGAGCCTCTAGATCAAAAATAATGGGTCTCGGGGGCCTATAAATGTTGTTTTGAAGGATGAATAATGCAGGGGGTACTCAAAAGTAGGTCCAAATGAAGCGTTAAATTGTCTCTTTTCTCAACAGTGTCCAATTTTCTACACCAAATTTAGCCCCAACTTTAGTGCCCATATGACTCTACGTGCATATGTAAGCTAAAGGACTCTAAACAATACACTTTATTGCATAAAGGATACACATTCTAAAGATGAGAGAATGAAGCCCCTAGTGTAGTTATCTACAAGACCAAAACATTAGGAATTGCATCCTCCAACACAAATTCATTAATTTTCCAAAAATCCTTTTATCTAACTCCTAGGAATTCCATTCAAGGGTAGATGTATGCCCCCTGATTCTACTTGCTTTACGGAGGTGGAATCAAGGTAGCAATCTAGCCATGTCGAATAAATAACATCATACTGTAGGTAATTTTCAAGTACCATGCCATGCCATGATAGATGAGTGATGATGTTGGGTGTGGAATCATGATTCCAATGCATCAAACAACATCAAAAATGGAGTTTGATAGATTCTGTTATGTTGTTTTTGAATAAAATATATTTTATTAAATCTTAAGATAAAATAACCCTAATTTAATGCATAAGAGTAAAAGAGATGAAAATAGGTTAAAGGAGGTAAAGGAAAGTAATTTGTCACTTAATATTTCATTTTACCTTCTTGTAGCTTGAGAGTGACAAGTGAGAGGAGAAGATGTTGAGTAGATGGGGTTACACGCCTTCACAACTAGATGAGTCTTGAGAGCAAGTGGTGTGCAGTGAGTTGTACCATGAGGTCAGTCGATTCTAAAACTTTTTCTTAGTGATTTTGTAATGATTTAATGATTTTTAATGTATGGATAGGTTAATTTAAGATCTTGGAAAAAAAATTTGCAAAGTGTCCCCTTTTTTTGCAAAGTGTCACATTTGTTCACAAAATGTCCCTTTTATTCGCAAAGTGTCTCACTTCTTCACAAAGTGTCTTGTTTCTTTGTGAAGTGTCCCATTTCTTTGCGAAGTGTCTTGTTTCTTTATGAAGTGTCCCAAAAGGGTTCTAAAGTGTCTAGGGCCTTTAGAAAAGCACACTAGATCTACTTTAGCACACTTGCATGATGAAAAATGTAAAACTTAAAGATATTGGATGAATTTTTAGAGCATTTTGTTATGATTTTGATAGGTATATTCGTAATCATGACAGAGACTAGGGGGAAGCAGATTATTTTTCTTAGATATTTTTTCCCTAGCACTATCAGCAGTAGAGACAAAGCATCTACAAGCAATAGGCATCTATTGGGAATATTTGATGCCACCTATGAGATACCATGATGCCATGTTGATGGCCCTATGCGAGCATTGGGATGCTGACACATGTACATTTCACCTTCCTACTAGGTAGATGACCATCACCCTCGAGGATGTACATCGGATTCTCTGAGTTCCTATTCGAGGAGAGCAGGTATATTTTTGAGGAGATCGGTCATTCCGCGAGAAGAAGGTGGACATGCAGTACTACTTGGATGGTATTGTTCATGATGAACGTGTGAGAGCACGAATTGAGCTTTCTAAGCTTCTATATTCATGAGGCCCCATTGTGAGATGAATTATGATGAACATAGTGGCTCTTATTCTCAATCCTGATGGATGAGCGACGCAATTGGATGGTGGATTGGTACACTTGATTTGTGGGATGGTGGAGTACAAGATAGTCTATGCTTGGGGATGCTGCATCTTAGCACACCTCTATTATGATCTTGGACAATTTTTGTTTCAATAGATCGACAATATGGTGCATTGCATGCTTTTGCAGGTGTGGTTCCTGAAGCATATTACATGCACTAGGCCTATCAGGCTCCCTTGTACTGAGTGATAGGATATCCATGAGCCTTGGGCTATCCTTTATGATGCCTGTGGCAATACGAAGATCTAAATTTTTGGAGGGTGAGAGTTGACTGGCTAGAGGAGGATGAGATCCTATGGAGACCTTATATTCTCACACTACAGTGGCCAAATCCCATAGGATGGCTGAGGAGGATGCAAACAGATAGATTTTTAGCTGGGAGGCATGACTATGTTGTACGAACATTCTATTATGGGTGAGTCATGTGAAAGTTTGGATAGTTGCAGACACCACCGAGGGCATGACCCTTCATTAGATGATTAGTGTGGAGTGCCCAAAGGCCAAGTGATATTGTTTAGCTCACTATAGACCATGTTGTCCAAAGTGACTTTGACAATTCAAATCATGTTCAGCCACCAGTCTTTGATGTTGATGATGTTAGTAGCACAGATGAGCACAATGAGTGGTGGTCAGTGACATTACCAGCTCCCATATTTCCCATGGATTTCCTTATAGGTGATACAGGACTAGCACTAGATGAGGGAGATGAGCCAGAGGAGAGGGCCGAGGATGTACGATATATGCCAGTAGATATATTTACTGATGTTATTGATGATGAGTACAATTCAGGTGTCGATCCTGACAATGAGGAACAGGATGGAGGAGAGAAGGATGATGATGAGGAGGATTATGAGGATGATGAGTATTATGAGGAGGAGCCACCCCTGAGTGAGGGTGATGAGATAGTGGTTGAGGATTAGCACAAGCATGGAGAGTCTTCTCACACTTGTAGGACTAGATCACATGCAGTAGCTACAACAGACATAAGGACCCATGATCAGAGAGAGGATAGCATGTCCTCCATGCCCCCCAAAGAGGATGAGGTTGATATTCCTTAGCTAACTAGAGACATAGGTGATGATATTTTATTTTACACATGTACTTTAATTTTTACGCTTTATATATATATATCATGTTAATGTGTACTAATTGTGTATTGTTTCTACCTTGCAAGAGCAATGAGAGACTGATGAGAGTTCTATCATCAGGATGTCACAGAGGTAGTCCCTACATCCATCGATGAGGAAAAGATAGACCCTGATTAGATGCCCCCACCGATCGTGGAGGAAGAGCCAGAGTCACTTAGACCTTTCGCAAGGTTGTGGACAGTGCAAGAGAATCTGAGGAGATGATTCTATCGAGCTAAGAGTGTAGTACAGTCATCACAGGCTTTAGGAGAGGTTAAGAGACTACATACAGAGCTAGCACAGCTACAAGAAAAGAGGGATCAGATCATAGAGGAGTGTCTTGTGGCTCTTGGTCGAGTACAAGGTTTGGAGTATGCACTTAAAGTTAGCAGGTCATGGTCACGATCACACATTACTGTCTCATGATGTCTAGGGACTGAATCATGAGCATGAGAGCCCGAGGGGTCTAGTCCTCATAGACCTTGGTGATTTTGTATATGATGATGAGATGAGATGTATATAAAACTTTGATACATATATATATATATACATGTTCATTTGATGTTGTTATAATTTTTCTCAGGGTATGTGTAGGATCATGATGGGCCAAAAAGTGGTGATATGATGGGTATGTGTAGGGTATGTGGCTTACGACTTTTTTTTACCCAAAATTGATGAAAAAAAAATGGTTTTTTAAGGAGATTCTCAGCTTTCCACTAATATAAATTATTCTTTACTTTGAATTTAATAAATAATTATTATTCATTTTCTATTTGAATTATGACTAAACTCCTGATTGATAGGCTGGTTGAAAAACATCTATAGCTTTCAAATGGTATCACATTTTTTGAATTTGAAACATGCATCACATTCTATGCTTTGCATATTATAGGATTAAAAAATAAAATTTGAATTTCATGAAGTTTTGACTAAGTTAAGGTGGTCAGACATACAAGTTTTTATATTTTTTAAAATTTGTAATAAAAAATTCATAATTAATTATTTACTTGAAAAAAAATTAAACAAAAATATGCATAACATTGGTATATGATTCCTCTACTTATATCTAAAATATTATTAAAAAATATTATTATTTTATTGTGGTAAGGGTGGTCAGACAGACACCAACTTCTTATTTTTTCCCTGAAATTAAGTATTACTCCATTGAAATTTCAAATTTTCACCAAATAGATTTTTTTTTAAATAAACCTAGTAGTTTAGAAACTACATTCAATTTTCTATAGATTCTATTCTTACATATTTTTGTAATAATATAGATAACTTATTCAAATTTTTATGTCAAGTTTCCTAACTCTGATTTTTCTAAAAATTTTGCCACTTAAGGGCCTATTTCTTCCATGATGATCCTACAAATACCCCTTAATGTGTTTGAATGTTAAATGACAATGTTATTAATTAAATAACTTGGTTAAAGGTATTTAATTAATGTCTACATGATTTAACATGATTGATGTGATGTAATGTAAAACATATTTTAGTTTCACTTTAGATAAAGCATTGTTGAAGAAAGTATGTTAAATTAGATACACCTATAACTTATATAACAATCAAACTTAACATAACATTAGGATGAATAGTATGAAATATAAAGTAATTATAAACAGAACTTAAATAATTACCTTAGTGTTTAGGAAAAACACATGATCAATTGTCAAGAACGAAGCAATATGAAAGTTATTTATAATTTAACCAAATAACTTTAGACAACACTGATTTATTAATCACACTATTCAAAAATATTATAGGTAATATCGATGCAAATGCGTGACATTAATAGGTTCCTTAAGGGGTGTTCCATCAAGCTCTATTAAGACATAAGTGTTATACCCTTAACTGGTATCAACTATGTAAGGTCCTAACCAATTACAGCTAAATTTATCTGTCTTCATGGTTAGCATGACTATTATGTTGATTTTCATAAAGAACAAAATCACCCTTACGAAACGTATGGCAGATGACATGAGTATTATGTTTTTGTTGTAATTGTTTAATGTAAGCCTATAGATTCTCAAGAGCATTGATATGCTTTTCATTGAGCATTTCAAGCTAGTGTAATTGTTGATCTTTATAAGTTGCATCATCAATAAGGTCTTGGAGAGCAATTTTCAGTGTAGAAATTTCTACCTCCAAGGGCATAATTGCATCAGTACCATAAACAAGGTTATAGGGTGTAGTTCCCATGGATAATCTAACACTTGTTTGATAAGCCCAAAGTGCATAATGTAATTGTGAATGCCAATCCTTATGGTGCTTGTGAATAGTTTTCTTTAGGATTTGTTCAAGAATCTTATTAGTGCTTTCATCTTGTCCATTGTATTTTGGATAGTACGGTGTGGAAAATTGATGTTGGATGTTGAACGTTTCAAGGAATTTCTTAACCTCATTATTCTTAAATGGGATGCCATTGTCTGAAATGATTACAAAAGGAATTCCAAAGTGAGCAATTATGTGTTCCAATATCAAACGACAAATTACTTTAGCATTTGTAGATAAGAGAGGGATAGATTCCACCCATTTTGTGAAATAATTTGTTGTGGTTATGATAAATGTATGTCTAGCAGAAGAGGGTGGTGAAATTTTTCCAATAAGATCCAATCCCCATACTGAAAACAACCAAATTGGAATTTGGGCATGGAGCTCAAAAGTAGGGGCATGAATCAAATTGCTATGTTCTTGACATTTGTGGCATTTTTTAATGTAAGCAAAGCAATATTTCTCCATATGTCTCCAATTATATCCTATATGGATGAAATTTTTCACTAAGGACCATCCTCCAAAATGACCTCCACAGGCACCAGCATGAGCCTGCTCAAGGGCTATAGGAATTTCAAAATCCTTAAGACACCTTAGTAAGAGACCATTAAAGGATCTTCAATAAAACACATCGGTGAGGATCACATATTTGGCTGCTAGTCTGCGTAAATAATTTTGAGTGTTTGTCATTGTAGGCTCAAGAATGGTACCATCTTCTAAATAGTTGTATATCGTGCCATACCATTCTCACGAGTCATCTTGAGTTATGTTTAAAATGTCATCTACTCAATTATCAATCGAAGGTTTCATGATTGGATGAATAACAAAGGTAAAGTCTTTTGAAGGATCATGTGGGAATATAAGTTAGGTTGCACTCACCATCGCATTTGCATGTTGATTGTCCTTTCGGGGGATATTATCAATGGCGAATGATTAAAACTTCTCTAATAGTTTCATCATAAGATCCTTGTATTTTGATAATTTTTCATGTTTAGTTTGATATGTCCCATTAATTTTTTTGATGACTAATTGTGAATCACCAAAGATCTTGATATCTTTAGCACCCATAGTTAAATCAGCTCGCAATCCTATGATTAATGCCTCATACTTAGTTGTGTTATTAGTACATAGGAAATTTAATCGATAGGACAAGGGAATAGGCTTTTAGTCAGGTGAAATTAATACCACTCCAGCACCAAAACTTATTCTACACTTAGATCCATCAAAATACAATTCCCATCTTTTAACATCAGTGGTCAAGACATTATCATCAAGAAAGAAACTTCATGATTAGGTAAAGTGAGAGGAGAAGGAGCATCAGCTAAGTGATTGGTTAAGGCTTTTCCTTTGATTTCTTTTTGTGAAGCAAACTTAAGGTCAAACTCAGTTAACAACATCACCCATTTATCCAAGCATCTAGAAAGATATGTTTTGTTGAAAAGATGTTGAAGATGATAAAATTTTGTTATGACTTGTACTTCGGCATTTAGTAAATAATGTTGTAATTTACTAGTAGTGAATACAAGAGCTAAACATTATTTTTCAAATGGTGAGTATCGAGTTTCATAATAAATTAAAGTTCTACTAATGTAATAAATAGGATGTTCTTTTCCATGATCATCTTGCTAAGCCAACAATGTTGCAAGAGCATTGGCTAATGTGGCTATGTAAAGGATAAACGGTTTGTTTGGAATTATGAGCTGTAAAAAAGGTGGAGTTGCAAGGTATTCCTTTAAACTCTCAAAGTTCTGCTTACAATCCTCATTCCAATCAAAGAGCACATCCTTTTTGAGCAGATGTGTGAAGGGTAATGTGTGATCGACTAAAGATGCATCAAAATGATGGATAGCTTGAATTCAGCCTTGTAATGTGTGTAATTGAGAAATGTTCTTAGGAGGTGGCATGTTAATGATGGCATCAATTTTCTTCGTTTCCACCTTAATTCCTCTATGAGATATGAAAAACCCCAAAATTTTACCACTATCTACACCAAAGACACACTTTTTCAGATTTAATTGCATGTTACGTATACGTATTCACTCAAATATTTTTTGAAGAACATTCACATTATATTGTCTCATTAAGGATTTAACAAGGATAACATCAACATAATCTTCCAAAGTTTTATGTACGTAATCATGAAAGATTAATGGCATTGCTCATTGATAAGTTGTGCCAACATTCTTTAAACCAAAGGGCATCACAACCCAGTAAAATATTCCCCAAACAATTGTAATGGAAGTTTTGTATTGATCTTGAGGATTGATAAGTATTTTATTATAACCAAAAAATTTGTCCCTGAATTACAAAAAATCATGTCTAGTATTTGAATCCACAATAATGTCAATATTAGGAAGTGGAAAGTCATCTTTTAAAGAGGCTTTATTCAAGTCATGAAATTTTGTGCATATCCTAATATGATTATCAGGTTTAGCAACTGTGACAATGTTTGATATCCAAGGAGAATAATCAATAGGGTGAATGAAACCTGCATCAAGGATTTTTTTGAGCTCTGCTTTAACATGCAAGGCTATATTAGGGTGCATTTTTCATATATTTTGGCAAATGGGTTTAGCATTTTTAGCAAGAACAATGTTATTTGTCATAATTTTTGGGTCAATTCCTAGCATATCAGAGTATTTTTTTACAAAAATTTTAGGAAAATCATGAAGTAAAGTTGTAGTGTTCTCTTGTTCTTCATCGTCAAGGCACTTCCCAATCTTAATAACTTTGTCTTTATCATCTATGTCCATTGGAACATCAATGGTATCTCCTAAGGGGAGTGCATTAGATTTAGGGACTTTAGGATCGTATGGTTCTTTAGTGATATCACTATCTTTTTGTTTGGTAATTATCACAATGCACATAACCCATTCCATGGGATTAGTAGAGGATGTGTTATCATAAACTCCTAACATTTGTTTTAGAGTTTAATCACTGTCAACATACTACCATGATGGTGATAAGTTCATATCAAACAATTCAAGATGTTTGATTTTGAGTTTGTGTTTTGGTTGACATGTAATAGTGTTGATGTTCAAAGATGGTCATTGAGTAGCTTTTTTCATCTTAGAAAAATAATATCCCAACCCAATTTTTGTCTCTTGTGTATTAGGTTCTATAGGTACATGGATACCTTGTTCATGCTTTCCACATCCTTTTCCATTATATCCCAATTGTTTCACAAGTTCATAACCTTTTCCATAAATTATTTCCATTTCTTTCAAATTAGGTAGAGGTTGATAATCTATCTCATCAAAATTTGTTGTGTATGTTGTTATTTCTTCCAAAGTAGAGGAGATAGATGTTTGAGAAGATTGTTCAGAATTTTGAGTTGACATGATGGTTGGTTGTTTTGGTTTCTCATCTTAATTTCATGTGATTATGTATTCACCCATAATGAAGGTGTGAATTCTATGGATCCCCAATCATCACCAAATAATTTAGACATTGATTCCTCATATTTTTGTTCAATTTCAAGAAGGTCTATATTGGATGTTGGAATCAACATTTTTAGAGGACTTGTAGTTCCTTTTTCAAGTTGCAAGCAAATTTCAGGCTCGAGGTCTATTTCAATTTGATAAATGTTTTTGTTATAGACATATTTCATTATACGATGAAGGGTCGAAGGCACTACATTCAATTTCAAGAAGGTCTATATTGGATGTTGGAATCAACATTTTTAGAGGACTTGTAGTTCCTTTTTCAAGTTGCAAGCAAATTTCAGGCTCGAGGTCTATTTCAATTTGATAAATGTTTTTGTTATAGACATATTTCATTATACGATGAAGGGTCGAAGGCACTACATTCATCTCATGAATCCATAGTCTTCCTAAAAGAAATTACACCAAGTGGTTTGCATAGTAGCCACCCCAACTATAATAGGAAAAGTGATTACACTAAGTGGTTGCTTTGTTGTATTTCCAAATCCTCGAATGGATAAGGAATTAGGTTATATTTGTGACTTTTCAACACACAATCTATCAAGGAGATTCACACTACACACATTAAGGGAAGAACCATTATCAATGAGGGTTCTTTTGATACCTATTCGATTGAATTGAGCAATTATCATGAACACTTCATTTTTTTCTCGCAACTCTAAAGGAGGGAGCTCATGTTGATGGAAATTAATGTCTAGATTAACTTTATTCATTCCATGTATTAAAGCTACCACATCATTTGGAGTTGTACCGGGAGGAACCATAGTTTATTGTAAGGCTGTTTGAAGAATAGTGTGGTAATTTGGTGAATTCTAAAGTAAATCCCAAAGGGAAATCTTTACAGGAGTATTCTTGATTTGTTCAACAAGATTGTACTCATTTGTGTGTGAGGGAAAGTGAGGAGCACTAGGTGGATTAGGTAAAGGTAAAGAGGGTGGGGTTGGTTGCGGTGGTTACAGATTGTTTTGGGTATTATATGCATGAGCAACAATAATATTACTACATTGTTGCAACATATCAGGTTTGGGTGGGTAAAGAGTAAACTCAGGTTTATTAGAAGGATGAATTTTATGTGAGGGTGGGTAAAGAATGAGTTGAGGCTAAATCACATTAGCATCCTTAGTTTTATATTGTTCATAATAAACCTTAGTGGATGACTTGAGTGAGATGAAGTCCTAAAGGGACTCGTCTAACAGTTCAAGGTCATCACAACTAAAAGGTTTGAGTGGTAAGTTATCGTCAATTGGTTTAATCTTATCAGGGTAAAATTTAGAGGTGTTAACATTTTTTTTTAATTTTGGTCTTAAAAAATCTTAGTGGATAACGTACACAAGATGAAGTCCTGAAGGGATTCATCTAACAGTTCAAGGTCATCATGACTAAAATGTTTGAGAGATAAGTTATCATCAATTGGTTGAGGTTTCTCATGGTAAGCTTTAGAGGATAAAGTGAGTGAGATAAGGCTTGGATGAGATGGTATTTCTAAATTGAATCATTTGTTTGAAAGGTTTGTTTGATTTTTTTTATTTTCTATTGTTTTTATGTATTGACGAATCTGATTTAAAAGAACTAGGAACAAATGTTGAAAAGGAAACATGCAAAAATCTAATCAACTATCCATAAATTCAATGAAAGGAAATGATGTTTATTCCAATAATTTATATATAACAAAAATTAACTGAACTATAATAGAAAAGGAACTGTAGAAAATAGAAAAATGAAAGTAGGAAATAGAATTCTGGAAATACTGATGCAAAAATTGTAGTGGGACTGATTTTCCCAAGGTGGCGAATGAGTCCCAGGAGAGGTATTTTATATTTTTTATTAGTTTTTTTACTTTTCTAGATGTGTTCAAGTTTGTATAGTGCAAATAAAGACTGAAAATAATGAATTTTGGAATGATGTAATGAAATGAAATGCAATAATGAACTCTAAATGATAGTTTCACTATTGTAATTTTAAGAAGCCCTAGGATGCAAAAATAATGCAAAAGATAATGAAATTGGGTCCTAGGATGCAAATGAAAATGCAAATCAAAAAGATATAATGTTCAATATGCAAGTTCACCAAAATGAACAATCAATTTTGTTATTCTATGTACTTCTCTTACACTCTTAGGGTTTTTCACCTAAAAGGAGAGAGATAGAGCACTAAAATTGAGGTGGTTCACTCAAATAGAAGAAAGTAGGATGTGATTAAGACTAAATGCAATGATTTAAATGTAATTGAGTACTAAAATTAACTGATTATTGATGCAAAAACCTATGAAACATGCAATGTTTGAAAACACAGTGATGCTTGCAAAAAGCTTAAAAGCATGAACAAAAATGCAAATGAAACTAAACATAAACTTGTATTTCAAAATGTGTACACCTATAAGGCTGAAGATCACTATAAACCACTCTAGAAATTTGGAAAATTTGACTTTTGAGTTGATTGGGACTCACTCGCCACCCTGGACAAATCAATCCCAACTTGGGGTTTTCTGCCCAGAACCTAATTTTTGCATACTAAGTACTAGAATATGCATTTAACTCTTTCAGCCACCTCATGAGGGACTCATTCTCCATCCATGGAAAATCATTCCTTTTTCACTTTTCTGCAAATTCAGATCTTAGACCTGAAACTTGTCACCTATACAACATTTTTTGACAGAAACCTAAGTCAGGATCTCAAAAAATTCCTCTAAAATAGCTTTTAAAATTTTGTCTAATGAGGGGTTTTCCTTCGTTAAACCCCTAATTGGGTAATCAAACCTTGAATGGATAAAAATCTACATAAAACCCTAGCCTTAAGTATGTTAAAGACTAGGAAAGTCTGAAGTATGACAAAACCCTATTCTATTGCGTTAGAATAAGATGAAAAAATGTGATTTGAATGATGCAAGACTTCAACCCTAGAAACCCTACAACATATCAAAATAGATATAAATTACATTCAAATGAAGTGCAAACCTTAATTCTGAAGATAGAGAGAAAATGGAAGATGGAATCACTTTGAAAACAAGTCATTAGGTGTGATTTTATGGCTAGTGGCATCTCCTCAACCTAGATTTCTCCATGATTCACCATAGGCATCCATTATCAACTCTTTGCAATGTATAATATTGATCAAGAACTAAGCTTGAAGACTTGAAAAAGCCCTAGTTTGTTGTCCTAAAGCTTTAACTTTGTTGTAGAAAATGATAATGAAACTTATTGTGGAAGACTCTTAAAACTTGATTTTTTAAATTGCTTAGTAAAAATGACTAACAAATGTGAAAAATGGCTTAAAATGTGTATTTATAAGCATCAACACCTAATTTTCCCATTATTTAGACCTAAGAGGCTGACATCCATTGAAAAATAAAGTTGAATTGATTAAATTCTTGCTCAAAATTTAAATTTCCCTCAAAAGGGACTCATTCGCCACCCTTGGCCAATGGATCCCACCAAAGGGGACTCATTTTCGCAAGATTGCGAATGGGTCCCACTAGTGGTTTTTGAAGGCAGGCTTTCAAGATATGAATGAATTAAGTGTTGTTTATCAGGATTTAGATTATTTCTCAAGTGAAACGGGCGTCTAGATCAAAAATAAAGGGTCTTAGGGGCTATAAATGTTGTTTTGAAGGATGAATAATGTAGGGGTACTCAAAATTAGGTCCAAATTAAGAGTGAAATTGTCCCTTTTCTCAGGAGCTTCCAATTTTCTATGCCACACTTATATGTGTATATATATATACATATACATATATATATATACATACATATATGTATGTATATATATATACTTATACATATACATTTATTTGATGGTTAAACTTTGTATTAAATCAATGCAGTTTATTTGTAAGTTTCAATATTAGAAAAGAATATTTCACCTTCCAATTAAAAGATTTATTATGAATGGAAATTTAGTAATGTTGAGTTTTAAGAGGTATGGTTATAGTATAAACAAGCATTTTTAATAACTCAGAAATTAGTGGAATGGATAAATTAGATAGAATTTGAGTGGTGTATTTCTCTTGTAGCTATATATTGAATGCATATTTCTTTTGGGAATATGAATTATTTGAATATTAAATTATCTTGTAATTGGATATAGAATACAATAATTTCACTCTAAAAGTAATGTTGTTTGGTTATAGTTTGGACCATTGTGCTTGATTTTAAGATTGGAATGTTTGAGGTATTATTGTTGCTTCCCTAATGTGATTCTTTTGTGTTTTATGGAATCGAGAGTCTTCCAGAGGCTGGGGGGGAGTTTTCTACTTGATGGATTCTATTATTATTCATTTTGTGATGGTTGTTTATGAATTGAATAAGTACACGAGGGTCGTTAGCCTTGCATGGTTTATTCACCACCTTGATTAGGATTTCAGTGTGGGATGGTTTATTCCTTTCCTTTTGTGTTTGTTCATAAGGTTTTTTTATTTGTGCAAGTTGACTTTGCCCTGTTGATTTTATTGGGTCTCCTCACTACTAGTAGGGGGAGTGGCTCTCAACGGGGGTTGATGCACAAAGTGGCACCAGGGTAACTCATGTGGGAGTTTTCTAACTCAGTAATAACTTAAAATGAATTAGGGGGTTGGGTATTCCACACATTAATCAAAATAAGTGAATGTCTCACCCTTTCTTGTAGTGCTCATTTAGGCTAAGGATGGGTTGAGAAGGCCCAGTTGGAAAGACCAACTTCCTTGTCCTCATGAAACTAAGATTGGTTCTGCATGTGTCACCCTATGGGGTTGGCAGCTAGTGAGAGACTTCTAGGGTAACTATAGATGGGGGGCATCAGCTAGTGATAAATTGATAGGGTAACTCATGTCAGGACCATGCGATGAAACATAGTTAACTACTCAAATTCCCACCATAGTTGACTATATGGTGTGAAGCCCATAATTCCATCGATGCATTCAAAGAAAGTGGTTGTTGTTAAACCCAACAACACTTTCCATATTCATCACAAAAACTAGCAAATTGTGGGTCTCGTTAAACCTAACAACATTGGTGGGTCCAATTTGATGCTAAGTTATATGATACCATGTTTTCTTGATATCATTAATGGTTTTTCCTATTATGATGTCTTAAGCATGCCATTTTGTAGGGAGAATAGCTGCATCCAGCCATATCGAGCATAAAGTTTCAAAAAATTGTATACAAAAATATAGGTTCCAAAACATATTATGATTATACAACAAAAATTTTGTATACAAATTTGTGAACCCCAATGTTTGATGTGAACAAAAAATATCTCCATAAAGATCTAGTTGCAACAATAACATGAAAATTGGTTTTAAAAGATAAAATTGAAAGAATAATCTTTAAAGATAAGTTATCTAGAGGTGTAGGAAAGACTGTTGTTCAAGGGTTTGGAATTCAATTGGTGAGAATGATTGTGTTTTGTACTATTTTTTAAGGTATAAATAATTTGGGACATATATTATTAAGTTTTTCATGCTTAATACCATTTTACCATGCTACACATGCTCATACCTAGCATAAAGTTTCGCTTGTTTGTATACAAGAATGTAGGTTGCACAACACATTGTGTTTATACAATAGAATTTTTGTATACAGATTTGTGAACCCCAGTATCTAATTTGAACAAAAAACATTACCATAAAGATGTAGTTACAACTATAACATGGACATTTATTAAGATAAAATCGAAAGAATAATCTCTTTAAAGACAAATTATCTAGAGTTGTATGTGAGATTGTTGTTCAATGGTTTAGAATTCAATTGGAAAGCATGATTTTGTGTCAAACTATTTATTGTTTTAAGTTATAAATTATTTTGAGACAGATATGTTTAAGATCAAAATTCTTAAGATATCATTTTACCATGCTACACACGCCCATACATGGCATCAAGTTTCACAAATTTATATACAAAAAACCAAGTTCCAAAACACATTGTGCTTATATAACAACATTTATGTATACAAGTTTGTGAACCCCAATGTCCAATGTGAAAAAAAACATCTCCATAAAGATGTAGTTGCAACTATAACATGGAAATTAATTAAAATAAAATAGAAAGAATAATCTTTAAAGATAAATTATCTCGAGGTGTAGACAAGATTGTTATTCAATTAGCAAGGATGATTGTGTGTCATACTATTTTTAAGGTATAAATTATTTGGGTCAGAAATGATTAAGTTCGGTAGGCTTAAGATAGCATTTTATCATGTTGCCCATGCCCATACTTGGCATAAGTTTCACAAATTTGTATACAAAAAATCAAGTGGAAAAACACATTGTATTTATACAATAGGTTTTTGTATATAAATTTGTAAGGCCAACGTTTAATGTGAAAAAAATCTTCATAAAGACACAATTGCAACTATAACACAATAATTGATTAAGATAAGATCAAAATAACAATCTTTAAAAATAAAATATCTAGAGTTGTAGGCCAGATTTTTGGTTAAGGGTTTGGAATTCAATTAGCGAGGATGATTGTGTGTCATACTATTTGTTAAAACATAAATTATTTGTGATAGATATGATTAAGATCAGCATGATTAAGATATGATTTTACCCTGCTATGCATGCCTGCACTTGGCATAAATTTTCACATATTTGTATACAAAGATCCAAGTTACAAAATACATTGTGTTTATACAACAATTTTTTTGTACACAAATTTGTGATCTCTAATGTCTGATGTGAAAAAAAGGTCTCCATCAAGACCTAGTTGTAACTATAACACTGTATAAATTTGTTAAGTTAAAACCGAAATAATAATATTTAAAGAAATTATCTAGAGGTGTAGGCCAAATATTTGTTCAACGGTTTAGAATTCAATTGGTGTGGATGATTGTTTGTGTCATACCATTTCTTAACGTATAAATTAATTCAAACAGATAAGATTAAGGTTGGCATCATGACATCTCAAGTGAAGAATATAAAGAGATCATTTCATATGTGACACTTGAATATTAAATTGATCTATGACTGTCACTTTTTACATAGATTTGAAATAAACTTATGTGACTGGAATAAAATAGTCAATGAAGACAACATTAGAAATGTGAACAAGTTTTAGAAATTTGAGAAAATACATTTCAAATTATATTTTAAAAGAGAATTTATTTTTTATTTAATTGAACTTCGTACTCTTTTTAAAAGTAGAAAATATCTACTTGATATTTATTAAGTTTTTTTAATTATTAAATTTCAATTTTTAATAAAATTGTAATGTTTTGATTAAGAGGGAAAAATAGGTTTTGATGGGACCCAAAACCCATTACAAAAGAATATCAAAATAGCAAAACATTGCTGGTACAAAAGATAATATGCACTATTTTTTATAGAAATGTGACTGGCCTCAAAGAGCTTTTGAATGTCCTTGTCTAGCATAGCCAATTTAGTCTCCAATCCTTGCAACTGATTAACATAGTCAGTTTGAAAGTTTGAAATAGAATTTTCCAAATCCACAATTCTTTCAATAAGAATATCAAAAGCCAATCCCTTGGGCATAATATCAGTTTTTTCCTTGAGGCTTCGTATTTTGATATTAACCTTGTTGAATTTGGCTAGGACCCATTTTGTCACCCTAAAATTATAAGCGGCGCCATCTTTGGTCATGTACAAAAGGCTCATCTTATCAGGTTTCTCCTCATACAAATAAGAAAAATCATCTAATAGGGGTTCAATCCTCTCAGAATCCCTCAAAATGTTTGTTTTCATTCCCATGGATTTATCTGGAACCAAAATTGTATCCTTACCTTTTTTCTTGGCAACAGGCTTAAAAGAGACCACATCCACATTCCTTTCCAAGCTGCCAACCAAAATTGCATCTTCAAGATGAGGGGAGGGTTGGATATCAACATCACCATCCATCACATGATCACCCAAACAACCTTCTTAGGGTGTGGTGGTCTGCTTCTTGTGAGGCTTGGGCAGTAGCTTCTTGGTAGTCTGGATGTCCTCCTCTTCCCTAGTCTCATACCCACCAACATCAATGGCGTTCTGCCTCTTATGTGGCTTGGGAACTAGCTTTTTGGAAGTCCAGATAATCTCCTTTTTTCTTGTCTCATACCCACCAACATCCCTATCTTGGGAATGGACCCCTTGTTTCTTGGATTTCTTCAGGGACACCTTAGGTAGCCAAATAAATTTCTCAAACTTTTTGGGTGGTTGAGAAACCTCCTCCTCATCAATCTCGTATCCAGCATCATTTTCCTTGTCACAGTGGTGAGCCACCTACTTCTTCGGCTTCCTCTTAGGCATAGTTTTCTTCTTAATACCTAGTTTTATTTTTTGTGGTAGCGAGCTTGAAGAGGGGGATGAAAAAACCACAATGGCATCTTCATCCACCTTCCACTCCTCTTCTTCCCCATCATATGTTACAAAATTTGTGGTAGGGTGTTCAACCACCCTAGGCTTGACATATTTTCCTTTAACTAATTTGGACAAGGAGTGGGACTTTACATAATCCATTATAAGGAGAATCATCCCCTCATGAAGAGGAGTGTGAGGGTTTTTCAGATGGGCATAAATAGAGGTCTCCAGAGAGCAAAGAAGGAAAAATGGAAAGGATACATACAACTTATGATGAAAATGATTCAGAAGGGTAAAGTGAAACCCCAAGATGGCAATTAAACAACCATCTAAGGTTATGTACCTCATAATAGCCTCCACCACCTCTACCCAAATAGCTTTGATTGACGAGTGGTCATAGCCTTGGGAGGCAAGCTTTACAATCTACTACATTTCATTGTCCTTAAAGAAATTCTCCATCACATCATCATTTCCCCTATGCTCCTTAAAGTACTTTCTTCCCCTCGAACTTAAGCTAGTGTTCTATGCTCTAAATTCTTCAGTGATGGGGAAAATAGCACCATTAATTATTAGGGAGTGATTATGCCAACCATGAACAAAGGTGTCGGAGGCTTCATGGTCAAAACCATGAAGCCCTTCCATGTATGGAGTAGTCTTGCGTTCATCCAAAATCTATCAAACCTTCAGTTTTTTCTCCATCTATCACTAGATATTGGCTCCACTCGACTACAATCACCTCCCATTCTTTTCAAAAAACCTCCTAGCTGTAGACAAGAGCTTAGCTTAGCATTCACAAAGAAACCATTTTTAGAAAGGGCATTGGGAAGGGGCACTAAAATGCCTAAAAAGCATGAGATATGGGTGGAAATGATTGCACCCTAGTCACGCCTAATTTGAAAAACATGATTGTAATGTTGTTGGTTAGTAAAATAAAAATTAATTTTAACAATTTTGTTTAAAAATTTATTTTCAATAGAAATTAAAATTATATATGATAAATAGTGGTAATCACAAGTAATATGTATTAATAATATATATAAAATAGCAAAAAAATAGTATAACATGTTTTCACAATAGTACACCTCTATGAAGGAGCAAAAGATAAAAAGTTCTAGTAAGGTGAGAAAAAATGAAAAAAATGAGCTTAAAAGCAAAGATATAGGAGTTTATGGTGCACTACTCAACACCTTAGGATCACCTGCAAGACAACAATAACTTCCACAAGAGAGAAACGACAAAACTATCATGTTATGATTATGGACACAAGATTGCTAGATTGAATATTGTTGACAATGTACATATGATGTCTTGCTTATAAAGGCAAGTTGTGAGATAGGATTAGACAATATCTTGGCATGTGTCTTAATCCTCTACAATGAGACAACTATCTCAAAAGATATTAAATGACTTAGGACACAAGAATTAAATGCTAAAAGATAAGTGAAAACTAATACTTAACTAAAAATATTCCCTCCTAGGACCTAAGTGGACTTAACATGTAAATAGGACCTAGATAGGTAAAACACCTATTTTCACCAACAACCCCCCTTAAGTACAACTTAGGGAGTACTTATGAAAATGACACAAAGATTGGTTCTAGCTACCAAGCCATGTTAGGTACCCATGTACATATGCAAATGCAATCTCTCACAAATGAATAAAATGAGAAACCCAATGGGACAAAACTCCTCCCCAAAAGAGATAAGATAAAATAATGCTCTCCATGAAAAATGAGAGGGCAAGACCCCATTCGAGGAAAAACACCCCCATAAGAGAGATGAAGAAGAGATCATTTAGCCCCCCTCAATGAAATAGCCTACTGTAAAGAAACACTGGAAGCACACTGGTGGAATAACACTAGAATCCTTAATTAGGAAAGCAAAGGAAAGATACTTTTGATGCTAGAAACCATATTAAGTCACTCAAGGACTCAAGTTAGAATCATGATAATGCAATAGTAGACCTGATGCCAAGTAACACTGGAACACTCTCGATATGGAACAACTCTGGAATATGAATGAAGCAACATGATAGAGAACATCATCCTGATACTGAAATGAAGTGCAAAGATCAAAATTCCATCCTCCCAACTATCAAAATATCTAAGTAATCTCCAGGAAACCCATCAGGGAAAAACTAAAATAATGATATTCCTAGAATATAAATAGGAAAAAGTGCATGGATTGCATGATAGAGCTCATCAATACCTTTCCAACACTACAAGAATCACGAAAATTAGAGATTGTGACAAAATGTTATGAGTTCGAGAGCAAAAAATAAAGATATGAATTCAAACAATAATAAATGTCACAAAATAGAAAAAAATGAAAAATAACCTATACGACTACAAAATTGGTGAAGCCAACTTTCTGATGATATCTCGTTTGAAAAAAATTGCCTCCTAGATTGTAAGTTATGATCGCTTGAAAAACATATCCTATTACAGCCTCCGAGGAACAAAATAGGGGTCAACCCGGCTAAAAAAATTTGACCCCTAGTTCTTCATATGACCACTGCAAATAAATATGGTTTTAAAAAAATAGTAGCCACCCTGGATTACCAACAAAGTGGTGGGTGGGTGGCAAGTGAATGGCTAAGGAGTGTGGGCCTAAGTTGTGTTGCTCGGGGCATGCTCACTCCCCCCCCCATCATGCAACTACCCCCCCCCCCTCCCTGTGGTCATGCAACTACAACCCAATTATCCATGGAACCACAGGAAAATAAATATAATGTCAATGGCAAGTAATTATAAACCAATTTTTTTAATAAACAAAACCTACAGTCAACAATGATTCGCACCCACAATTATTAGTGACCATATGAAACTACAAGCAATGTGACCTGCAATGGGATAGCACAATAATGTTGAATCTGTAGAATAAATACTGACTCCAAGGCGACACAAAGATGGTATGATGTGGTGTAGAAGATGCTAGAATATTCTCTTCTGACTGTAGACCTTGCAGACATTGCCCATACAATTTGTACAGTCAAAAAAATTGCTTGATGTCTAGGATAAAAAATGTCAAAAATTAACAAATTGATAGTCGATCCTTAGGTTCTCGGGCCTTTCAGACACAATGGTAGGGTCATTTTTTACCCATAGTGCTCCAAAATATCAGCTACCCCCCCCCCTCCCCCAATCTGATAATTGAAACCCTTCTTCAAACCTTTGTAGATTAGTGAAAACATGATGAAAATTGACAAAACGAAAGGTAAACTTGATTTTCTTTGATGCCTTGGATTCAATCATGAGGTCCTCAAAACCCCTAATCACACCAAGAAAAAATTTCATGCCAAGATAGGTCCCTGGGATCTGGGAAGAAGTATGCAACACTGAAGCTCTAATACCATGTAGGAGTTTATGGTGAACTCCTCGACACCTCAAGATTACCTACAAGAGAACAATAACTTCCACAAGAGAGAAATGATAGAAATAACATGCTATAATTATGGATGCTATATTGTCAGATTGAACATTGTTGACAATGTACATATGATGTCTTTCTTATAAAGGCAAGTTATGAGATAGGATTAGACAAGATCTTGACATGTGTCTTAATCTTGTACAATGAGACAACTACCTCAACAAATATTAAATGACTTTGGGCACAAACATTAAATGCCAAAAGATAAGTGACAACTAGTACTTAAATAGAAATATTCTCTCCTAATTAATGCTAACTAGAAAGATTCCCTCCTAGGACCTAAGTGGACTTAACATGTCAATAGCACCTAGATAGGTAAAACACCTATTTACACCAACAAAAGAGACAAAAAGTATCTAGAGATGAGAACAAATAAAAGATGAGAACAATCAACAAGAATAGGAAGCAATAGACTAAGTAGAGTACTCTGAATATGAAGACAAAGCATAAATGATACACCCAAAACAAAGTGAATGCAGCAAAAGAGCTTCATCATCTAGTGTACCAAGATTGGGCCAAGCTATAATCAAAACTTACTTTTAATTATTAAACAAAATAGTATTTAAAAATAATAATGTGCTCAAACCACACTAAACTAAAATAATGAAAAAGACCCACTAAACAAAATAATTATATTTTTTTGTAACTTCCTCCATATTTTGGTGTCAAAATCAAAAGAAGGCTTTGTAGGTAGGTTGTAGTCACCGAAGGCCCCATTACAAGAAAGGAAGCTGATTTTAATTGGAAGAATGTGTTCTCATAGATTGAAGATCACATTAGGAATAAAAACTACTCATAGTTGTGTAGAATTTTTGTCGAAGAATTTAAACAACAAATAATTGAGAAGAAGACACACAAAGAGCTTGATGTGAACCTATATTTGAAACATTGAACATAGATTTGAAGTTTTATTGTAAACAAATATACATTTTCTTGTTAGAGGGCCTATTGTCACCTAAAATTCTTAAAAATCTTCCCACAGTTTTTAAAACACTTTTCTTCCAAGAAAATTATTGTCCTCATTGTTTTCCTTTGGTTCAACATTTCTCATAAAAAGATGCGACTACATTTACAAGAATAGGGCTTGAATGGGGTACAATTGTATTTAAAATAGGTGGATGGCTTTAGTATGACATAATCTCAAGCATGTTATACTACTGCGATCCATCTATTCTGAAAAACAAAATTTATATTTTTGGGGGCATAATCTTGAACTTGTTATACCAAAGCTCTCCATTTTTATCCTTTGCATGATTCTAGACCAAAATGAAAAATGGCATGAGCTATTGATAGATATACATACCATTATGCCTTGTAGGTATTTTAGGAACTCGTTGTCAAACATCACACCAAATAAAGCAAAACACCATCATAATATAGAAATCACCATACAAAATGTTGGAAATTAAAGTTTACATTTTAGTAAATTTAAAGTTTACATTAACTATTAGGATAGTTTTTAGTAATAAATAAATTAGTTGTTAGTTTTAGGGAGTTATTCCCGTAAGATAATTTGGGTGGTTATACACAGGAATACAATGCTTTTAAAAGCATTTATGATGCACATTGTAATGACCCAAAGGAATATAATATTATTTTCTATTATTGTTTTTATTGTTGTTCAACAATGATGCAATTTGTGCAATCTAATATTATTGTTCAACAATGGTGTAATTTGTGCAATCTACTCACCTTTCTACATTGTTATCAAAGCATTAATGATTCATGTGTGCCTATGATTAAAGAAGGTATGGAGACTTTCTCTACAGAAGTTTTTCCACATAGGGCATTTTGATGCATAGAGCTATTTGGAGGGATGAATAAACATTGTTGCACAAAGGGAATATGAGTGAATAATGCAGAAATCAATTTATTTATTTTTGTATGTGGTAAGCATTTTCAATGTGTGAACCAGCAGTAGATTTGAAAAATTAGGAGGCACATTCTAAATATTTATGTGAATTTATTTTACACAAAATATATTGGTGTATGTGATGTTTTATGCATCTATTAAAGAGATATAAAAAAATTGATTTTCTTGTAATAGTTTTTGTAATATTTTTAATGGAGAAGTAAGGCATTACAAGGATAATCTAGATTTTTTTTATTGTAATGTATGCATTCTTGAGTGAACCCAACATCCCGATGTATGCACACTTTTATGCATTTGTTAATGATGCATTCAAAGCCATTGATGTTGTATCTAGTGATTAAGATTTAAAGGCCACAATGGAGGATGAAGGAAATGGAGGCAGGAGGACAATTGTCATCCCGATTAGCTTCTCACTCAAGGATGATATTTTGCATGGGAAGAAAAAAAAAATTCATCTCTATTCTTTTTAGGAGAAAGATGAAGCATGTAGTTGTGTTGCTCTGTGGACAGTTGAATCCACAAACTATTTATGGATAGTTGAGTGTCTGGATCCATAATTTTGCAGGTGTGATCTTGTAGATAGTTGAGTAAGTCTTGATCTACAAATGAAGGTGTGTTACTGTGGATAATGGAGTTAGTCTCAATTCACAGTTGGTTGGTAATCTAGACATTTATCCAGACAAGTGGAGTTTGAATCAATGTTGATGAAGAGTTGGTAATCGAACATTTACCCAGACATGGAGAGTTTGGGTTGATTCTCAAGACATTTTCCCAAACCAGGAAGTTTAGGATGATGTTGATACAAAATTTTGGTTTTCTTTTTTGTGTTGTAAACCTTAAGGGGGGATATGAAGGAATTTAAGGTTTACATTTTTAAATTTTGTTTTTGTTTTTATTATGTAAACTTTAAAGGGGGTTGTTGGAAATTAAAGTTTACATTTTAGTAAATTTAAAGTTTGCATTAACTATTAGGTTAGTTTTTAGTAATAAATAAATTAGTTGTTAGTTTTAGGGAGTTATTCCCGTAATGGAATTTGGGTGGTTATACGTGATGCACATTGTAATGACTGGAAGGAATATAATATTATTTTCTATTATTGTTTTTATTGTTGTTCAACAATGGTGTAATTTGTGCAATCTGATATTGCTGTTCAACAATAGTATAATTTGTGCAATCTACTCACCTTTCTACACAAAATGCAGTTTAGAATAGTAATTGTAAACCCATTTCAAACAAAACCTTGAATATTCTCCATTTTCAACCCTCTTCACAATTCCAGACCAGAATGGAAAATGGCATGAGCTATATGGGGAGTTTGTCGTCCTCAAATCCCCTCCATTGCTCTGCAAAAACACAAAAAATAGAAGACATAATGTATCAATAATGCCTTGAATCTGCAAAAAAGTAGAAACTCATATAACCCACAATGGTATTGACAGTAGCTATTATCCCTACAAAACTGCATACCTGCTATCGTGGCCTTTGTTCCACCAAGTAAATGTCTGCGACTTGCCACGCAACCTGGCCGATGCACTTTGCTGGCTACAACTGCTAAAATGAAATGTGGAAATGAATGGACGGGTAAGTTTTTTAGCAAGTTTTTAAGCTCCCTGAATTTTTTAAAGTTTTGGCATACAAGGCCCATGTAGCTATCGCCGTTCAACTACATGGGCCAAAATGCTCATTCAAGCTTTTTTGTCGTCCCATCATGCCAGATCTCATGATTTCTAATGACAGAGTATGCTAGATCTTCTCATATTGATCATGTTTTCTCTTCATACATATTAGTTTATTCTTTCTTAAACAAACATTTTACTTGTCACATTCTTCTAAAAAAATTGATGATTTTTCTATTCAATAATTTTATTATGATTATTTATGTTGGTGATGGACTAACGCATTAGTTTTGCAGAATTATTGAGCCTAACATATTTGTTATGCAAGATTGTCTTGTATAATGTATTGGTTATATAAATTCTTAGTTGAGGACATGAACTTTCTTGATCAAGAATGTTGTTATATATTCTTAAAGTACTTATTATTTTTTATATTTTTATTTATGTATTTTAACATTATTTTATCTTCTAATGGCACAAGCCCACAAAAGTGGAGGCAAAATATAAAGTCAAAAACTACATATCTTATAATTTTGAAACAACATTGTCTTCATTTTAGTGTCCATCTCTTTAGCATGTTCTAGGTCACACTAAATCAACATTCTCTCCCACACCAGTTTGTCAAATTTTGATATTTTTTTTGTTATGTTTCTTTCATCACCAAGATTTTTGACCCATTTTAGCATTTTTTCTCAAACAATAGTGTGCATGTGCTATTGCCCCATGAGTTTCTAATAAATAGAACATGTTTTCCCACCTAGGTATTTGTTGTAGTCCATTGCAATGCCCATGTCACAAAATGCCTCTACACATGTGAATCTAAGCTTGCCTTTCACTTGCTAACCTCTTGGTATCCCCTTTTCAAATTATTTCTTTCATAAATGCAAAAATATATCCTCTCTTCGTAGTTTTTCATGGTGTAGTTTTATTGGGATTATGTTGTTAGTTTCTTCATTAAAGCGCTAGGTCAATTAGCATTCTACATTACACTATTACACAACTCCATTGATATAATATCGTTCATTTATTTTTTTGTTTATCTATTTACTAATTTATAACAAATATTTGTGCAACTTCTTTTATCATTACTTACCTCTCCATGATAGTAGTTGTTTACTCTTGTTTCTATTAATCATTTTCTCTATTCACAACTCCTTGTTTTTGTTCTTTGGTGTTCTTATTATTATTGAAAATTTCTCAATGATTCACATTTCCCAAATTTTCATCCATACACATTAAGATATTGGTAACTCCATAGACTAGGACTATTGATATCAATAATTTTTTTCATATCATTGCTCCTTAGAATTCTAAACATGCAAGATTCCGAAGAGCACACACTATCCATCTTCATTTCAATTTATTTTCTATATATGACTAATTGTGGAGGTCAAGGAAATATTCAAAACTTGACCATTTTGGAAAGCTCCCAAACAATCAACCATTTTCCATCTATCCCATCTAAGTATCACGAAGGTTTCATATTCCCAACTCTCCTTTGTCATTTTGTTCTTTTGTTTTAAATTTAAATCTAGTTTAAATCATCATGTTGTTCTATGTTTTTCCATGTATTTCCATTAATCTATGCTTCTTATTTTCACTTGCCCCTATGTGCAAAAAATTTGGCATTCGTACATGTTTTTGGATTTCTTTGTTACACTCGAACAATAAAAATGATAGCATGCTTTATGGATGACAACACTGGCCTACTAATGTTTGAAAAAAACCTTCTTCCAAATTCATTTTCTATATTCTTCATGATTTGACATTCCTATTTCACTTTATTTTTTTCATTTTATCTCTACACATCTAACTTTTTCCTTTATTTCATTATCAACTTGATATTTTTGTTCAAGAAATAACATAGTTTTAAGTAGGAAAAAGTAAATTTTGATAAGGTTCGGCATATTACTACTTATCAATCATAATGAGTAGTATTTTCTAATTCTTAGTCTTTTCTAGTGTGTGTTAGGTTAAATCATAACATAACAAAGAACCAACATTTAACCACAACAAAAATTAAATGAGAAAAACATACTATAGGAACCAACATTTTCCCATGCACCAAATGCTCTAAAAAAAATAATTAAATATCATCTTGATCCATAAAATATAAAAAATAGTCTACAAGCAATCATCAATTACAAATTCTTAGGGTGTCAACTCTACACAACACTATTGGAACTTAATCAAATTTACTTAAAAGTTCAATTATTATGCTCAAGTATACTATAAACATGAATAAAGAAGTTAATACATCCATACATATACAACACACAATCAAATAGACTAACCGCACAATATACAAAGTGAGTTTATGCTTCGCATGCCCGCTACAACTAATCAATCACAAGTACATATTCCTAAATGGATGTATTAGAACTCTTTCAACAAGTACATCAATCTTTCTAGGCAATTGCAAACGGTCACACCATTATAGAAACCTTTGTCCTCTTCTAACTATCAAATTTGAAACATATGGAAGTTAAAATTACTACCTAACACTTGTATATTAGGTTCCATTTGTTCTTAACCTTGCTATATCCATCATTGGCTCCAATTTGAAGTCTTATCATTAGAAATTCAAATTGAAAGGTCAAACCTCTTACTTGCACATTCTATATTGAATAGAATTTTGCCAAATTTTATAAATTAACGTTTCAGTTATGGACCTCTAAACCAACACTCATATTTCTCATGTCTATTACATAACATCATCAAAGGGACTAGGTGGCAAGTAACATTAACATGCCTCAAATATTGACCAATTAGTAGATGTGTAGGTTGCCTTGTTGGAAGTGTTGAATACATCATTGCTCCCATATCTAACACCTTTGATTATTGGAGCCATAATTAGGTTGGCTAAATATCATGCAGTTACCCTCTTATATATGTTCAGAAATCCTGTATAAGAGGAGTGGGTAACAATTTATTGAATATTAATTGAGATGAAAAAGTAAAAATACAAAATACAAAATACTTGTTTTGACTATAATTTTTGACAATATGAAGGACAAACAATAGATTTGTTAATAGGATGTAATTTTTCTCATAAAAACTATCCTTTTGTTATAGTACGGCATTGTTGAGCATGTGAAGTTTGTCGGAGTAAGGGTTTCCTATCGGCAGGACGATTTCCCCTATTTGGTCGACGGTCCGATCGATGTGAATCAGTTGTGTAGATGGAAACTTCTATGTCGTTTCCCGATGACCCGATGGTTTCCTTGGTATGTTATGTTCATTGTCAAGACTCCCTTGTATCGATGGAAGGTGACTTGTGGTCTCCCTGATGGAGCGACAATGTGGTGTCGGTGTGACAGGATGATATCAGTGGAAGATGGACTAGAGTCTGGAAGATAGTCTGATGGTGATAGATATGCAGTGGTCAGCGCCAAATGATAGTCGAGCGAACCTGAGGCCGACATGTGGCGAAGCGATATTGAATATTTCACATTGTAGTTGTGAAGTATAATTCAATTGGCCAGTACCGTCTGTGATGTAACGACTTGGAGACTCCAGAAGTTGATTGGGTGAGGAATGGTACTACGACATGAGACCGAGGCCGACCTGGGTATCTCATCGACTGGGATGGAGGGCATCGGCGTGAGGTTCTTTCATCGGCAGAACAAGGTCGCCAGTCCTACCAATGGTCCAATGGTGGTTGCTATCGGCAGGACCATTGCTTGTCGCCCGAACTTTGCCAGTAGTCTCCACAATGGCTCGACAACTGGTGAGTTTGCCGGATCCGTTCGGCAGGAGTATGCTTCATTGATGGGCCTCTTTCTCAAGTCTCCCCAATGGTCTGATGCGTCCTTCAGTGTGTGGAGTGTTCGTCGGCAGGACTTCTTCAGTTCAATAGGAGTTGATTTGGGGTTCCACCGACGGGGCGATGGTGTGTATGGTTGTATAGGGTTTTTCATATAGGGGATTAGGCGGCGAAAGAATAGTGGTCAAAGACAAATACGCAAAATCTATGGGCATGGGATGCCAAATATTTTTCACTTACAAGTTTTCATGTTGACATATCTGGCTAGCAAGAGCCATTACTCCTGAATTTTGTAAACTTTATTATTACATATTAAAATATATAGGCTAAATGCCTTTTCCCAAAAAAAAATGATTCTAAAAAGAAAGTTCAAAAAATCTTAAACAATTGATCATGTGGAAAAAATCTTGGAGCCGTATCTTCTAAAGAATTTAAATTTAAAAAGAAGAGAATAGAATTTGTCAAGAAAGAGTTAGAAAAAGATGAACTAAAAGAGAAACCAAGATGATCTCTATACTCTCTAATCAAATTCTTCTAAGTAAAAAGAAGACTACAATAGCTAAGACACTTTCTTTCTTTTTTTTGGCATAAATGAACGATCAGCATTCATACTCCAAGGATTCAAATGTAAAGCTTAAAAGGCCTACTCTAGTAAAAAGTTCAAGATTAAACCAAAAAAAAACAAGAATATACAAGATTCAAAAGAAGACTTAGCTTTTCCTCCTAGAAAATAAGCAAAGCCATATAGTGCATGCAATTTTGATTTTTAAAAATCTACAACTGCATGAAAAAGAATCATTGTGCTCTAAGTAGTTTCAATGTATGTTCAAGTTCAATTTAAGACAGCAATTGTAATAAGGTTTATGATTTGTATGGTGGCTTTGGGGTTCTTTATATGGTAGTTCTTTTAACTTCTTTTATTTTCTAGGCAGCTTGTTGGTTGTCTAATTCTATGTAATTATTCTTCCATTGTTTCAATATTAAAAATAATAATAATAAGCAAAAGTTTAGCCATGAATCAATCCTACCCAATAAAAAATAGGTTTTTGGTAAAGAGAATTCCAAGAAAAAATGCATGTGAATGTTTTGCACTTATATGTATGCAGGTTTGAGAAAATGCAAAACATGGTGAAGGGTGAATGGGATTCTCATAATGGTCATCGATTGTATCCTCTAACATCAAGGCCTTTCCTTTACAAGGGGATGTGTTAGGATGAGTGTGGCTATCAATGATTGTTTCTTGTTTTACCAAATCACTTCCGCAAATTAGAGATGAGTGAAGGTGGGGCAAATTAATGTTAAGAAATGTGTCTATGATCTCTTCCTCTTGAGCTAAGATATCTGTAGAAGAGTCACAAATAGGATTTTCATGGCATTCAATATTTGGTTCTTCTAAGACTACAACACTTTCATCACAAAGGAGAGGAATGTTGAGAGAAGAATCTTTATGATTATCAAGATTATCCATAGTTGTTTTCTCCTACATTAGAACAGTCTCACAAATGAGAGAGATAGGCAAAGTGATATTAAGGGATGTGTCAATGTTCTTATCCGTGTATCCAACAATGTCTTCTCAAGTAGGAGAGGTAAGGGAAGAGAAATAAATAGGACTCTCATGACTCTCATTGATGAGTTCCTCTAACATCGGAATATCTTCTTCACAAATATGAGAGATATTAGGAGAACATTGATTGTCATGGTTGTCCAAATTTGAATTCTTTCTTACTAAGTTATCCTCACACACGAGAGAGGGATCAATGAAAAACAAGAAAAGAGGTGAAAGGACTTCATATTCATAAGCGTGTAACAATAATTTCTTAGAGTATTCAACAAAATCTGAAAATAGAACATGAAGTATGATAACAAGAGACTTGTGATGAAAACATGATGTAAAAAGAGAGCAATTTTCAAGTTTCAAACAAGATAATTTTTTTATTATACTATGCAAAAACCTAAAAATGATGTCTTTTAATTTCAATTTTGATTTCCAAACAATGCACTCAATTTGACCAATTAAAGCTAATGCAAAAGATGATAGATTTTTTTGATTTTTGAAACTAAAACCTAGATTTAATAGTAGTTCAAAGGAATGCAAACAGAGACAAATCACTGCCCAAAAGTCTGAAACAACACTTGCACAAGGATAAATTTTCCCTAGGGAAAATGGGTCCTAGGATAGGGGTTACAAAAATTTGAATTTGAGTTTGAAGTTTAGATCTAGGGTTTCCTATTTTAGGTTATAAATTGTACTCTTAGTGATTGATTTGTTTAGAATTTGATGACTTAATGCAAGTGTAATGAATTATAAATGATGTACAACATGACACTTTTTGGAATGTAATTTTGACTCAATTTTTGAATATGAATGATTGAACATACACAAATATGCAAATACTATACAAAACTGATGCAAATTTTTGAATTTTTTAGATTTGAAAGGATGCAAAATGTGAGCCTAAAACCCTAAATGAAATCCAAGTTAATGCAAGTTAACAACCCTAAATGAGATGCAAAATAATGCAATGCAATGCAAATTAATACAAATCCTAGATCTAGCGTTTGAATGGACTCCAAATCAGAATTATTTTGATGTACAATGTCAGGTTCACCAAAATGAAACATAAAAAAAATGAGTGCTTTATATTCATTAAAATGAGTGGTTCACCAATAATTTACTATAAATAGAAAGGGAAAAATGGAGAATCATGCACCTATTTTCCTCTATTTCATTAGGAGAAATATATCCCTTGAGCCAAGGTTGACTTTCAACCCTTAGGTGAGTCAACCTTGAAGGAAATCTTGTTGTTTACCTTATGATCTAGGATGGGGTAGTCCTATTGAAACAACACTCTTGGGAGAAAGAATAAAAATAGTAAATAAACCTAAAATGCAATGCAATACATGAAATCACAAAATTAAACTTTCATCTAGCATAACCTACAACTTTTAGGCAGATCTGAGACGGTTTAGTATTTTTGCACCTTTCATCAAAATGTTGTTGTAGTGTCCTTTGGGACAGATTCGCCCTAGGGTGAATGGGTCTTTGTAGGGATCTTTGAAATTTCTTTTTGGGTCCTCTACTCCTATCTTTGCACTCCCGAATTCTCTAGATTTCACAATCGGAAAGTCGGAAATAAATCATGTAGGTGATTTTTTCGTGGATTGATGACAACTTTAACAACTTTTCCAACTTTGCACTTTAAGAGATCTTCAATCCTTCAACCTAAGATTTGCAAAACACACAAAAGAGGGAAAAATTGTTTGCTTTTGGTGAATGGGGGTTTGCCTTGCTCAAACCCCGTTTTGGTAATTAAAACTTCAATTGAAACAATAAAACATGGAAGGAATGATGAATGAACAAGTGCTATGTTGCAACTCACTAAACCCTTGATTTGAAACCCTTGAAGGACTGAAACTTAATACATCTTGCATGAAATGGCTTGATTGTTGATGCGATCTTGATTTGATAGCTTGAATCTTGATTTGAAACTTGAAACCTACATCACAATGTTAGCTCCAAAAACATGCATGATGCTTGATAACTTTGACATGATGCTTGAGATCTTGAATGTTGCAACAAATGCTTGAGAAATATGCTCTTGAACACCTTTGACAATAGTATTTGCTCATATGAAAGTTGCCCTCTTCCTTGATGATTTGAATTGATAAAATAACCTTGCTTTTGTAGATGATTTTGTAATTTCCCAAAAATTAAACATTACAAGTTGATACTTAAATCTTGAATTTAGAACCTTAAGATGCCACCAAAAACACGTTTAAAATTTGAAATTGTGATCTTAAGGGGGACCCATTCACCCTAGGGTGAATGGGTCTTGACATAAATAATCAGGACCTATTCATTTCGTGGTGTTAACAGTGATAAATGCATTAATTAAATCACACTTTCCCTTTTGGAAATTGCAATTAATTAGGCTTGTAGATGCAATTTTGAGCCAATTAGACATTGAATTAAGCCCATTTAAATTAGGGGACCCAAACATGCTATGAAATGTAAAGGAGTACATTTTTTGATACTACAAGAAGTTAAAATTACTACCTAACACTTGTATATTGGGTTCCATTTTTTCTTAACCTTGCTATATCCATCATTGGCTCCAATTTGAAGTCTTAACAAGAATCAAAATCGAAAGGTCAAACCTCTTACTTCCACATTCTATATTGAATAGAATTTTGCCAAGTTTTATAAATAAACATTTCAACTGTGGACCTCTAAACCGAAACATATTTCTCATGTCTATAACATAGCAACATCAAAGAGACTAGGTGGCAAGTAACATTAACATGCCTCAAATGCCGACCAATTAGTAGATGTGTAGGTTGCCTTGTTGGAAGTGTTGAATACATCATTACTCCCATATCTAACACCTTTGATTATTGGAGCCATAATTGGTTTGGCTAAATATTATGCAGTTACCCTCTTATATATGTTAAGAAATGTTGCATAAGAAGAGTGGGTAACAATTTATTGAATATTAATTTGAGTTGAAAAAGTTAAAATAAAAATACAAAATACTTGTTTTGACAATATGAAGGACAAATAATAGATTTGTTAATAGGATGTAATTTTTATCATAAAAACTATCCTTTTGTTATAGAACATTACAATGTTAAACTTCAATTTGCAGAAAGAACATTACAATGTTAAACTTCAATTTGGAGAAAGGATAGAATGAGTCTCCATCCTACCCTCATCTGATATCAAAATGATAGAAAATAATGTCAAATTAAAATTGATTCTAAACCATAAAGAAAGTTCAAAAAATCAAACAATTTTCACGTGGAAAAAATTTTGAAGCCCTGTCTTCTAAAGAAATTAAATTTAAAAAAAAAGAGAAGAGAATTTGTCAAGAAAGAGGTAGAAAAAGATGAACTACAAGAGAAACCAAGATGATATCTATACTCTCTAATCAAAGTCGTCAATTAAAAAGAATACCGCAATAGCCAAGACACTTTTTTTTTTTGGCATAAATGAACGATCAACATTCATACTCAAGGATTCAAATGAAAAGCCTAAAAGGCCTACTCTAGTAAAAAGTTCAAGATTAAACCAATAAAAAAATTAAACAAGAATATGCAGGATTCAAAAGAAGACTAAGCTTTGCCTCCTAGAAAATAAGCAAATCCATTTAGTGCATGCAATGTTGATTTTTAAAAATCTACAGCTGCATTGAAAAAGAATCATTGTGCTCTAAGTAGTTTCAATGTATGTTCAAGTAAAGTTTAAGGCAGCAATTTGTAATAAGGTTTCTGATCTGTATGGTGGCTTTGGGGTTCTTTATATGGTAGTGCTTTTAACTTCTTTTATTTTCCTAGCAACCTGCTAGTTGCCTAATTCTATGTAATTATTCTTGCATTATTTTAATATTAAAAAAAAACAAAAAAACAAAAGTTTAGCCATATATCAATCCTAACCAGTAAAAAATAAGGTTTTTGGTAAAGGGAATTCCAAGAAAGAAGGCATGTGAATGTTTTGCACTCATCCGTACGCAAGTTTGAGAAAATGCAAAGCATGGTGAAGGGTGAGCCACTTTAAAAAAACTAGCTCTAAAAAAATGTGACGTTGGCTTCAAAATAGAAATGTATTTATATAATCAGAGTTTTGATGAAGAAATAAATCTAGTTCTAAGAAACTTGGCCATCATAGCTCTCAAAAAGATAAAAGATCTCTTAAAGGATCATCAGAGATTTATTGTAGAAGCCTACTTATACGAGTATGGTACACCTTCAATAGAAAATCCAAAAACATTCAAACACAACCTAAAACTAGAAATATCGGGTTTTTTAGTGGAGCCATTACTAGTGGAAATATTGCTGTACTTGAAAGATGGCCAAGACATACAAGGAAGGACTGGTCTATATAAATAATATAGTAGTCATACGACAATTTCCATATGGAAAATATGAACTCAACTATCAGCAATGTGTTAAACGCCATTGCAAAATCTTGTTGTCAAGAATGACTCCCTATAAAAATGAATAATATACAAGAAACACTTCTTCGTGTCTTAAACATTTTCTTTGAATATCCTCGCTATCATCTTGAATGGTATTTTCCATGCAAGAACAAATATAATAGAGAATTGGTACACAAAAAGGATCAATCAGATATTGAATTATCAAACATTTCTGTAAGTATATAGTTTTAGATTTTGTAGAACCACCAGATTTGTGAGACCTAAATCTTTGCCCAGACATTAAAATACAGAAAAAGCTTAACCAAATACAAGAAGAAATTTGAGACTAAGGTGTATCGGACTCAAAAGAATATTATAACTAAAATGGCTAGCCTACATATATTAAGAAAAAAAATTGTTGGACTTACACAGCGCAAACAATAGCTACAAAATAAATCTTGCTTGTGGTAACATACTTCCACCCATAACAACAGTAAACAAGGAAATCAACCTAGACATGATAATAGACTTGTCATTATCTAATAATGCTAAATTGTGGGCATGCCACTATCTTTTGTTAAAACACTTGAAATCTTTGTCATAAATGTTGACCAAAATATAGATGCTACTATAAATAAATGGCGCACTATGTCACACTATAGAGATAAAAAAATTTGTTGTAATTTATGTTTTGCAATTTGAATATAGAACTTACAGACTATCTATCCTCACAATGAAAATTTTGTAACTAACAATTCCTTCAACCAAGACAACAATTAATATTCAACTAAAATACATTGCTTGCAGCAAGACTCGAAAGAGAATAGAAATTACCAAAAAACAGACCTAGTTGGATGATCAGTACCTATTATGTCTTCAAAATTGAAGACATATTAAAAACTGTTTTTTCCTTACTTCTTTTCAATACCAAACTGTTTTCAAACAGCACAAGGGTAATTCTTTCTAGATATCACAGCCCCACGAAGAAAAGAGTAATCATAAACTTGCTTTTCCATGCAATTAAGCATGCAGAAATCAGATCACTTAAAACAGAATTCTAAAAAAATCATTGATGATTTACAAAAAAAACTGAATAAAAAGCTTCTAAATTAGAACTCTAATGGTATGTTTGTAGACTGTTAGTTCAAGCTCCAGTGAATTATGTTGCATGGCAATGTACACCATCATCACTCATCAACACACAACAATTCTCTAATTCAAGCTTACTCTCAAAAAAAATGTTAATCATAGTCAACTGGTTCTTCAAATACCTGGTCAAAGCCCCCTGCACACAAGTGTTTCTGGATATAAATTATTTGTTAAGTAACCTCTGTAACAGTCGCACAAGCACCCATTACACGAAAACAACTTTATTGTGTTTGAATCCTTCATCTAGTATCAAAACCTAGAAGTATGTGCTGTGTGTGATGCCTTAACGAAAAACAAGATTTCTACAATGCCATCAGAATGAATTTCTACAATGTTCAGAATATAGTGTTCAGAGTATACTATTTCAATGTCCAATCTATTGCCATAGAAGTACCCCTTTAGCTTGCTACTAATTTTTAGGCAAATAATTTACTCTCTATCTATTTGAAATACTGTGTTACAAAAAATTTAGTTTGATAAAATCATAAAATACAGAGATCAGAGTTCATAGTCTGTTGTTTTGGCAATTCCATGGTCTACGTAAAAATATCACTTTTGTGTAATTGGATACTACTATTGAGGTGATCAATTGATTATCTTTCTGTATAAGTTTTTCTGAAGCTATGGAACGATCAATTGTTATTTTCTCAAGTGAGAGAAATCCATCATACAGTTCTTGTGGAAGATCCAGCAAAGGATATTCATCACCATTCTCCTCGAAAAAGAAAATCAGGTACTATGTTCCTCACTCCTGAATAAATTGTAAGGAAACTTGCTGAAAATCATCATTGTAAACTAGGATCAAGTAAAAGTAGTGAATCTTTCTTCAGAAGTTATTATGCATCAAATTGGAGTAAATGAACAAGAAAAGCAACAATTTAAGGAAGAAAATGAAAGTCGACTGGTTTTTGAGAAAACCTAAAGAGGAAGAAATGGTTAATGCAGAAAAAATAAGAGAAAATGATGAACAGCCATTAAGATTTTCAAGACAAAGTTTTGAATCAAGTTCCTTTTATAAATAAGTTACAGAAAAAAGAAAGCAAAGAGTAAATAAGTTTCAAAAGAAGAAAGCAAAGAATCTATGGCTGAAAGAAAGTCCGATGAAAAGCCCTCAACAAAACTTTTAAGAGATAATCCTGTAAAAATTTATGTAGAAGACTAATGTGGCGTGGAAAAAATCAGTAAAATCTGAAAGAAGAAAGAAATTGAACAAAATTTGTCTGGAAATAGTCTAGAAAGCAGTCTTGAATTGGAAAATAATTGTGTTAAGAGGATTATACCCCCTAGAATAAGCCCGGATTACAAATTTTTTCAATCCATGTAAAAATAGTTTGTCTATAGAAAGATCAGATAATTTTGAATCAAGTATTATTTGTGCTCAAAAAGTTACTGGTCGAAAATTCAGTTGCTGTATCTCTAGTCAACCATTGAGGAACAGCACTATAATTGAAGTTCATATAAAAACTGGAAAAGATAAATAATGTTAGTTTTATGATCAGATTAGAGCACAGAAAATTAATTCAAAAATCAACACAAGAACACAGCAGATACCCTGGGAAAACCCTCTTGAGGGAGAAAAACCCAGCAACAATATATCACTTATATATTGAATCACAAGAAGAATGTCTCCTTTACAATAGGCCAATAAGAAAGCCAATAACAAGCACCTCAATCAGATGCAAATACAGTAACAAGATGATGTGATCTGATGATGATAATCACAGCCTTCTACAGAACTCGATCTGCACTTCTCTAGGGAATAATACAACTCTTTTATGATGATATATCAGCCTTCTATAAGCTTCGATCTTCTCTTTGACCAATCGCACCTTTCTTGAGAACTCGCACTTATGAATGAATGAAGGAATGTGTTGAATACCAAATGAACAAAACTCATCTCTATTATATACATGAAGAGAGAGGATGCGTCTCTTCAAGATAAGATGTCGGCTTCAATGAAATGGTGTGTCTCCATAAAAGGTGGCGAGTGAGAGAAGTCGGCCTCAAATAATTGAACAATAATTAAATATTAAATATTCCCAAGTGAAGCGCCCTTTCACATACATATTGATCTCATGAGAAATCGTGTCTCTTCATTAAATAAATATTAATCACCATTAATAAATGACGTAACCATCCATGAAGATCAAACTTAACAATTAAATAGCCGAAAGGCTACAATTTAATTGTTCACTTTATTCGATCTGGGCTGGAAGGATTGAGCCCGAAGCTGCTAAACATCAACAAATAATACTAACCACTCAAACTTTGATTTATCCCTCTTAAGAGCTACAACCAAGGTTCAGTTCACAACTTCCACTGTTACATTATACATAAACAATTATACCCCTTGCACTAAGCCCGGATTGCAATTTTTTTCAATCCATGTAAAAACAGTTTATGAAAAGATCAGATAATTTTGAATCAAGTATTATTTGTGCTCAAAAAGTTACTGGTCGAAAATTCAGTTGCTGTATTTCTAATCAACCATTCAGGAAGAGTACTATAATTGAAGTTCGTATAAAAACTGGGAAACATAAACAATACTAACTGCTCAAACTTTGATTTATCCCTCTTAAGAGCTACACCAAGGTTCAGTTCACGACTTCCATTGTTACATTATGCATATACAATTACATCATAGGATTATCAAGGACATTAAAGAACTATAAATACAGTGCAAAATAGTATATATCACACCCTAAACTTAAACACAAAGGTTAAACTAAAAATTTCTTAGTTCACAATATACAGAAAAGGAAAGAAAGCAAACCATTCAATTTCCAAACAATAAGGGAGCAGTTTTATCTCAAAACGACAGGGAAAGGTGAAGGAAATGCAAACTGCCTCTGAAAGCAAAAACAATGTAGAGAACATTGAATAATGGAAAAACAGTGAAAACGCTGATTAGATTAACAAGAGAAGGTGCATATGTTGAGAATAAAGCCTTGAATAGATTAATGGAAAAGAGGACCATGGATTAAATTAACAGTAAAGAGAACAGTGGAGGTTAACGACAAGAAGCACCTTGTTGGTACGATTGTTCAATTGTGACCTAAAAGCTGCCATGTCTAAGGCTTTTGAAACTTCCTCACTAGAAAATGGGTCTTTCAACAAGGCACAAAAAAAATAATGTTCTCATACCTTATCTTGTGTTGTACAAGTCTAATTGTCCCTAAATTCAAGAAAATATTTCACAATAAATTCCATTAGAAGCAATAAAATATGTCCATGTTTCTAATGTTTTCCAAATCATCAAATACTTTCACATTCAAAATGCACCAAAGGGCATACAAGTACCTTCCTTGCAAAAGTACATATCAATTATGGTCTCTTCTTGCCAGTAAGCAAACCTACAGCAAGATTTTAAAACAAACAAATATACGACCATAATCAACTATATGTAAGGCCTAAACATTAAAATGAAATCAAGTAACTATTTTTTTTAAAGGTCGTGATAAGGGCATACAAGTACCTACCTTGCAAAGGTTCACATGTATTATGGTAATCTTCTTGCCAGTAAACAAGCCTACAGCAGGACCTTAAAACAAACAAATATGCAAAAGCATAACAGATTATATGTACTGTAAGACCTAAACAACAAAATGGCAATCAAGAGTGACGGTTAAGAAGAGTCCATAGAGGAGCAGCCATAATGCCCACTAGAACTTCAGAATCTAAAACAGAAATAATTACACAATAGTCTAATAAGGCTTTGAAAACATCATGTATCCATATTAATCAGAATCGAACTGCTTCAATTAAAGTTGGAATCCATAAAACTTAATGATACTAAAGAATCTACCAGCTTGCACAAAACACCCTCATCTTGAACAGTATTACAGAAAAATTACTAGATCTCATTAAACCAACAAAACAATCTAATACCAAAACTTTTTTATGCTATGCTAATTATGCACCTACAATCCCAGGATAATAAAGGAAAACAAAATTATATCACCAAATGATCCAGTGGACATAATATGAAAAAGAATGTTTCACAATACAAATTACGAAAGAGGAATCCAAAACCACTTCTATTTATACAAGCAAATTATGTTTCCAGTTCAAAAACACCTTCATAAGAAGGCTGCTCTTTTATCAAATATCAGTAACTGGTAAACAGTAGATTCAATAATGGATTCCAATAATAATGCACATATCATAATAATGAAGAAAATCCCTTTTGGGTAAAACTGTGCATATCCTAATGCACATTATTCTAACCACGACTAATGTAAACAATTTGAACAAGGACAGCTCTATCCAACATTCAGAATGGCGATACAACAAGACCAACAGTCTACTGGTGACTGCTAACAAGCTGCCTGATCACATATGGAAGAATGCCTCCATGGTCAAAGTACACCAACTCAACCTGTAAGATATCAGCCAATCATGCATACATCAATAGGCTGCTTTGATCTGGAGTAAGATCATAGAAGACTGTAAAAAATAATGCCTAAGAAGTAGCAAGCAAGAAAGGGACCATCCAAAACAAAATACCAGACAAGCATTTGCTTCCAAATAACAAGATAATAACCAGTTATATTATATACCTGTGTATCGAACCGTGCAACACAGGTGAATGACTTTCCAGTGTCTGTCACAACACTAACATCTTGACCTGGCCTGATTTGACTGATGTCACTAGGAAGAGCTATCGTGTATCTCTCATGCCCAGTAAGGCCAAGTGAGTCCGCGTCCTCGCCAGGTTTGAAGCACAATGGAATAATTCCCATACCAACCAAATTGCTACGATGAATGCGCTCAAAGCTCTTTGCAATGACAGCTTTTACACCCTATTTCAGAAAAGAATTTGTAAAATTTAGGACCAATTGACATTGGGCAGTTTATATGATGACAGTAGCAATGAAAATTATGCTCACAAAAGACAGACATTAAGGATGTTATTCTTATAAGAAAAAGTCAAACCAGCAACAAGGGGCCCTTTGCCGCCCAATCTCGAGAACTTCCACTGCCATATTCAGCTCCAGCAAGAACAATTGTATCATGCCCTTCATTTTTGTATTTCTACAAACAAAGAACCAAACTTGTGATTGGTTAAAGTCCAAAAAAAACACCAAGATAAAGTCCCAGCTAAAATCTAAACAATAGCACAACAGGTTCGATAAAGCAGTACTTAAAATTGAATTTTAACCCAATGGTATTTAAATAGAAACTACCCTTATTCTAAGGAACATATGGCAAACCCTTATAAATAAATTATTACTAATTAAAATTTATTTACCCCCATCTATTCTTTATGTACCTAACTACTAAAAAAATTCACCTATAAACTTATATTTTGGTTCTCCATTCCTTTCAAGTTTTTCTCTCCTAAAATTATTTGAACTATATATTAATCTCTTTACCTTATCACCATATAATTCAATTTCATCAAATTACATACTAGAATGTAGTCCATTATAAATTTAATATAAAGCATTAAGAACGTTAATAACATCAGCAATATTAAAGACATCTCCTTTTTAGTCTGCATAATTTTAATGTATATTGTATTAACTTTTTAATTTCTAAAACAAGATTTGGGATGAGAGGTAGCTCACTTGAAATGTTGCACAAATAACGACTACAAAAATCCCATAAAGAGCTTTAGCTAAAATGTCTTACAGCAATTATCATCGCTCTAAAAACATCTTATCACCAAGAATGAGCTCAAGAACTTTAGCTAAATAAGATGAAGAACCTAGAAAAAAATCTTATTACTAAGAATGAGCTGAAGAGATTTAGCTTAAATGTCTTACAGCAAAAATTGTCACTCTTAAAACCTCTTATTACCAAGAATGAGCTGAAGAACCTAGGAAACTCACCATAGCTGCATCAAACACAGATAGCTTCTCTCCAGTGGGGATATGTAGAGTCTTTGGCCCAGTTTGACCATTCAAAAGCTTGTTCACCAAGCGGATATTTGCAAATGTTCCCCGAGTCATGATTTCATCATTTCCTCGACGACTTCCATAAGAATTAAAATCTCTCCTATCTACTCCACGTTCCATGAGATACCTTGCTGCTGGACTATCTTTGTGAATGTTTCCAGCAGGAGAAATATGATCTGTTGTTATGCTGTCCCCTAAGTTGAGGAGGCAATATGCATCCTTTACACCATGTGGACCAGGAGGAGTCATTGTCATCCCCTTGAAATATGAAGGCTCATGAATGTAAGTGGACTTTGGATCCCATGTATACAAAGTGCCCCCTGGAACAGAAAGCTGGTTCCACATTGGGTTCCCTTGTGTAATTGTTTGGTAGGTATGCTTAAACATGTCCGGTAGAACAGAGGATTGGACAACCTGCATGGCATCCCAGAATTGTGAGCAATTGAGCATACTGCATCTTATATGTCTGACAGATTGACCACCATCTTGAACTAGTGTATTTGAGTACTAACTACCAACCTTTGCTATTTCCTCAGTTGAAGGCCAAATATCCCTTAGGTAGACATTTTTCCCATCCTTCCCAATGCCAATGGGTTCTGTCTCAAAGTCAATGTCAACCTACAAATCAAAGATGACATGTATTCCAACTCCAGATCATGACATTCAAGTCCACATTAGATCTATAATATTAAAAATGTAGTAGTAAACCAGTAATTTTCATTGAAAAAACTTACAGTGCCAGCAAGAGCATAGGCAACCACAAGTGGGGGAGAAGCAAGGTAATTTGCACGAGTCAAGGGATGAACACGCCCTTCAAAGTTTCTATTTCCAGAAAGAACAGCTGCAGCAACTATATCTAAAAGAAAGCAATAAGCGGTACGAAATGATTAGAAGACAAAATAATGTAACCATAAATCCCTAACAGGAAAAAAAGCAAAAGAGTTTTCACTCAACAAAAACACAAAGGCAGCCCTAAAGCCAAATTTTTGGTATCTAAAGCACTGACAATTATTTGATAAACTAAAGGTGAGATTGAGAGAAAATTTCATTGTTGAGGCATACAAAAACAATTTATCAATGCCTTACAATTTATTCTCAAACACTGCCATTGCTAAAACTGCACAACAAATCAAACTTTCAAAAAAAAAACACTAACCAAAAAAGATAAACGACATTTTTTTAAAAGTAAAGCACATTTAAATCTGCAATATATGCAAAGAACAAACTTGAAGCAATCAAAACTCTGAAAACACTTTGAAACCCAAACGACAAACATACCATTATCTGAAATAGCTGCGCTCACTGATTCATGAATATCTCCAGAGTTCCCAATGCATGTTGTACATCCATATCCAACAAGATGGAAACCTTGACGATCTAAGTACTGCTGGAGGCCACTGTGAACACCCAGCTAAATTCAGTTAAGAAATGTAAAAGAATGATACAATAAAGAAAATTTACTACTAAATCACCCTTTTTCCCAGATTAATTAAGTTATGGAATGTGAAAAAAAGACAAAGGGTAGCTTAAATCATGGTTTCTATTTTCTACAACCATAAACAAAGCAGCAAACTTGGACATTCAAAATACCTCTGTTGAAAGTACTTTGTAACGACTCCAGACCCTGGTGCAAGGCTTGTCTTAATCCATGGCTTTACCTGAAAAATATAAGTATATGCAGACTTGAAATTCCAATCATATTTAATTGCATGGTGAACCAGAAAAATATAACCTGCTGATACAATAAAATCTAGAATTGTCACATTTCAAATGGAAGACTTGAAATGTGAACTTTCAGAAAAACATTCAAAAGAGCACAAAAAAGCACATACCTCAAGACCTAATTCTAAAGCTTTCTTTGCAACAAGTGCAGCTCCAAGCATCACATTTGGATTTGAAGTGTTTGTACAACTAGTGATAGCTGCTATTACAACATCACCATGCTTGATCTCAGCGGGTGTGCCATTGAATGTGAACTTTGCAACCTTACCTTGGGCATCTTTAGGGATGGCGAAACCCTGTAGACATATAGACAAATGATTAATAGAAACAAACTATTAAGAAGTATGAAATTTAAAGATGTCAGGGGACAATGGAATGCACATAAATGTACATTACAAACAAAAAATTATCTCATGTGAAGCTTTTTAGACCCTTAAAAGTATTCGAAGTAATGTAACTTTATTATTTTGATCCTCTGATGAGAGTCTTATGCATTTGATTATATGATTATTGGCTCTTATCATGCGATAATTCAGGATGATTATGTGTTCAGTAATTTCCATTATGATGTTCTGAATATTATATTTATGATGTGAGATCTTGTTACATTCATTGTTATTATAATCATTGTTATTGTTTATGTGGTTAGTGATTTATTAAAGTAAACTCGATTAGAGATTGACTAATCCTACTTATTTTGATTATCACGCTTCAAGAATTTTATGATATTTGGAAATGGATAGTAGATTTCTACATGATTTGTATTATATGTTAGCAAATTGGTATGACATACACTTGAGGTTTGATAAGCGTACATAATCTTGAGATGTCTTGCTTATCATATATTAGATATCCTCATTTATTACATGAATTGGAGAATCTGTTCTATGACTGATTTATGTAGTATGTATTCAATGCGTTATTTGGTATTGCTTGATATGTGATATCTTGCATGTGATTGTGTACTCCTAGCTTGATTCTATTTATGTTTCAGCTATTTTCAGCACTAAGATTTAATGTTTGCATTGCGTGCAAAGGGGAAAAGGATAAGCCAACAGGAGGCACAAGGAGAGTAATAGAAAGATTACCCATTAGCTCACTCCACTCCATGGGAAAAGGAGACCCTATCTATCTCTATCCAATAATGCCAAACTGCCTTGGTTAAATGTGACTCAGCAAACCTTGTGTTAGCCTTATGATTATCTTCTAAGCTACATACCAAAAGAGATATATGGTCTAATGAGGCCATTATGAAATATTTACTTGTGGGTGGAACAAGTTCTTCCATTGTAGTGTTAAATTATTGTTCACATAATCTTGGAGTGAGTCTTGATTTTGTGTGTGTGTGAAATTAATAAAAATAAATGCAAACTCGGATTTTGTGGGGAATAGGCGTTTTAGAGATGACATAAAATAATATTTGAGAGAAACTTGAACTTTTGGTCATAGTAGACGTGTATGGAAATGTGTAGACTTCTAGAAAACCTTACATGGATTTCTAGATTTCTCTATGTGTCCAGCATTTATGAGGATCATTAATGGTTAAGGTGGAGTGTTCCCCACTCCTCCTCGGGTGAATGATGCTGACCCATTCAAGTGTGCATAAAAGCTTTCAACTTTGAGAGTTGCTTTGTTTGACCTTGGGTTTCTGATAGGGTGAGAATAGACAAGTATCATTTCACCATTGGAAGAGAATAGATGACGAGGCAATCCCTTCCTTTAAACCCTACTCCATGTTTTGGAAGGGGCTGCCATATTTTGGGATCCATCATCCAACTTGTGATGAGAATTTGGCAAGCAAAGTTGACATGAAATATCCCAACTGAAATATATGCAATTATTCTGATTTTTGCAACACAGATTTAGGCCCTAATTTTCTGATTTCAATTTTCTGCTCAAAACCCTAGCATGCTGATATAAAATTTCTGATTCCAAACATGCATTAACAGCAATATATATTCTTCCCAATGGCATCAAACAACATAGCAGGTTTGTCTAATCATAAGCATGAATGTAACCAGCAAGATTAAACACCAAAATGACCATCCAAACATGCCAAAACTCTTGTTAACAATTGTTCAGTTCTGCTACTAAAAATTCAGACCTAATGTGAATGCAAATCCACCACAAAAACAGGCTCCAAACATGCCCAGCAATGTACAACAGTTTGCTGATATGAAAAAAGCCCAAAACATGAAATGAAATGTTGACCTATGCTAACCCTAGCTGGGCGAACTGCTCCAGCTCACACAAATGCAAGATAAATGCAAATATATGATAGAAACTGTCTCCAAAACCCTACCACGAGGGTGTGATGGCCTGCTGGTCTGAATGTAGGGTTTGCAACCTTTGAAGTCTTGTCAAAAACCTTCCAAACTTCCCGATTATGCCCCTCCAAACTTGGTCGCTCCTCTTGCAACTTGTGCACCTCACCCTAGGAAGAAACACTAGGTCAAAACCAAACAAAAACTGCCTTCCTCAAGTTGCCTAGGCTGATATGAAAATCTGAGCATGAACATCTAGCATAAAACTCCATTGAAGCGCAAGTGAACCTCCATTATGAAGTCCTCCATCGAAGAGCTAGTTTTCGTCCAACTCCTCTATTATTCACAAGGGTTTCCGTCCTTGGAATAGCTGCAAAATTGTTGATCATAAGAGCAGAAAACAATTCACCATGATATGAAAAACCTCCAAACAATCTTGTTTATATATCAATCACTCCTTATTTCTCCAATTAGGTCAGCCCAATTTGGGTGCCACTTTTCCCTCTTTCAATTTGCTTTTTATTTAATTTTAAATTCCCTCAATTGGGCGCCAAACCCCAATTCAATTTTTCTTTTTTATTATTCTTTTTAACTATTTTTGCCCTCCTTATAACTCCCAAAGGGGTCACCCAGCCCCAAATAAAATATATAAAATACTTAGGTGCCAAAATCAGATTTAAATGCTATTTTAACGTCCTTCCCTAGGGCGCCAAAAATCAAAATGATTAAATATTATTTTTTCCTCTTTATTTCTCTTGCTCGCCCAAAAGGGACATTACATGAAGGACGAAAACTATTATAAGCAACTTGGATTTTTTTGTAATATGACAAACTGTCTCTGCACTCCAATTTAGAAATTAAACAATATCACTGCAATATGACGCACCAGTTTTGCACTTGAAACTAGAGATTAAACAATATCCAGTGCACTCAGAAAGGAAGATCCAAAAATTAATAGTTAAATCACAGTATACACAGCAAAACTCCAACCCAGATTTCAATCAGATTTCAAGGCAATTCCAATTCCTTTCAGATATTCAGACTCAAATGAACATACAGAATTTGCACAGAGAGTAGAACTGTTATTTGGCAAACAAATCAGTTAGCATTCTGACCCAACATAAAGACCTGGGAACCAATGGATATGTATAACTTTACCGGTCTGGACTCCACACAAAAGATAAAGAGATCTGCTCTCAATTCGATCACTGCACAATGACATTTCATGGATCCTACAAATCACAGGCCTGGGAGTTTGCGAGGCTGAACCAAGGATTGATGAACACTAATAGATTATGACTGTCTGTTGATGCTGATGTAAATGATGAATTCCCATGCTAAATCTTCTGAAATGTGCAACTATGATGAGTGTCCAAAACTGGCATCCTCTATGGTTTCAATGATGGATGACTTCAAGTTCCACTCGCCAACTTCCGTGAATGCTCCTACTATGAATGGATAGGCCCACTAGTGATGTCGTTGTTCAGAAACCTTGTTGTGAAACCCATGCGCACAGCCACAACACTTGGTAATGTCTTTGAATTGTTTGTTATGCGGTTTGTGCCTTCGATGAATCTAGGACACTTCGTTGCAGCTTGTGTTAGCCCCTGAATGAGAATAGGATGGTGAATAGTCCTCTAGCGCGGAGATATTGAAAGTGGTTGTGGCGAAAGCCTATGACTCGGCCACCCCTGCTTCGTATGAGATCACCTCCTCCTAATTCGCGTCCACACCAGCTTGCACCTATGATGAGTAATGAATGATTTAGTGATGGATGGCGGACAGGTTAGAATGTAAACACAATACTCTGGTAAGGTTTTCGTCCTACCAAGCCATAGATCTACAAAGAGTGTCATCTCCACGAGATCAGAACAATTATGTCTTCATTTCATGATGCAAAACCAAGCTAACGAACTTGCTTATATACTTGATCAAGAATACCAACCAAAGGGGTCGGCCACAGGAAGAAAAAAATTCAAACATTATTATGTCGCCAAATTAAAGGGTCGGCCAGATACAAAATTAAATATTATTTAATAATAATTTAAATTTATTATTTATTATTAGAGTAGTGTTAAAAAACACTTTTTTAAATATCTCCTCCAGATTCAACTTGAAATGTTCAGGACATGACAATCCGCTACTCCACATTGTTGCTTGTCCTCAAGCAACCTTAAGTTAGGATGCTCAAAGATCTCCACACCTTCACAAGTCGCATCTTCAACTGGAAGAATCTTCCATTTCACCAAGTATTTTGGAATGACCTTATTTCGCAGCTTCTTCTCCCTTACATCCAACACCGCCTCGGGCTTGAGTATCAATTTGCCTTCATCATCAAGAGGAAGCAACTCTACTGAGAGTGTGATTTGTTGTCCAAGCACTCTTTTTAGACATGATACATGAAATATATTATGAATCCTGTTGCCTTTGGGAAGTTCCAGCTCATAAGCAACTTCACCCAAACTTCTTAGGATTTTGTAGGGGCCATAAAATCGGGGTTTTAACTTCTCCGCTCCACTCCCTTTGAGGGAGGATTGTCGATAAGGCTGCAATCTAAGATAAACCATATCACCAACCTTGAAAACCCTCTCAATCCTATGCCAATCTACATACATTTTCTGCTGGTTCTAGGCATGTTGTAAGTTCTTGAGTGCATTCATAATATCCACACCTTGCTACACCATATCTCTAGCACCCGACACTCTACTATCTGCAAGAATCAAATTCATGAAAGAAGTAGCATCATATCCATAAAGTGCTTTAAAAGGAGAGATACCAATGGACATGTGATGTGTGGTGTTGTAGCAAAACTCCCCTAGATGCAACCAATTCAAGCAAGCTGATTGTTGCCCTATAGCATAGTTCCTTAGGTACCCCTCAATCCATTTGTTCACTATCTCCGTTTGTCCATCCATTTGAGGGTGGTAGCTAGTGCTGGGAGTCAATTCTGTGTGAGCCAAACGAAAGAGCTCTTGCCAAAATAAATTGATAAACTTGCTATCCATGTCACTCACAATGTTCTTGGGCAACCCATGGAGTCTACATATCTCTTTAAAAAAGAGATCAACAACTTGAGGGGCCTTAAATTCTAAGGGAATAGCATGAAAATGAGAATATGTCGTAAGCCTATCCACCACCACATAAATACAATCCTTACCTTGAACCTTAGGTAGCCAGATAATGAAATCCATGGAGATGTTTTCCCTTTTTTATTTGGAATGGATAGGGGCTGCAACAAACTAGTTGGTAAGACATGCTCGGACTTGTTTTGTTGGCACACCAAACACTCTCTAACATGCTGCAATATATCATTTTTTAGTCCCTTCCATAAAAAAGTGTTCCCTTGCTTGTAAGTCTTGTAGAAGCTCGAATGACCAGCAAGGGGTGTGTCATGGCAAGCTCGTATAATTCTCTCCTTGACCTTGGAATTTGGTACAAGATACACTCGTTATTTGTAGAGCATGAGATCTTCAACCACTTTGTACCTATCATCATGCAACTTCCCATCCATACTATCAGTAGCAAAGGAATCTTTGGCATATTCAACTATTACAGCAACCCTCCAATTAGCAGATATTCATATATCAGACATAGAGCAGAGATAAGGCTTCCTAGAAAGTGCATCAGCCACCACATTGTTCTTTCCTTTCACATATTATCAAAATCATAGGCTTGAAGATTGCTTACCCATTTTTGTTGTCTATCATTCAAATCTTGTTGATTGAGGAAAAACTTGAGGCTGTTATGATCTATCTTCACCACAAATTTCCCACAAACCACGTACTGTCTGAATTTGGCAAGGGTGTGCATGATAGTCAACATCTCCTTGTCATAAATGGAGAAGGCCTTCTCTAAATCTGTGAGCTTCCTATTCTCATAGGCTATGGGATGTTATATTCTGCATCCAAAAACTGCCCCAATGCCCTCTCCCAAAGCATCACACTCAAATAGAAAAGGTAGTGAGAAATCTAGAATAGCCAAAACAGAGCATGAACTCATTACCTCCTTAAGCTTATCAAAAGCTCGCTACATTGTAGGACTCCAAGAGAATGCTCCTTTCTTTGTCAAATTGGTTAGTGGGGCTGCATGTTGCGAGAAGCCTCTCACAAACCTCTTGTAATAGCTATATAGGCCCACAAATCCTCTCAACTATGACAAGTTCTTAGGCCTAGGCCAATCCTGAATTGCCTTGATCTTCTCCTCATCCACACTAACCCCAGACTCCAAGAGAATGCTCCTTTGTCAAATTGGTTAGTGGGGCTGCAAGTTGCGAGAAGCCTCTCACAAACCTCTTGCAATAGCTGCATAGGCCCACAAATCCTCTCAACTATGACAAGTTCTTGGGCCTAGACCAATCCTGAATTGCCTTGATCTTCTCCTCATCCACACTAACCCCCTAAGCACTAGTCTTATGCCCCAAGTACAAAATTTCGATCATCCCAAACTCACATTTTGACATCTTGGCATAAAATGAATGACACTCAAGTATGTAAAGCACCTCCTCAATATGTTTCAAGTGATCCTCCCAAGTCCTACTATAGATCAAGATGTCAACAAAGAAAACCAAAACAAACTTCCTCAATTGCAAAATGAATACCTGATTCACACATGACTGGAAGGTAGCGAGAGCATTGGTCAACCCAAATGGGATAACTAGGAACTCATAGTGCCCATAGAGACGCCTGAAAGTTGTCTTATGCACATCCTCCTCCCTCACTCTAATTTGATGATATCCTGAACGCAAATCAATCTTGGAGAAATACACTGCACCATGAAGCTCATCTATCAACTATCGATCCTAGGAATGGGATAGCGATGGGATAGCGGTTCTTGATTGTCTTCTTGTTGAGTGCTATGTAATCAATGCACATCCTCAACGTCCCATCCTCCTCAACCAATACTACGAATGAAGCAAAAGGGCTTGAGCTCAGACGGATGTGCCCCATATCCAACAACTCCTTGATTGCCTTCTCAATTTCCTCCTTGTACGACCTAGGATGTCGATAGGGGGTGGTGATGACGGGCTTGGCTCCTTCCTCAAGCTCAATCACATGTTGGAATCCTCTATTAGATGGCAGACCGAAAGGGATCTCTTGGAATACTTTGCACTTCTTGTCTAGAATGGACTGGATGTCGATGGGGTAGGTTCCCCCTTCCTTTGGAGGTCTAATATCTGTGATCGAACATTTTGTTGCCTAGGCCACCTCATCTCTACAAAAGGATCGTTCCATTCTTTTAGCCGAAACCACCATTGGACCACCTCTCGATAGGCCTCGAAGGACAATCTCTTTCCCATCATGTTTGAACTTCAACTCTATGGTTTGGTAGTTGGTGGTGTACTCCCCAACTGAATGTAACCATTGCACTCCCAAGACCACATCTATATCGCCAATGTCAACTACGTAGAAATCATCTTGCACCCGGTGTCCCCCAAGGATCAGCTCCATCTGTTGAAGTTGACTAGTGCAAGAAAGGATGTTACCACCTGCAGCTGAAACATCAAACCCTTCAAAGTCTTCTACCTTAAAACAATACTTGGCTACAGTCCTCTTGTCAATGAAATTATGAGTGGCTCCATTGTCTATCAATAATGTCACTCTTTGTCCTTGAACAACCCCTCTAACACGAAGTGAATGGTATCGCGATGCTCCTAAAAGTGTTGCAAGTGTGCTTCCCATAGGTTCTCCTTCCATGGTTATTTCTTGTCCATCCTCATTAGTAGCTTCCTCATTTTCTCCTCCTTCAACTTCCACTTCATCATCGAAGACTACCTCGATGTAGTGGATTTGGCCTTTTCCTAAACATTTATGGCATCCATTCCAAGGTTCCTTGCAATGGAAGCATGAGCCTCTCCAATGGAGCTCGTTCTTTGACATGTCTATTCCACTAGGCCTTGGAGTAAAGTTCTTAGGAGGATGAGTTCCCTTTAGGAATGGTTTCCTTTGCTGCCACATAGGAGTATTCTTGACCATTGGTTTATTCTTTATGGTGGAGCCTTCAAGGTTTAAGGCTCTACGAATGGCCTCTTCCAATGATGTGGGCTCTAAAGCCCTCACCAATCCACGAAAGGATTTTGATAGACCCTCAATGAATAAGAACATGAGCCTTTTATCTGATACATCCAGAAAAATCACAACAAGCCTTTGAAATTATGCCACATAATGATCCATAGTCCCTTGTTGCCTTAGACCTGTTAATTCTTTGAAGTATGTTTTTAGATCCCTTTGATCAAACCACTCTATGTGTAGTGCCCCTCCATGATTGCTTCTAACCGTGTTTCGTGATCAAGCGCGGTGTGGTATTTGGCTTCTTGAAATGTGATTCATTGTGTTTCATTTTATTTCGATGAATAGTTAATTTGCTTGATAATCAAATAAATATCATTCGATCTATGTGTTGTTTAATTGATACTCGTTTATATAGGAATCTATAAATATAAATGTTTATCAATATATTGTTGTACTCTAACCTATTACTTTGATAACAACATTCTATTTAACAAAAATATATATGTGTGTGTGTGTATGTGTATGTATTATGTTTAAGTTAAAGATTATTTCAATTATTATATAAAAGAGAAGCTGTTTTGTGAAAATAAATAAATAAATATAAACCTTATCACTATAATATATATAGATATGTGAGACAATATTTATGAAGTTATTTCAATAATTGGTGGGTAACTGCTCGGCAGGAGTATTAATGGGGGCAATGAAAATAAATGGAGATGGTCCATGGAGGATATCTCATCATATCATTCCTTAATCACCAGTTAAAAAGGTTGGTCAATTTGCATTGAACCACGATAATGACCTTGGTCCCTGAGAGAGGAAATAATGGAGGGTGGTTGTGCAAAGCATTAAAGAAGGCATTGCATGCAAGAGGGGAGAGGGGGACAGCTGCAATCGGTTCTGTTGAGAACAGCTCTTGAAGCAAGGTAGAGGAGCTGATAAAATATTACAGAGTGGTATTGAAGGGGATTATTTTTTATGGAGAGGCTAGTGATAGCGCAGGAATATGGGTGCTTCTTTCAACCTCAACATCTCCCAAATTCCATTCAGGAATGTTGCATAGCCAAGTAGGTTTCTTTTGCAATTTATCTTTTGAAAAGCAAATGCAATACATTTGTATTTGGTGGTAATGATTGTGTAATTTTGTAATTCCCTACATATGCTTTGTATTGATCCATGGCTGGATTTAAATTCAAATGCATTGTAATCGGCATCTAGGAATGTTTAGTGTACTGAAACCGCATATGCTTCTAGAACGTCTTAATGTATTCTCCTGTCCTTCCATGGTTATCCCTGCTGATGTACATGTTGGCCGTCCCTTCATTATTCCTAGTATCCGTTACAGTGCACATTAGTTTAGAGCGGGCCTGTCTTATGGATTCTATCATTTAGCATCAGTCTTCACAAGAACATTGCATCTAATGGACCTGGTTCACATCTCTCAAACAATTTCTTCTCCTCTGCAGCTTAAGTAAAGGTCTTGAATCTAAAATGTCCTACTGCCCTCAACCACCTAGTCAAGCCTCTAATCTTGTTTACGTTTTTTGTGTTGGTGGGTATGATTGAATTTCCCACTCAACTGGCATGTACCTTTTTATGGCTTCTATCCAGCTGCATTAGGGCATCAGTTACTCCTAACTTTTATTCAATCTCTTGCTATTTAGATCACATCACATCGGGCATCTATTCTAACAGCATATCTAAATTTCCTTGATATGAAATTTAGGTGCCTTTGTATTCTTAACTTTTGTGCTTCTTTTGATCCATTTGAGCTTGCGGTGGGGTTTAATTTCCGAACTTCAAAACTTGAATGCATCTCTAAAAACTTTCCCTTAGATCGCGGTTTCTCTACCATGGCTTCTTGTTTTGTGAATAAACTGAAGTTTCTCTTGAGTCACCAACATAGCTTTCTCTGCCCTTTCAAACTCTTTCATTGCTGCTGATCGCCTATGGGAATCTAATCTTTTAATCCGCGTGGTTGATGTGCCTTGAGTTCTTGGATCTAAAGTAAATTTCCTCACTATATATATATATATATATATACCACTAATGAATTCCAATGTAGGCGTGTATTTGGCATTAAGGCCGCAACCTGGGACAGTGAAAAATTATCCTTGTATGATGAATTTCTGTAATGTCCCCATTTTTGGCCATACGCTCTTCTTTGACTGATAACCTATTTCCAGAAATCCATAGGTTGATCAAAAGTGAAATTAGGGTTTCCTTGCTTGGAGGTTTGTGGCATTTCTAGGTATTTACTATTTTTAGTAAATACTAATTTTGGCAGTGGTTCAGTTGTCATCCTTCATTAAGTCATTTTCAGTTGGAGCAGTTGCTTGGGTTTGATTTTGGCTTTAAAAAAAGCATTATTTTGGTGAAATAATATATTTCAAGGCATTAATGTTTTAATTTCAAGTTGACCCCTTGGCCTAGTTCATTAACTTTAAGTTGTTCTTAAAAGGTGGCCATGAAGGGGGACGTCATCATGGAGGATAAATTTAATATTTAAAGTTTATTTGTGCCTTGATAAAGTGGACGCCTTTTTGAGAAGTTGGAAGGTTTCTGGAAATTTGAAAAGTCTCATGTGACTTTTGGCATACTTCCTTGAGGAATTGAAGAGTCTTCTACTCTTCTATAAAATGAATGCTTTGCTTGAACATTGGCATCCAATGAATTTATGCTAATGTTATGCTGTCAAAATGACAACTTGGTTTTTACTTCGAGGGATGCTTACCTCCTAGTTTCAATCCAATTTCGTGTTTGAAATACAACACCTAGTTGGTTTTCATTGCTGCTTCTCATCCAGACTAGCAGATTGAGCTCAACAGTTGAAGTTTTTAATGATATTTCCAGTTTTGAAGTTGCTGATGCAGTCACAGCTGAAAGTGGTTTTTGCATACAGCTTTTTGTGTGAATTTAATTGGCTTGTGGGTACTTTTCCAATCCATTCCTTCACCCAAGGCGACCATCTTTGAAGAGTTTCAGATTTTAATTTTGAGTTGTTGATTTTTACTTGTCAAAATCGCCCCTCATGAAGGCCGTACCATTCTTGCTGCATTGGGACTCGTGTAAGAATTAAATTATGAGTTTTTGTTGCTGTTTCTTCATCTGATGTTGGGCGCCTATCTTCCAGCAGCTCATTGGTTTTCGTTTCATACAAAACGGAGGTATTTTGAGTGAGTTGTGAATATTTCTTTGAATTTCACAGTTGCTGATCAGAATTTCCAGAATTGTGATTTTACATCAGACTTGTTTAAGTTTGAATCTTCAGTCCTTTCTTCATCATTTATTGTTGATTTCTAACATGGAATCATCCAGTATCATGGTACATTGATTCTATTATAATTTTCATGTAATTTGCAGCTCTTTTTCCATATTGTAAGACTGTAAACAGTAGTACTGTTCCAGTCCTTTATTGCTGCAATTCTTTCTTTAATTTCACATTAGTACCCCTGGATGGTTTACCGCCAGTGTGGATAATTGGATTTGTATTACTCTTGTACCCACTTTCAAGTGGAGAATCCCCACAATTCTGTGGATGCCCGCCGCAGCGGATGAATTGTTTTAATTGTAATCTTTTCCCCCCCACTGTTTGGTGGTAGTGAGGAAATGCTCTTCATGGCTGGTTATCCGCCTATCAGTTTCTAGTTTTCAATTCAACACTCCGTCATATGTTAGCACCTCGCCCTCAGTGGGATCTTGAGTGCACATTCTTGACGTTGAGTAGTTTTCTTTCAAGTATTTTCATTTAGCTCCTCCGCCATATGACAACACCTATCCTTCATTGGGATTGAGTGTGCATTCTTGGTGTGAGTTCATTTCAAGTTCAGTTTTCTGTTTGGAGCTAACGCTAACTGAATTGATTAAGTGCTGGTTATGTGTGTTAATTCATCAAAAAAATTGGTTAGCATATTTCAATTTCCTCCATCTTGTTGGCTTGTAACACTCTTAATGGTGGCTGCATGAAATGGAACAATGATGCCATAAACGGGTACCAGTACACCATTCAATTTTCGCATGTTTACACTTGACTTAGTGACTCAGGCTACCGCCCACTATTATTAGCTATTATCATATTTTAAGCACCATTATTCAATTCTTTGGTATGGCTGGATTCCTCTTGTTGCACCGTCATCCCTAATACTCTCTACATGTGAAGCCAAAACAATATTGATAACCTCCAGGCGAGTCTTTATGTCATGTGGATATAGAAATCTATACCTGTTGTTGCTCGTCAAGGGCATGGGCATCCCCTATTTGCTTTCGAATCTTGTAATTTTCTTTATGCCTTAACTCTTGTTAGAGGCCACAGGAAACAAATTTCCTTTTTGTGGTTAAGTCGAGGGCTTACTCAATATTATCAGCTCAGACAACAATTATTTAGCGATCTCCAACTACGACTCCAGTTGGGTATTATTTGTCTTTCAATAATCATAGTTTGACACTTTCTTAAAGACATTCGTTTGCCCCTACCGCCAATCTTCGTGCAGTCCCTTTATTCTTTTGACATGCAAATTTTGCTTGGTGATGCGCCGCTGCTCGTCTTTGGTCATTCCCTGATTATCAAAACGTAAGATTGCCTTGAAGATGCCCGATTCTTCTTTCCCCAACCAATTGCACTTATAGGAATCAAGCATTCACAAGTCCATTCCTTTGCGGTATTTTGCCAACAGTTTATGCGCCTTGTCTATGTTTCCACATTTTCATCTTTGTCTTGCAGGGAACTTAACAGATGTCTCTTCATTATTTCTGGATATATGTTGCGGTGCACATTGCTAAACTTAGATTGTTTCATTCAGCATCACCAATTTTTTTCTCCACAAGAACGTTGTCATTGTTTAAAATGATGGAATTGATTCATATCTCTCAAATTATTGTATTCTCAGGCATGTCTTTAAGCTCCTTACCCTACTTTAAACATAATCTTACATCCTTCATATACAACTATCTTCACCATTGCTCAATACCAATCTACCATGCAAAAAAGTTCAGTTTCCACTCAATTGGTCAAGCTTCACTTGCAATAGAGTTTACCTTTCTTGGCATCCAAAAATGTCTTGCAAGGAAATCAACTTTTGGAAAATCTTTGTGATCTCATTCATGCACCATAGAACCTAACTCACAGTATCAACATAGTTAAACCTATACATTAATATTCATACTTAAACCTCTACATGGAAACCTCTATTTATTCTGGACTATAGCAAGTGTTGAATTCAAATTTAACTAAGATCACATTTACAATATTATTTATAAATATTAGAAACCTAATTTCAATGTCTTGTTTCAGCTAACCAAGAAGATTAGTAGGGAATGAGCAATTTGTGTAGCTTAAAAGAAAATATAGGAAGAAATCCTTTATTATATTAAACTCCTTGCAAATAAATTTCAGAATTCTATTGCTTTTGTGGCCACATAGGTATTTTATTAACTTTATTTCTTAAAATGCATGTATTGATCATAGATTCGCAACTGATAAACATATATTTAAATATCTTACCCTAAATTTTGGAAGTTATTTTGGACGTGTAATTAATAGAAGTTAATGGCAGATTGGAGTTATTTAATATATATATACACACGAGGATAATTATAGCAAAAGAGTATTTCAATATATGTAAAACCCATTGAGTATTTTAAGAAAGACTTATTGAGGGACTTAATGTGTGAAGGATAAATTTTATTATTGACATTATTTTTGCAGTATACGAGTATAAAATAAATGGATCTCTCTCTCTTTTATTATAATCTTAAATATTTAATTAACCACTCCAATAGAGATTTAGTGAACTAAGTGTACAAATAAATTAAGACTAAAGGGAAATATTAACTATGATAACTATATTTAAGATTTATATATATGTGTGTGTGTACCGATATATCTTGGCAGATGTATTATAAAGTTGGAAGAGTGTGTTTATCCATGTGGAAATTAATGATTTAATTAAGATTATCTCTTCCTATGTGATTGATCAAATAGGTAAGTGACTTACATCTGTGGATAATTAACAAGATTTGATTAAATATATGGACTAGTTTGTCTTAGTGGTGAATAAAGTAGAAAGTAGAAGTGATGTTTATGTATGAAGTTGACTCGTGATTACTGGTCTATTGAGAGTTGGTTTCAAATAGTGTATGTCATGATTGCAATAATGTGTGTTTCTTTATGAGGAACGATGTGTGCGATCTTGGTTACATAAGTTGATTTTGTTCAGTATCATTGGTGTTGTATTGGGTAATTTTGGGAATTGTCTCCATTTTCAGAATGTATGTCATTTGGGTTATGGTTGTAAGTGGGAGCTCATTTGTACCTAATGGTCATTGTGAGGATTTGATCTTGTGGTTGGTTTTATATTGAGGGGGATTTTATGTGTTGAAGTTCTGTGTTGGAACCACATTGCTTCATTTTACCCTCATTTGTGGGTTTTGGTTAGTCGTTCTTGAGCTTCCAGAGGTTGGGAAAGAATATGTTGCTTCTTATTTGGTCCCCATTTTGGTTTAGTTAACGATTGCTCTTATGTTCAATTTGATTTTGGTGGGTTCGGCCTTGCACTTAAAAGTGGTTTTCTTTTCTATGAAGTTCTAGCATGAGAGGGTGCATGCCTCACATGGTGTTGAGTTTTTATTTGGTTTTGGCATCTTGTGCAAGTTGACTTGCCCGATTGTGATTTTGAGATTCCATTGCTAGTAGGGTGAGTGGCTTTCAGTGGGGGCCGGTGCACAAAGTGGCGTACGAGTAACTCATTGAGAGTTTCCTTAACCAATGATAACCTAATAATTAATTAGGGGGTTTGGGTAGTATCTCACTTTAATTCAAAAATGTTAGCCTCATTCATGATTCAAGTGCTCGCTTAGGCTTTAGATGAGTGGGAAGGCCTAGAATGGCAAAGATCAATTGCCTTGTCCTCTTGAAAGGTATGTTGATCCCGCATGAGTGAAAATGGGGGTCGGGGATCAATTGAGGTTGCCAAGGTTTAACCAGGTAGGGGGTCAGTAACCTATGAAGATCCTCATTGGGTAATCCATGTCGAGCTTATGTGATGACACTCCACCCTCTAGCAACCTTATGTGTTTGTTGTTTCTCCTCGTTCTTGTACCTCTAGAAGCGGATGTTCTTGTGTTTGTTGTTGCTTTTGAAATGGAGTCTTGTTAGCCATTGTTCACTTGACTATTTTGGTTGAGGGTATTTCTTGTCAACTCCTAGCAAGGGGGGTGGATCTTTGGATCCACGTGGTTGGGTGGAACGTGCTATGCACCCCATTGGGTTCCCAGGTTGAGTTCATGATGCAGAAGCAGACGCAGAGTTTCCAGAGCTTCACTTGGTTGAAGCCTGTTCCACGCTTTGTACCTTATTCTTCATTAATGTATTATTCTTGTACTTGATGTACTCTTTTCGTTGATATAAGGGAAGCATTATGTAATGTACTATTGTATCTGTGGAAATATGCTCCACAATTGTAATATTGAACTATGAATTGAAATGTAATAAATGATGTATATCTTTTCATCTCTTTTGATCATGGATGGTTGTATGTTATTTCCATGTAATCTTGGATTCCATTCACTATCGTTTTGGTCAAAGTCTAGGTTTTGTAATGTCATCCCGTGTACCCCAAAGGACATGGATGATTTTGTAAATACATAATTGCTTTTCATGTAATGTATGTACATATTCATCTTATGTTATGCTTCACTTTAAAAAAAAAAAAATTGTGCAGTAATTTGTTAGTTGTTGTTGTCCTTTGGGGTTTGCATGGCGGAGCGTTACACTATGAGCTTTTGTGTGAAATCAGCTTATGTGGTGACAAGGTTAAACCCTTGTGTCACAATTCCATGATGCCACCACTCATGTGTTATCCCCTCCAAATGCAGAATGGCAAACTTGACTACTTCATCTTCAGGAATGGGGTTGAGTGAGAAGTATGTGTCTAGCTTTAGTACCCATGCTCATGCTGTCACTTGTCTCGAGCCATCAAAAGTTGGGCCAGTCAATTTACTCACCCTATGCTGCAAATATCTGTTGGAATAAAATGTTGATTGTCCTCCTTTTGATCCATTCCTTGCATTGTGGAACTGAATAAATGGGATTTGGCTTCTCACCTCGGGACCAATCTACTCATAGGCATCTACACTTGCATTGACATCACCTTCAACAAGTCTTTGCTATTCTCCTCCATTGTTAGGTCCATTCTTGGGCAGAAATGAAGGTTGTGTGCGGCAGGTGGCCTTATTGCTCTGAGTTTCAGATCCATGTTAATTGGACTGGTTGCCTTCTGAACCATTGTTGGGTGCAGATCTGAGGGTGTCGGTCATGGTGTTCATGGTCTGCATCATCATGCTCATTATTTGAGATGTTTGCTCTCGTTGCTTGGCCATTTCCTCTTGCATTTGAGTGATTTGCCTCAAGAAGGTCTCCCATTGCTCATCCCTATCAGCCATCTTCTTACCTCTACCTCCTATTTCAGATGACTCGGCTTCTACCTCCCTTCTTTCTCTTTCAATGGCATGCTGCTCTCTTAGACTCGGTTGCATAAAGTACCCTTACGCTGGCAGGGTCTAAGGCTCTGATACCACTGTAATATGACAAACCGTCTCTGCACTCCAATTTAGAAATTAAACAATATCACAACAATATGACACACCAGTTTTGCACTTCAAACTAGAGATTAAACAATATCCAATGCACTCAAAAATCAAGATCCGCAAATTAATAGTTAAATCACAGTATACACAGCAAAACTCCAACCCATATTTCAATCAGATTTCAAGGCAATTCCAATTCCTTTCTGATATTCAGACTCAAATGAACATACAAAATTTGCACAAAGAGTAGAATTGTGATTTGGCAAACAAGTCAATTAGCAGTCTGACCCAACATAAAGACCTGGGAACCAATGGATATGTATAACTTTATCGATCTGGACTCCACACAAAAGATACAAAGATCTGCTCACAATTCGATCACTACACAATCACATTTCATGGATCCTACAAATCATAGGCCTAGGAGTTTGCGAGGTCAAACCAAGGATTGGTGAAGACTAATAGTTTATGACTCTATTGATGCTAATGTAAATGATGAATTCCCACACTGAATCTTCTAAAATGTGCGACTATGATGAGTGTCCAAAACCTGCATCCTCTATGGTTTCAATGATGGACGACTTCAAGTTCCACTCGCCAACTTCCATGAATGATCCTGCTATGAATGGATAGGCCCGCCAATGATGTCGCTATTCAGAAACCTCATTTGTGAAACCCGTGTGCCCAGCCACAACACTTGGTAATGTCTTTGAATTGTTTGTTGTGTTCGGTTTGTGCCTTAAGTGAATCCAGGACGCTTTGTTGCAGCTTGTGTTAGCCCCCGAATGAAAACAAGATGGTGAATAGTCCTCTAGTGCGGAGATGTTGAAAGTGGTTGTGCCCAGAGCCTATGGCTCGGCCAGCCTACTTTGAATGAGATCGCCTTCTATTAATTCACATCCACACTAGCTTGTACCTACGATGAGTAATGAATGATTTAGTGATGGATGGCAGACATGTTGGAATGTAAACACAATACTCTAGTGAGGTTTTTGTCCTACCAGGCCGTAGATCTACAGAGTGTCATCTCCACGAGATCAGAACAATTATTTCTTCATTTCATGATGCAAAACCAAGCTAATGAACTTGCTTATATACTTGATTAGGAATACCAACCCAAGGATTCAGCCACAAGAAGAACAAAATTCAAGCATTATTATGGCGCCAAATTAAAGGGTCGACCAAATACAAAATTAAATATTATTTAATAATAATTTAAATTTATTATTTATTATTAGGGTGGTGTTAAAAAACTTTTTTTTAAATATCTCCTCCAGATACAACTTGAAATGCTTGAAATGTTTGGGACGTGACATTTTTGAGCTTGGAAGTGGATTTTGAATCAAATGTTCTCCATTGTCAATAAGCTTGTTAATTCAAGGTAGGTTTCTATGCTTTGTTTAGTATTCTCATAGCAGCAAAAATCTTTTGGGTAAAAAAAGGCAAACTAAAAATATAACATATTTTTAGAATACCAAGATTTAAATGAGAAAATTTTGGATTTTTAAAAAAATGAAAAAAATGAAAAAAAAGAGAAAAACTACTTGTTTTTGAAATTTACAGGCATTTGCATAGCATAGTGACATAGAGAGCAAATAAAATAGAGAGTTTAGCCCATGAGTTGTCTAAAATAGAGTTTAGCTGTAATGTTCGCACTCTAGTCAGTATCGGTTGCAAATGGGTTAGCCTATTACTTGGATCCTCGTAGGCTAGTATGTTTGGATAGAGGGTCTCAGTGGCCATTGATGGAGGTTGTTATCACTCCATTTCCTCAGTTTAGTATTGGGTTTAGTTCCAGGCCTTTACAAATCAGTGTGTGGCTTAGTTTGAGGGACTTACTATTTATAGTAAGTCAATCTAACAATGATGCTATTTTTAGTCAAGGCACCTGGACACATGGGGGTTATACAATGTTGACCCCAACTTCTAACGACACGTCAAAATACTGAGTTTTGAGGGAGATATTAATATTTAAGTGGTTAAGTAATATTTAATTAGAGAGCAGATTTCCACAATCCATGTAGTTTATCGATTGAATATTTTTGGCTTTGATTGTGTTTGTAAAAGGGCTATTTAATTATTAAAAGGGATATTATGAAGTTATATTTTAACTTTATAAAAGTGAGCCACTTAAATTTAATAAAGTGAAATTAAAAGGCAAAACAAAAAAGGTACGCTTAAGTGAAATGATTTATTTTAAAAGAGTATAAAGTGTATTAAATACATTTTAAATGTATTAAAAGCTATTCAAGAGAAAGTCGTGCCTTTTGGGGAATCGTGCCTTTTGAGGAGATTATAAGAGGCAAGAGATAAGACGGCCTCATTCATTCAAATTTGATCATTTAACATTATTTCTTGGCTTCTTTGAAGTTGTGCCTGAGACAAGGGTTTCAACAATTCTCAACCATTGGAGAGCAGCAATTCTTCAGTGTCCTGGAATCTTGAAGCTGTGAAAGACTAGTTGAATCATTGCTACAGAGAGGGCTTCATTTTGGAGTCCATTTGTGCCTACAACAGATTTCCTATTCAGTTATTTAGCAGTTTTCAATAAAGGAAAGGGCTTTATCAGTTGGGATGCCTTCTTTCCTCAACCACTCACACCCATAAGTTGGTCATACACTATTCATTGTTGGTCGTACTTCATCATTGGGAGGCATACTTGCTTCTAGCTGGGACGTGTGAACAAGGAGGTAGAAACGCCTTTCTTTTCTGGCATCTGGTTGCGTCATCATGGACGCCTAGCACTATCAGGGCATTTGATCCAATTTCCAGTGTGGAGAAATCAGTATCTGGAGTTGGGTGATTTGATTTGTTAGTTTTCTACCTTGCCTAGCTTGATCCAAAAGTTTTCTTATTTAATTAAGCTAAGGACCTCCGAGTATGTTTGTTGAATAAGATTTACTTGTAGCAATTGCCAGTTACATAATATAATTGCAGTTTACTCCATAGTTACTTGTTTATTCAGTTTTAGTATTATTTATTGCCTGGCAACTTCTTTATTATTTGTCTAAAATCCTCCAAAACAAGAGAAAATGCAAAAACAATACAATTTAGCATCAAAGGCATAGTTAGAACTAGCAGGGTTCTTCACATTAGCCCATGAATTGTCTAAGTGAAAAGTTTGTCTTGAATAGCAAACTGTTGTGTAGCACGTAAGCTTTGCTAGTAAATGATTCTTTGGTAAGTTCTAGTAAATGACTCTTTGGTAAGTTTTGTATGAAGTTGATAAAGTTATTGCTAAGTTAACAATAAAAGATTTCACTGAATGATATGTGAGTAAACCTTTAGTCTTGTTGTATGATGCGAATGGATGGTAAAATGCTACTAACAACATTGCATTCCAAATAATTATTAATATCAAAAGAATGTTTAATCATAGACACTATACTATCATAACAAACTCTGAAACCTTCAAAAACTTAGAAAGACCTCAAAACAATGACAATGAACATGTTTGCATCTCAAAAGAATAAAAGAAAAAAACATTTTAATACTGAGAAATTTTCAAGTAGGAAACTTCAAAGAATATATCATCCAAATAAAAACCTAATCAATTAATAAAAGAGCAAACATTTCTCATAATAAGTAGAGTCAAATGGGCATGAATTATGCTTTTTCAAAGATTCAAGATACAAAACCAAGTCACATTTAAAAGCTTTGCTATTAAACCAAACCTTCAAATTTAGTCAAAGTACAACTCATATAAAGTAGAAGTAGAAGATAGACACATTACATATTTTTGGATAGATATGCATAATATCAAAATAAGCATACAAAATCACAATGACCAAGATTTTGATGTCACAAAGATTGGACATCTTGGTGCAATATTGGGTTACAAATAAACATCAAGCTGATGTTTTTATATGCAGCCAAGGGAACTTATACTACAACTTGAGAGAAGGATAAAATATCATGAAGACAAAGATGACCTGCAAACAGCATTACCTCTTCACTTCTAGTAATGAGACTATGTAAAAAAATGAAACTATAACATTGTCATATTCATCAAGCAGAGCAATGATATGACAGCGAGCCTAAATTAGCATTAAATTCAAGCCATTTAGCTAGGAATACAGATTATTTATTTCCAGAGACCTGATTTACAAGGCTACCACTATAGAAAAAGATAAAGACAATCAAATGTTGTTTGGACCAAATAACCAACCAATATTCACAATAACAATTTAGTTGTGCAGAAAATCAAGAATGATGAAGACATTTGATGTATATAAGTAGACACAAAATTAAACCATGTGTGACATGTTATTGATGGTACTGACAGAAATCCTAGCATCTGAATAAAGATAAACTTAAACCATGATAAAGTAGACACAAAATATGAAGTACATACATCGAGCTAAAATATAACCTCAGAATATAGACCATTCACCTGTTGCAGCAATAAAATACTCTCTTTGGACAACAGCCCCACTAAAATAAAATAGATTAACGTTTTATTATCTTGTTAATTTAGATTGAAACATCCTTGTGATGTGCAAATTGAAAATTTTATTTAACAGAGAATTCATCTATTTGTATGCAGTGATTGAATTTTGTGTGAATACTATTTATATGGTGTGAAGTTATAGAATGTGTTTTCAGTAGTTTTACAACAAAAAATCGCCTACCTCCGACTCACGTACACTGCCCCTCAATTCCCTGCAAGTTTGCAACTAGTCACACCTTCTATGCATGTCCTAGTGAGCTCCCGTTTGCAATCGTGCCCTAAAAATGTCATGCGACTACATTATTCATAAAATATTATGCCATTACACAGGTTTTGAGGGCTTCATGGATTGGCGAGAGATTAAGGTTTCAATCATGATTAAAATACAATTTTTACATGACTTAAATGTGAAAATTGTTGAAAATCACAGTCAATGGTTTTTAAAAAGACGGGATTTTTTGGGGGAAAAGTCATTTGTGAAACCAATTCGCAAACAATGGGATATAATCAGAACTTTTTGGAGATTTTTGCTTCTATGAGTATTCTTTATCATGTATCTTTTATTTATGTATGAAAATGCTTGTCTAGTGCTTATGTGCATAATGAGTATGTTCAGAAGCTTATTCTCTCTTTCATTTGCCTATCCTTGAAAAGAAAAGTGAAGATATGAAAATGTAGTCTCAAGGAATTGTTCATTTTTATTTTGTAAGAGTATGCTTGGGTACAAGTTATTGAAGAATCTTGCTTGTATAATTATGTGCTTGTTTACCTTGTTTGAAGACCTTGACATGTTTAGTGGTTAAATAGGGACAATAGAAGCTAAGAAGTGCACAGTCATGTTTCCTACAATGGAGAGATAAGTATTTTAAGCTCAAGAGTGGTTAGTCTTTTGATTTGGACAAATAAGTATACATGTTTTTCGATGTTTACTATCTTAGATGGGATATTCTTGATTTACATCCTTGGGAAGACATTAATATTGCAATCCTTGACAAGATGTGTTATGTGGTTCATGTGATCCTTAAGAGAATATGTTATTGGTTTCTTGAGATCCTCTTGAGAAGTTAGAACTACGTATTACTCTTGTTAGCGGTTATGGAATCCCTTAGCAAAAGATACTCCTTGTTATAGTGCACACCTATTTCTCATTCTAATGAATCAAGAATGATTCTAAGTAAATGTAATGAAGGGAATTCGCTACTCCCGTGTCTCTAGGGCAAGGAAGAGTCAACAAGGAGCGAATAGCCCTAGGTTAGCTCAAATGACAAGGTTCAAGCAAAGGATGACAAGGAAAAGGAAAACTGGCCCTATTTTTGGGTTTTTGGAATAGAGGACTTCAGGAATTGGATGAGTGGACCTCATAGGTCTCAAGTGGCAGACTAACTAGCTCTCGGCCCGAGGACGTCAACGCGGATCAAGGGCAATAACACTGCACACTGGCGTCCTGTACAGACAAAGAGCAAAAACTGACAATAAAGATGCAAAGGGTCTACTAACAATCTGAATGTTGAATCTGACAAGTTTTAATAGAAATGAGGAAATGCATGAAATGAAAGTAGAACAACAACAAGAATACTATAACTATGAATAAATTAATCTACTAAGCAAAATGAAAAGTGAGGAGACAACTTCAACTTATGGTAGGTCTAGCCTCCTGCAAGCTCCACACGAACGAAAACACCTACGCACACGACGACGAAAAATTGTTGGGGCCATGTTCTGGAGTTTGCCTAAGTCAAACCCCTACTTGCAGTGTTTCCACCTCCATGGACAGCCAATAGACCACAGTAGAGAAAATATGATAAAGAAATAGACAAAACTTATAGAAAGAAAAGACAATCTATATGTTAAGCTATAAGTAAGGACAATGCAATAAAATAAACATTACCCTCCTTTTCATGTGCTTGGATAAGTCGAGAAAGGAAGGATGAGAGTCATGAGAGCACGAGAGGGTCATGTAAATGACGTAGCTCTAAAACCTGTGAGAAACAATGGTGTAGAAACAAGAAGAAGCAAGAGCAATGGTATTGAATGGATGAGATTGAGTTAGATTGAGTGAAAATTGGAATGAGAGAATGAGAGGGAATTGGAAGAGCTAAGTTCAAAAGCTATTTTGGAGGCAAATAGACGTTTTCGAGTGGTCAAGGTTCTCAAGAGGTGTTACATTTTGCAAGGTGACAGAGAATCATAAAGTCCCAATGTCCACTGACCTTGGAATCTTGTCAGGATGCTAGCGGAGCATGCGGACGTCTGTGCAATCAACAACAAAAATTCCCTCACCAACGGAAAACAACAAGGCAGAAGGCAACAATGAAGGTTGAGGTGGCAGATTTTTGCATTGTCGATCTTATAAGGCTAAGGTGAAGGTAATGTGGGAAATTGCGCTAGGGTGCAATTTTATGCCATAACATTTTTCCCCCACTTTAGCGAGCATATGTGTCTAAGCATGTGTGAGCTAAAGTAGAAAGAGACTAAAGAGAACATACCGAAAATGGAGAGGGAGCAATCCTTTTGTCCAGTATACCTGACGTGGTACAAGCTTCATCAAAATGCGTAGAAGTCACGGGTCTTCAATCCTACAAAGTGAGTTGCAATCTCACCATAAACATGTTAGCTGCAGACAAACATGTTAGGCGAAAAAGCAAATAAGTAAGACACAATAAAAATTTTCAGACACGATAAGACAATCTAATCAGACAAAGACAGAGCTGATAGGTATGGCTAGCCTAGCTAGAGACCATACGGCAAGCATAGGTAAAGACACGTGATAGAAACAAACCTCGCAAGGAGGAGAACCCCTATCACAAAGAGGCAAGCTCTTTAAGACAGGTCTAGTTGGGTTGCCCCCAAGCTAGATGACAAGACATAAGGCATCCAAACATCAGACATCAAGAAATCCTTTTGAAAGGAAAAAAATTGCAAAGGGGTTCTTTCAACAAGCAAAGACATCAAGGGATCCTTTTGAAAGAACCCTCCATTTAAAAGACATGGAATATTCTGCAAGTGATTATGTTATCAAGGAATCCTTTTGAAAGGACTTTCATCAATGAATCCTATGGAAAGAAAGCTCCTTTTTTGAAAGGAAGTTTTCAAATTCTTTTGCCAAAAGATCTTTTTGAAAGAAATTTCACCAAGGAATCCTTTTAAAAGAATAATCCTTGTTGAAAATTGAAGTAGATGTGATAGCCTCCCCCCCCCGACCCCCCTTAAAATGATGTGTGCTACACAAAGGAGCACATGGCATTCTAAGGAGAAGAGAAAAACAAGAGACATGAAACGAAACACATAGCGAGATGTATTTGTGGGATGTTGTCATGCAAGGGACAACACATAGAATCCACAACATCAAGAAAGGGACAGGCAAAGATGGAGAAATCAAGGGACAAGGGGATCTAATAATTCAAGGTCACAACTACCCATAGATATAGATAAATAAGTATAATAACATATATGAATTATCATCAATCCCCAAATGTATCAGAACATGAAGGAGAGCACATGAAGACAAAGTAAAAATATAAATCGGGTCAACATGCAAGAAGGCCTAAATGCCCCCAACACTTTGCATCGTCCCCAATATCGAAAAGCAAGATTACAACATATAGAAGAATGATGTGACAAATAGAAGTGTACGACATAATTTTATCTCATGTATCCAAGCACCTACAAGGGTAGCAAGGGTCCTCCAAGCAAGAGCACAAAACAATGAAAGACAAACACGAGGGAACACATACAAGCACACAAAGCTAATCTAAAGATGTAGAGGGAGGTAACACCCTAGTCCTCATTGACCAGTAGATCATCCTGCTCCCAACCTAGACCATTATAGAGGGAAGGAGGATGAGCCTACAAGGGAGGGATAGCCAGGGCAGTGCCCGCCAACTCTCCTATGATAAGGGCTAAGGACAAAGGCCCCTCGAGGCCTTCATCATCAAGCTCATGTGAGGTGAAGGTCATCGATCTAGCAAAGATCGATGACAGAGTTGGGATGTCCTCCAACGAGTTGAACATGCACTTCTCAAGAGTGCAATGTGTCAACTGAGCGGTGGAAGGACGAGACACCCGAGAGTCACAGCTGACCTCAGAAAGAGGAGCAGTGACCAACTCCAAAGAAGTCGGTGTTGTCTCCATTGTGAGGATAGCACAGGCAAGAGCAAAGCAAGACCCAGGAGGAGACGAAGATTTCTTATGACCCTCACGTAAGGTGAAGTCATCTTCGAGCTTGTGTTTCAATGGAGGATGCGAAATCCCCATGACTGAAGCGGAAGCAGGAGAGGGAGACGGAACCATGGAAGACATGACCTTTGTATGAGGCATGTCAATGGGCTGCAAAAACGAAGGAATATCGAGAAGAGAAGTTAAAAGGGGAGGCTTCGCCGAGGGCAATAAACACCTTAACCCTTTTGGGGTGAAGGTCATTAGGACCTGCCAGGGGAACTGGAAGGACGAAGGCAATGGGAACTGAAGCGGAGGAGAAAACAAGAGTGTGAGAAACCACAGAAGAGACAAGAGCAGAAGCAACGGGCTCCTCCATGGCCTTCTGCAAGGCGGCATGCTCCTTGGCCAAAGCTTTTCGCCGACGCTTACACTCACGTGCAAGCCAGTTACATCAACTATAGGCATTAGAGGACGCAGTCTAAGAAGAGACCAATGGTTGTTGCTCCACCGCAAGAGCATCCTTCACAACTATTGCCAGCAGAAGGGTGGTTTCTAGAGTGGGAGCAAGAGGAGGCATAGAGCCAAACATGCACCTCAACAGCACGCCTCTTCCCCTTCACTAACTAAGAAGCAAGCAAAAGAACAGGTGAAGGCCACAAAGGCCGAAACATGAAAACAACTCCACAAGAAGGCTTCCCCTTGCCATAGAGGGTGGGTAGGGGAGCTATGAGCAAAACAGGAAGTTCAAAAACCTGGGGCCTCGACTTCAGCAGCATGGGCACCTTTCCTTTTCCTGTGCTTTGCACAATAGCAAGGATAGAAGACACCGCAAAAGGCTGGGAAGATAAAGCTTAACAACACCATATGGTCTAGAGATAGCTATTTCTCTAATTGGTTTAAAGATTGATGCTTGGAGCTCAACTTAATACCTTGACAAATTCTCTTGTGATGTAAAATGGTTGTATCAAAGTTGTAAAACATTACATCTTCATATTATGCTTCAAGTTGTAATGAGATTTATGGCAAGATTCAATTTCTTATGGTTCAATATAATGTTTTGGTGAAGTTTCATTTACAAAATCTTTGTGTTGGAAATCTTCACTTTCAATACAAAACCATAATCATGTGAAAAGATATAAAGGTGTCAATCTCATAACCTAGCTTCGCCAAATACAAAACTTCTTGTCAAAAGTATTTTAGAAATTGTGTTTTTCTATGTTTTTTGTATAAATCATAATGGAGATACCTACAGTGTAGTGGCGATTGAGCTTTTGCAATGGCATCAAGTGACCAAAAATATCATTTGTAATGTCCCCTAATTGGGAATGCCCTAAATTTTCTCTAAATCCTTAATTTAAATAAACAAATGGGTTAGAAAATACCTTTCGCTTGATTGATGCCCTTCACAAATTAGAAACCATTTACCACAATCACACTAATTAGTAGAATATAATCATTTACCACAATAATACTAATTAGCCGATTGTCATAATATTAGTAAACTCAAGGCCAAATTACTAATTCAATCACAAAGCATTTAATATCCTTGGAGGGCTCAACCATAGGAGATTATGGGAGAACGTGACTCAATAGGGTGCCTAGGACCCTTCTACCCTAGGCCCAAGAGCAAGTATCTTGGCCTCATGTGGCCCATGCCATCCATATGAAGTGGTCTACCTAGGAGGTGTCCCCTTTCCATTATCCCCTCAGCTTGCCAACCATTTCCCTCTCTCTATGATTTGACCTCTCGTGTTGGTTCACCATGATGGAGGGGTGAGATTACAATGGGTGCCCTGAAAATGCAATCTCTCCTAAGCCCAAAGTGTTGTACCATTGGTACCCCCTTGGCCTCCTTGGAACTACTTGGTCCCCCATCTCGAGTTGGCATACCTAGGAGAGTGACCCATCACCGTTCCCCAAACAAATATTAATCATATTTACTGATATAAGGAAACAGTCATAACACCCATGTATCATTAGTACCTTGATCTTCTAATCAAACAATCCCAATCATATATATTATATGGTGCTACAACTACAATATTGTAAATCAGATTTCACACCACCAATTCAAGAAATCAGACTGTTGTGTACATGCAAATTTATTTATTTCCAATGTAGAGGGTGCAGTCCTCTATTTCCTTTAATTTTTCCCTGTAGATGATTGCTGGTCTGTATATTCTTCTCCTTCAATTGATTTGTCTTCAATATTCAGAAGATATTACTTACAAAGAAACAAATAGATTAGTTCAATTGAATAATTACTAATAAGGATTAATAATCACTGCAAGCATCATTATTACATAATCGTATTATACACACACACACATATATATATATATTATACTTACCTGTTATATCTCTTTTCAAATTTGTACCTACCTCTTTAGGAGCTGTATATATACCTCTTTGAATCTGCATATTTCCCTGCTGATGTATATCTGCGTATTATGTTTCTGCTGTTGTATATCCTTCTAATATTTTGTGGCTTGAATAATAAATGTATTTTCCGAAGGTGATGGATGATTTAATATTCAAATGATATTCTTTCCTGCCGATCAGAATTATGTATTGGTTCTCTTGCCGGTATTGGCATGGTGTGATGGTTTATAAGTGGCATTGTTGTTCTTGCCACCAAGGTTCAAACTCCATTGGGGTGGTATTGTTGAATGGTTGTATCCGGTTCATAGCTCCAGTCAAAAGCGTTTACCCCTTGAATAAAAAAAAAAAAGAATTATGTATTGGTTCTCAGATACCATCGATGATTACTGATTTAATATTCAGAAGATATTTGTTGATGGCTCGATGCCTTTCCTTCTAATTGTCTGAATAATGAATGTGTTTCTGAAGATAGTAGTTGTTTTAATATCCAGAAGATAGTAATATTTTGCTGATGATTCTATTTCCTTTCCTTCCATTCCTTTTATATCTATATCTTAATAGGAAGGGATGCATCTTTTAAGAAGAGAGATATCCTTATGAAAGGATATGTCCTTTTGTTAACACTAATAAGGGGTCAGCCTATAAATAATATAGATTACTGTTTTAAAAAAAAAAATTGCAACCAGTACCCTTGTTTAGATAAAGCCTTGAGTAATCGCTGCCCATTATTATTGAGTGCAGCCTCCTTGTAATCTTAATCGCTGTTGAGTGTAGTAACATGGATCAAAATTGTTGCCTCTTTGTAATCTTTTAATCGTTGTTGTGCATATTAATGATAATTGCTGCTCATATTCTTCCCTCAAACTTGGGCGATCTAACACACACGCATACAACAAAGTGGTCAACCAGCATTTGTTGTTTAATTTATTTTATCCCTAGGTCTGCCACCTTTTGAGAAATCTAGGTTGATTTTTATTAATTTAATTAATTTCATTATACTAGTCGGCCTAGATTAGTATTATAATTGTGGGGGCATGACAGTTCACCCTGTCCAAGATTGCTTATCCTCAAGCAATCACAAACTAAGATTTGTGAATATCGCTCCTCTTTGTGATGATATTAGCTTCAGTTGTGATCTTTTGATAGGAGTTAGAAATTCCAAACCAAATGATGATTGTTTTGGTTATGTTTGACTCTATGTCTTGGGAGAGTAGTCGTTACTATACTTGCCCCGACTTACTACCAAAATTGTCTATTGTTCTTCTAACTTATGTATTGTTTTCCAATAACTCTCAACAAGGCCAAGAGTTGGAATTCGCCAAAACTTGCCATTTAAGACAAGTTTTCTCTCATTTCATTGCCACCAAGATCCTTTGAGCAATGCCAATTTCATATTTGAAAAAAAAAAGATTGAGGTATCCTTACTACATGTTGTATTCTCTTTTCCTTGATTCATACATTATAACCTTCTAAGTATATATTTTCTAGGTAATACTCAAGCAAGATGTACAATAGTCTAGTATTCGTAGCAAGCAACAAAAACATTTTACCCTAATATCCAATTCTCGTCCCATCTTCCAAATTGGAGGTTATCACTCCTCTTTGGCATATCCCTATGTTTGGTACTAATTTTATTTTCATATCTTGGGAAAGTATTGTTTTATTTCGCTGAATTCATTTAAATCATATCAATTTATTTCAAAGTTTGAAAGGTGAGAATGATCCTAGGATTTGTAGGTTATGGGCCCTTAACTTATGTGGTGACTTTGGGTGTAACTTGATTGGTATCTTAATATTGATATCCTTGATCTTTTATCATGAACGCAGAATTTTCTTTGATCAAGAAAAGGACTTAGGAAACGAAGAATCTTGGACGAAGTGATCTATTCCAGATATTACCAGGGTTACCCCAAGTTTCTGGGATGGGGACAACATGGGACGGCAGTTTCCGATTTTTGAGGCCAAATTTAGGGATGGCAGGGGACAGCTATATAAAATATAGAAAAATTTAAAATATATTGGGAAACATTAAATATTCATATGAAAACAAGGATAAAGCATGCATATATACATTATAGAAACTTAGCTTATAACATTTTTGTTAAGAATTCATTGCCAATATAGTTTTTTTTTTCAATACGACATGAAAATCAAAATAAAAAGAACATGGTACACTGTTGTTGTCCCCCTAGCCGTTTCTAGGATGGGGACAGGGGGGTTTAGACCCGGGGACGCGTCCCCGAGTAACACTGGATATCACATATAGAAGTGAATTGGATCAGATTTGTGGTTACAAGGTTGATCCATGCATTGCCATTGTTTCTATGAGTGTGGGATAGATCATATGCATTATGGATTTTATTGTATATTTGTTCCAAATGAATAGAACCAATGTATTCCCTAAGAATTGAGTTACCTTCATTACGTTTGCTTGAAAATATCGTGTTGCCATGGATGTTTGCTTGTGTAATGTCCCCTTTTTGGGATAACCTTAAATCTGCCCTAATTTATCAATTCCAAGTGATCACCTTGGTTTTAGGGATGTGAGTAGGCCCCTCCAAAACGAGGTTAGAGAATATTTACAAGATAATATTAATTAGGATTCATATATAAGAAAATCAAGAGAGCATGGTTAGAGATACAACTACCTGTTCAGACCTGCAAATATGTTAGAAGTCATTTATGAATAGAGATAATGTCATATAATAAAATACATTGAACTTCTTAGATGCTAGTTCATTCTTCCTTGGTCATAATGGCCTAATAGGGTGCCCTAGAAACCCTCTATCCTAGGCCCAAGGGTAGGACACCCCCCCTTGGCCCATGTGGCCCTTGCCATCCATATGGGTGGGGTACCTAGTGAGGCGTCCTATCACTATTCCCCTGATCAGAACCATTATGACTTAATTATGAAGAGGGTTTGAGGGTGCAACTACAGTAGGGTGTCCTAGGCAGTCATTTCCTCTAAGCCCAAGGGCAGTACACCCCCCTTGGCCCATGTGGCTCTTGCCATCTAGATGGTTGGGGTACTTAGAGGGTGACCCACACACTGTTTCCCCTCCCTGTAGGTCCTCAACTCCTTTATTATATTTACAATCAGATATTATGAATACCAATCTCTAATTAATGAACATTATTCCACCATATAAATGCATAGATTTTGATCATATCTATTGAATCAATAATATGTATATCCTATTTACATTAAGTCAAAATATAGATGCAAATATATGCCATGTACAATCCAATATTATTATAATGCTATTATTTATCTTTTGCAATAAATGATAATGCACAAATCTATTATTTATCTTCTATAATAAATGATAATGCACAAATCTATTATTTATCTTCTATAATAAATGATAATGCACAAATCTATTATTTATCTTTTGTAATAAATGATAATGCACAGCCAACTATTATTATTTGCATATATATATATATATATACAATTCTTAAATACTATTGCTTACAGCCTGCAACGTATTCACAAAATACTATTACAGACTTACAAAATACTATCTGAAGAGCATACCTCTGTTCGGCTAATGCTGGGGTCTATTCTTCTTCTCTTACCCTCATCCTCCCATGGTTGTTTTGATGAGTAAATAAATACATCACAATTATGATAGAGCATATCACAAGAATAAATATGAATAACAGAGTGTATAGATTTAACTGCATACAATAGTTGTGATAAAGGAAGCTACAAGAGTAATAATATAATATAAATAGCAGAATATACATATACATATATGATGGCATACAATAGCTAAGATATAGCATTCTACAAGAATAAATATAAATAACAGAGTGTAAATACGTATCACTGCATTCAACAGTTAGGATATAGCCTACCACAGGAACAATAAACATATAAGGATATTCAATAGCCATGATAGATCATACCACCAATTGCTGACTCAGTCTTGCCCACCTGCTGTTTAAGACTGTGGATAATATTCAGGAAGTAGTCCCTTTACTTGCTGATTCGATGGTTCTCTATTCAGAAAATATTCTTCTTATCTTATCCTTTTCCTCCTTCCTCTAATCCTTGCCCCTTGTTTTGAATTATCTGCCTGTCATATATCCTTCAATTTGCCCAAAAGTCACACCCACTTGCTAGCCAATGCCTTATGGAGGGACATGACTTTTAGCATGAAGTAATCGCTGACTTTAATTGCTGCCTACGTATTTCTTCATATCCCACGATTTCATTGGAATATATTGTTATTGCCCTTAATATACTATTCTTAGCTTTTAGACTTATTTCTAATTGGTGACTTTTCATAGTCAATATGATTTATACTCACATATTAAATGTTTATTTTTATACTAGTTTATTATATTATAATAATAATAATTATCAATTTATTTTTTGCGCTAGGGGGGATTCTTGCAGGGTGTTGCCCTTGGTCTCCTTGGCGTGGGCCAACTCAGTGCTTGGGCTTTGTGACATGGTTTAACTGCCTCATGTGGATCTTGGATCTTGTATAAATCCAACAATTGTATTGAGCATTAATAGGTCAATCTCTTTTGAAATATGCATTGGATCAGCACGATGCATTCACGCAAGGAATTGGCGGAGGCGGCTAGGGTTTTGCCCGAGCCGAATACCCTGCGAGAGGATTTACAGGGGGCGTCCGGGGATTCTTTTCCTGTTGAAGGCAACGGGGCAAGGATTTCGCCAGGGAATCGTTGTGGTTTCTCAGCTGCAATCAATGGTGGAAAGGAGAAACCTTTTCAGGGCGCCGCTGCTTGTAATGAACATGGTGCAAACGGGGTTTCAAAGAAGTTGCGGCTTGAACACAGATCCGAGCCCGAAAAGGCAGTAAATCAGTCAAGCAAACGCACTGTTGCGGAGAAAGGTGAAAACCATGCAACACACCATGTTGCCGATGAAATCACATTGGTGCTAGAAGGTGAACTGGAGAAAGAAGTTGTCTACAATGAAAATGTTTTTGCTGGGCTGGGTCTGATTGGGAGGTTCAAGGGCTTCTGGCCAAGCTTACCTGATCTTCACCAGTGGATCTCCAAATACTGGAAGCCCCTGCTGGACGGGTATGTTCAGATTTACCCTATGGCGAGAGGTTTTTTTATTGTTGTGTTTGAAAATGTACAGGATAGAAATAGGATCCTCTACGATTATCACTGGGATTGGGATGAGAAGCATGTCCTGATGCTAAAGCCATGGCATCCGACTTTCAACCCTACTTCTAAAGTTTTTGAAATGGTTCCCCTTTGGGTGAGGCTTCCTAACCTCCCTCTACAGTTCTAGTTCGATTCTTGTTTGGAGGCCATAGGAAACTCATTAGGAACCTTCATAATGGTGGATGAAGTTTCGTCTAATCTTCTGCATTCCATTTATGCTCGCATCTTGGTAGAAATGGAAATTTCAAAGGTGCCCCCGAAGGTGATCCGCTTAAAATCTTCAAAGGGTTGTTGGGTACAGACCCTAGATTATGAAGGGGTTCCTTTTAGGTGCAGAAAATGCCACCAAACAAGGCATTTGGCGGCTGAGTGTGTCAAACACAGTAGAAACAAGACTTTCTCTTGGTGGAAAGATGCATCCACCCAGCATTACACAGTGGAGAAACAAGTGACGAAGCAAGGGAGTTCTCAGGGGAAAGGCTCCGTGGAGAAGAGAAGGGCTTCAGAGGAGCCGCATCAGGGGGAGAGACAGCTGCTGCAGGAGGAGAGTTGTATGGAGCAGCAACAGTTTGAGTCGGCTTCTACTCAGGAAGGACTACTGGCAGCAAACAAAACAAATGGGGCTTTCAATGATGGAGTCAAGGAGTTGTGTACCAAAAACGGGGCTGCAACCCCGGAATGTAAGGAAAAGAAAGGATGTGTGAAACCCCAGAAGAAAGAAGCAGGAAAACGAAAGGTTGATGAACAGCACCAGCTAGGCAGCAGTGAAGATGGTGCTTGGAGGAGCCTCCGGGATTTACCTTCTCAGAAGAAGGATGCGAAAAAGCAGATTCCTTTTGATCAGTATCAACAAGATAGAAGTGGAAATGACATCTGGAGGAGTTCCCAGGTTTTATCTTTGGATTGGCAGAAGGAGGCAACAAGGATCGAGGACGGCTGGCAACCGGTCTTGGGAAAGAAAGCGAAGAAGGAGAAGAAGAAATCCTTTAACATGGTCCTGCGATCTCAGACAAAAGGCCATCCAAAATATCTTTAAATTTTCCGTGTAAATGCGTGTTGTTGTATGTTGTTTCTAGATTTGGATGTTGGGTTTAAGTGGAGCTTGGTTGGGATTGTACTGGTAGCTTTTCAGCTTTGCTTTGTAACTTGCTTTTTCATATTTAATGAAATAAATCTTTTCACTGACCAAAAAAAAAAAAATAATAATTATCAATTTGTTAATATCTATTTTGTATTGATAATATTTACATTTGTATCTGATGATTAATATTATCAATAATAACAAGAAATATATTTAATTGTAATATAATATAATTATTATTTATCAATAATAAGTTGTAATATATTTAATAATAATATATTTGTACATTATTAGATGATATTTGGGTTGTCATTATTAGGATTCTAATATTTAAATGGTGATTATTTGTATTTATAATTATAATATTATCCCGATAATTATAATTTTTAAATGGCAATTACTTATATTTATATTTTGATATTTATTTGGTTCGGTTATTTGTATTTCATTATCTCACATTTAGCTTTACAATTTCGGGGACATGACAGCTTGGATATCTATTTATAATTGTTATTAATAGAGAGGCTTGCAATCTTTTCAGCAACCTAAGAGATCTCAAGGACTATGAGTGTTGGGGAATGTGCACGAGGCAGCTTTTCCACATATTAAGATGATCTTAATGATGTTTAATGTTGGTCTTCTTTCCCCTTCTTCCAAGGTGCAAAGCAAAGACATTATGGTGATGCACTATATGTGATATTATCTGCCTTAGTAAAAATAATTCTCTTTTTCCCTAGTTGCAAAGGAAGCCACACATGGAATAGCTATGCTATGTCTAGCGGTACAAGTATACCCTATGGTAATGCTCATCTTAAAATGGATACCTTATGATGTTAGGAATGTGTTTACTAGATCTTAATTGTTTGTGTGATAGCTGTATCTTAACACAAAATGTTATAAGTTGGACGGTTTAATGTTCATAAGAAGCTTTGGTATAGTGGCAAATTATGTACTCTTATGTTTTGTACTTAGGTTTTAATGCTTGGTTCAATGCTAGTGTTGAGGTGGATCCATCGGAGAGATTTATTCCTTTATGTCCATTTATTAAAGGAGTCGCCATCCTTCACAATAATTGAGTCACCGCCCTTCATGGCTGCCCTTTGAGAATAACACCTTACTAAGTTGATTGATAGATTTATTTCTTATTAATGGTTTCTTTACAAGGAGATGATTCCCCCTTTTTTTATACCTTATTGTTGAGGGAGTCATAGTCTTTCACATTTGAAGGGTCACAACTTTTTTAATTTCATTCTCTTGCAAAATTACTTATGTTCTATCCTTAATTGGATTCATTAAATGGTGGTAGGGATGAAATGCTCTCCCTTTTATATCACTAGTTTGAGGGAGTCACACCTCTTCACTTCAAATAGCTACAACTCTTCATTATTGCATTTGGATACTAATAATAATTCAATTTTAGATAAGTTAATTTGTTAGTGCTTCTCACTCAAGGAGCATTTTGACAGACAAGGTTTGCTTTTACATTTTTTATTTTCATAATAAAGTAATACTAAACATAATGTAGTAATCTTGTTGAAGACATATCCGGCAAGAAGCAAACACATAGGTATATGCAATACACAAAGTATACATATAAGGGCACGAAGCATGAAGCAGACACATGAATACATGTAATACATGAAGTATACACAAGAAACATGAAGAGTGCATGTGAATACACGTAATACATGAAGCATACATATGGAAGGCACACGCATATAGAAATGCATTATTGGCCTACTTAAGGAGGAGGTTGAATAGTTAATTCTAATTAGAGTTGGTTTGTACACAAGCTGGCAGGATTAATGCTCTGATACCACTTGTAATGTCCCCTAATTGGGAATGCCCTAAATTTGCCCAAATCCTTAATTTAAATATACAAAGGGTTAGAAAATACCTTTCACCTGATTGAAGCCCTACACACAAATTAGAAACCATTTACCACAATCACACTAATTAGTAGAATATAATCATTAAACACAATAACACTAATTAGTCGATTATCATAATATTAGTAAACTCAAGGCCAAATTACTAATTCAATCACAAAGCATTTAATATCCTTGGAGGGCTCAACTATAGGAGAGTATGGGAGAACATTACTCGATGGGGTGCCTAGGACCCTTCTACCCTAGACCCAAGAGCGAGATCTTGGCCTCATGTGGCCCATGCCATCCATATGAGGTGGTCTACCTAGGAGGTGTCCCCTTTCCGTTATCACCTCATCTTGTCAACCATTTCCCTCTCTCTATGATTTGACCTCTTGTGCTAGTTCACCATGATGGAGGGGTGAGATTACAATGGGTTCCCTGAAAATGCCATCTCTCCTAAGCCAAGGGTGTTGGACCATTGGTACCCCCTTGGCCTCCTTGGGACTACTTGGTCCCCCATCTTGGGACTACTTGGTCCCCATCTCGAGGTGGCATACCTAGGAGAGTGCCCCATCACTGCTCCCCTCTTGTAATCTCAACCTCCTCTATCATGGCTAAAACATTCAAGACATATGGCAAACAAATATTAATCATATTTATTGATATAAGCAAACAGTCATAACAGCCATGAATCATTAGTACCTTGATCTTCTAATCAAACAATCGCAATGGCATATATTAAATGGTGCTACAACTACATTATTGTAAATCAGATTTCATACCACCGATCCAAGAAATCAGACTGCTGTGCACATGCAAATTTATTTATTTCCAATGTAGAGGGTGCAGTCCTCTATTTCCTTTAATTTTTCCCTGTAGATGATCGCTCGTCTGTATATTCTTCTCCTTCAATCGATCTGTCTTCAATATTCAAAAAGATTGATTAATAATTGCTGCAAGCATCATTAATATTTTGAGGCTTGAATAATAAATGTACTTTCTGAAGGTGATGGATGATTTAATATTCAGATGATATTCTTTCCTGCTGATCACAATTATGTATTGGTTCTCAGATACCGTCAATGATTACTGATTTAATATTCAGAAGATATTTGCTGATGGCTCGATGCCTTTCCTTCTAATATTTCATTGTCTGAATAATGAATGTGTTTCTGAAGATGGTCGCTATTTTAATATCCAGAAGATAGTAATATTTTGCTGATGATTCCATTTCCTTTCCTTCCATTCCTTTTATATCTATATCTTAATATGAAGGGATGCATCTTTTAAGAAGAGAGATATCCTTATGAAAGGATATGTCCTTTTGTTAACACTAATAAGGGGTCGGCCTATAATTAATATAGATTACTGTGTATATAAACTAATTCCAACTGCTGCCCTTGTTTAGATAAAGTCTTAAGTAATCACTGCCCGTTAATATTGAGCACTGCCTCCTTGTAATCTTAATCGCTGCTGAGTATATTGACCTGGATCATAACCCCTTGTAATCTTTTAATCGCTGCTGTGCATATTAATGATAATTGCTGCTCATATTCTTCCCTCAGACTTGGGCAATCTAAGACACACATATATATATAATTCAAATTATACAACAAAGTGGTCAGCCAGCATTTGTTATTTAATTTATTTTATCCCTAGGTCGGCCACCTTTTGAGAAATCTAGGTTGATTTTTATTAATTTCATTAATTTCATTATACTAGTCGGCCTAGATAAGTATTATAATTGCGGGGGCATGACATCATTAGATCATATTTCAACTGTAATAAATTGAATTGCATTGGAGTCCTCTAAACTTCAGTGGCAACTAGTACATTGCAGTACTGACCCACCAATGCAACTGCTTCCTTGACCTCTATGAACCAATTTTGGGTTTGTCTACCCAGTGCCCTCTATGATGTTCTTTGTTGTCCGTTGTCACTGGTAATTCTAATATTGGCAGAGCGATGGTTTTTCATTGAGTACTTGTATGATTCTTGAATCCTTTTTGTTTGCACAATTTTTTAGCAAATGATTCCTTGTTGAAATGATCATTTAAGTTGAACGGCGAATGAGTATATACTTATCATAATCTCTCCATCTCTAGTAGATAATACATGTGAAATAGGAGTTGATTCATATGTTTACATTGAAATAAAAGACACAGAATTTTATTTCTAAATGAATCAATATGTGTATCCTATGAACAATTAAAAATCAGAATGTTATCTTCTTCCTGTTCTTATATTATCACTTATTCTCTCCCGAAAGTAAAGTGTAGGGAATATAGTTATATGTTCTAAATTATACCTAAATTTTAAAAAAGAACTAAGGTTAAGTAAGTGCATTTGCTACTTATTTCAATTATCATGCTAAGTTAAGAAAACAACGTCTTCTTTATGTTTTATTGTTTAGCACGCTTCCTTGCATTATGTTGGGGCAGCACGGTCCATTATTCTTCCTTTCAAATAGTTCCTTGGAAGAGTGAATATGTGGAAGATGTCACTCTTTTTGTATGTTATACACATTGCAAGATTTCTTCCTTAGCTTTCTTCTACCATGTGAGTGTGCCACATTGATATGCAAGCTATTTTTCCTTCAGGAGATGTGTTACCTCTCCTTGTCTGTTTGCCTACACATCCTTCCACACATGTTGGGTATTCATGGTTGGTGTAGAAATGCATGACAACTACACCTCTGTATGTGCAAATGTTGCATCATTGATAAGCATTACATTTGGTGTAACAAAAGAAATCTGCCAGTTGTGTTTTTGCAAGATTTCCCTATGGTTGTTTCAGGAACTACCTCTCATTTGGATAATAATTTCAAAATTAACATACTTGAGAAAAGAGACCATCTCAGAGCACAAGACCAAGAGAGAGCAATTATCCTAGGCTCAAAACTTAAGGATCTGGTCAAGGATAACAATAAAAAAGCTACCCAGATTATGCATTGCAATGAATTTGATTTTTGATAGAAAATAAGAGCAAAAACTATTACTCTCACCTTAAATCCAACCTTATTGTCCAAGCATGCATGCCAATCTGCCTTCATTTCCTTCAAAGGAACCCGATCATGTGGTCTGCAACAAGATACCACTAAAATATGACATTTAACTAACTCAAGTTACTCCCAATGCTTTAAACACAAAATTCAAATATGACATTTGAACAACTTTTTCACTTTCTAAAAATGAATAGATACCACTAAAAGGAAATTTTCCAGTAAACCATAAATACAGCTACAATACACTCACCGTTTAGGACCTGAGATACAAGGTTCGACAGATAAGAGATCCAACTCGAGGTAGGATGAGTAAACTCTCTCTATTTGTGGCTGTAGTTACATAACTCAGTGTGTGAGAACAACAAATAGGAATCCATTAAATTCAAATTAAATAGAAAAAAGAAAAAGCAGCCCCTACTTCATTATAGTCCACAAACATCCTATTTGCACGAAGATAAGCCTCAATCATTTGTATCTGCAGTTGACAAGTAAGTAACATCAGCAGCTGACAAAAGGAATGTATTTCTGTAGAAGTAGAAATTAGAAGTACTCACTGTCTTATCACTACGACCGGTCAATTTCAAATACTCCAGAGTAACATGATCTACAGGGAAAAATCCCATGGTTGCTCCATATTCAGGAGACATGTTTGCAATAGTCGCTCGATCAGCAAGTGACAATTTACGCATACCATCACCTAAATTGAATACATAAAGTGACAATTAGCCACACACACAATCAAAGCACGCCACAAATCAGCTCAACTACAAGAAATTCCACAGTTAGTGAAGCTTCATAAACTTGCAAAACCTGAAATGTAACAGAAGAGACTTGGGATACAAAAAGCCTGCAGTAAATTTACCATAAAATTCAACAAATTTTCCAACAACACCATGCTTTCGCAGCATTTGAGTCACAGTTAAAACTAAGTCAGTGGCTGTCACTCCATTGTTCAAATTGCCCATTAATTTGAACCCCACAACACCTGGAAGTACCATACTCATTGGCTGCACAAAAGAAACCTCAGTGAGAGCTAGCACCACAGCTAAACAACAAATAAACAAGTAACATACAAATTGTCTAGCTCCTTAGTGAACATTTGAAGTAGAATGCATCATCTACTAGTTTCTGCCTGCCATGTAGTTCATAAAGGACTGGTTTTAAGCTATTATTTAAGGAAGGGTAATGCAGAAACCAGTGGCTAACACCCATTGCATATCTGCTATATTATTAAGAACTTAACATCATGATCAAAGGCCCTGTGCTCATATGGTTGAACCATTGAGCTCTCAAATCAGAGATTGAAGTTTCAATCCTCAAAGTTACATAGCATGGTACAGCAGTAATCCCACAGTTAAGGTCTGTGGCAGATAAGGGCAATGTATGAATTTTTAAGTCCTGTAGTGGACATGTCAGTCCTTAGTGGACAATTTGTATAAGGTGTAGGCCTCATAAATAAACCCTCACTAATTAATCAAAAAAAAAAATCTAACATACATACAACCTCTTAACAATTTACAAACACCACATTAAACTTCTAGGTTTGGCACCATTATACTTGGAAATTCCATAATTAACAAAAATATGAGCAATAAACTTTATTAATAACACTAAAGCACTGGTTTGACCATCTTGTAAAGAAAGGTGCAGCAATAAATGTTCAACCAAAATACCTGACCAAGCATAGCAGCCTCTGCTTCAATTCCCCCAACTCCCCATCCAGCAACACCTAATCCATCAATCATAGTTGTGTGGGAATCTGTTCCAACAACACTATCAGGATAAAGTAGGCCATTGGTATTAAATACAACCCTTCCCAGGTACTCCAAGTTGACCTGCAACGATCATATTATTATTCAGATAGTAACAGCTACAACAGATCTGTACCATTTAACATAGAACTCAAACTTACAAATATAAAATCAGTTCAACACATATTTCTAAAGATTATATCTGCAAAGCTCAATCCTTTTACCTGGTGGACAATACCAGAACCCGGAGGAACAACAAGCATGTTGTTAAATGCAAACGAGCCCCATTTGAGAAAAGCAAACCTTTCTCTATTACGATTGAATTCATGTTCCATGTTAAGTTGCAATGCATTTTCAGACCTTGCCACATCAACCTGCACTGAGTGGTCAATAACAAGATCCACAGGTACCTTGCAAACAAAAAATAGAACAATATCAATAGCTTGAAAAAGAAGGAAAAAACCATCAATAACAGGAAAAATGATTAAGAAATATAAATCTAAAGTCGAATTTAAAGTAATAAAGACTGAAAGAAACGGCAAAACAAAGCAATCATAATTAAATAGTAATCTTCAACAGCCATCACTGCTAATCTTTCCATCATACAATGTATTAGAATTACTTGAAAGTTGAAACAGAAGCAAAAAAAAATGACAAGAAGACATCTTGATGCCATCTATCATTAAAAAATGCAACTATTTGATAAAAATGATGGTCAACAAAGCATAAAAATTCAAGCTTTGCTGCAGCAAATATCAGTAACACCTACCAACGGATTGATCTTGGTAGTATCACCACCAAGCTGTTTCATTCCATCTCGCATGCTAGCAAGATCGACAACTGCCGGCACACCAGTGAGATCCTGAAAAGCGCAATATTTCCTGAAATGTTAAACTTCTACAAAAGGCCATTTGAAGATCAGAACCGTAAGACACGAACATTTGAGAACAGGCATAAGGCATCCATAAATGTTACATTACCTGAAGAATAACACGAGCAGGCTTAAAAGGAATTTCAACTTGCTTTGGAGCTGAATTTTCCCAATCGAGAATTTTCTCCACATCAGCTTTAGTTACCTGAAAATTATCGCAGTTGCGAATGGCTGACTCAAGAAGAATTCTAATAGAATAAGGAAGCTTATCTGCAAACAGGCAAATAACAGAGATTAAGCAGAATTACAATTATTAGTCATGACTTGTTTTGTATTTTCTTGAATATTGATATAGAAATAATAAAATTTACTTTTCTACAAAATGGAAATAATTGCTTAGTTCTTATATAGACCAAAAAGATTTTTGTTCTTTGAATTTTTGCTGATATGGAGCAGATCCAGTAGAATGATGGATACAATGCGCCTGTTGAATGAGATGAGCTCAAATGGTTACAGTATGGGAATTCAAAAGAGGAGGCCCATGTTTAACTCCTCGAGAGACATCATATAAAGTGTTGACAATAGATAAACTGATAAGTAGGAGGTATTTTTCCACAGCGTGTCAAATGTGATATTGCAAATGGGGTAACAACTCAAGCGGGCTTAATCTTGGAGAAAACTCCCTGGTTAAGCGTGCTTGAGCTGGAGCAGTACTGGGATGGGTGACCTCCCGGGACGGACCAGTGCTTCACCTCTGTGAGCATCACCTAGATGCAATGAGTGCTAAGTGGACCATTCGATATCATGAGAGATGGGTTCTTGTTGAACCACTACTCATGAAACATGGGTCAATGAGTTTGACTCGAAACTACACGGTTGAATCCTGATAGCAATATCACAATAGATAAACTATCACATCCAACTTACTGGATGTGGCATACCCCAACGAACAAGGCCAGGTTCAAGTCCTGAGTGAATTTTACAGAATAGATACTCCTCAATTGTGACTTCTAAACCAAAGATCACCCCACAAGGAGAGCTTCACAAATAAAATAAATAAATGGCTAAAGTCTGCCATTTTAAAATTCAACAAAAAATAACATGAAAAGGTCTACAGTCTGAAATGAATAGCTTAGTCAACTACAGCAAGCACCTTAGAAAAGGAAGCCGGATGTGATTCAATTTTGGTGTCTGTAACGTAAAACCATGCATTTACTCTGACAAGAAAGACACAAAATAATACTAATTGACAAGACACTTAAACTGTGCAGAAACACCAACGTATGGGGTAAAACCAGCATTTAGTCCCAAAGGCTAGATGCAAAATAATATCAATCAACGAAACTTTTATGCTGCACAAGAACTTGTGTTTTGGAGGTAAATAATCAAGGATGTTCATTTACCGATCAAAAAAATAAATGGATAAAATCAGCCAATTCAAAAATTAAACAAAAAGCACCATGAAAAGGTCTACAGTCTGAAATGAATATCGTCAACTGCAGCAGGGACCTTAGATAAGGAAGCAGGATGAAATATTAATTTTGGTGAGACGAGGTAAAACCATGCATTTACTCTGACAGGAAAGATGCAAAGTATATCGATTGACAAACACCATGCTGCACAGAAACGTGAATGTGTGAAGCCCGTGCAATTATTCTCACAGGCTAGATGCAAAATGATTTCAATCAACAGAACTTTTATACCGCAAAAAAGAATAAAATAAAATAAAATAACGTGTTTTAGAGACAAATTATCAAGGCTGTTTTTCCAAAGAGGGATGGTGGAAGTTGAAACCCATCCAGAAATGCAACAAGAATGCCTCTATTTGATTGGAGAAATATCTAAAATGGCGAATGGAAAATAGCAATAGGAAAACCTAACTGTGAATACAATCTATCACAAAAGGTTGCATTCTCCATTTTTAGCCCACAAAAATAAAATGCGACTTTCGTTATACAAATATATATATAATCTATAAGGTATGACAATCCTATCTGTTTAAAAGAAAGGCCATACATTTTGTGGTTTGTAAGCACAGAAGTAGAATCTATCATTAAGCTTTCAATTGGAAAGCCAAAAACTAAATGAGTATACCTGTCCTTGGATCATTGAGAGCAGCAAGGCTATAGTAATTTCCAAACTCGCCCCCACCAGGTTTTGGAAGGCTGGTCAAGATGTCTTTGTAAGCACTCTCAGTCGCTGCACCAAAATATCAAGCAATGTCAAAGGATTGCTAATGCTATAACAGCATAAAATGTAACTAAGCAGAGCTTAAATAAACGAATTGCTGAAAAATGAATTGGTGATGAGGTTTGCTTGTATCTTTTCATCACTTAATTATTACATTAATTCTAATTGCTTGCAAAAAAAAATACAAAACAAATTATTAAATTCAAAACAAGCTACACGACTATTATCCAGTTATAAACCAAAGTTATATCATATATTACTTCAATGTAATTAGATTTCCACAATCCATATGAATTTACATCTAAATGCTTCTGGATTTGATTGTGTGGAGTATTTTTTCATCAACTCTCTATCCTGATGATGGTCCACGGAGTGTGATCCGAAACGTTGATGAAAAAATACTCCACACAATCAACTCCAGAAGCATTTAGATGTAAAAACATATATTACTTGTTATGTGTAGAATTTATCATAAACGATAAAAATGATAACCATATGGATCAGAATATAAAGGCTTCTTTACAGTTTGCTCTTGAAATAAAAATGCGAACCAGATTTATCGGCGAAAAAAGTGTCATGTACGGTTTTACGGTAAAGATCAAAAAATGAAAACCCGATTAATCGGAATATAATCTTAAAAGCTAAAAGTGAGAACCAGATGTACCAGAATATAAAGTGCTACGTACATTTTTATCTTAAAGATTAAATACGATTACAGGGCACCTTCTAATCCTACCCACCCCCGGATTAAAAAGAATGAGAACCATATGGACCGGCGATCAAATGAACAACAAATTGAATTGCGGAATTTTCGTCTCTATATTTTTTTTTCAAAACATAGTAAAAACAGAGCAGATCCGCTCCAAACATGATGTTACGCATCTGCGCGTTGTATAGTTTTCTCGCAAATATGAAAAGAACAAAAAATAAAACCTTTAAGTTTGATTTCCGCTTACCCATGGAAGAAATTTAGAGCACCTCTCAAACCAAAACTAGTCTTATTCCAGCAATTAAAGCCTCTCCGCGATTCGAACCGCGACCGAGCGACCCAAAAAGGAGCGCTCTCGACGCTCCTCACAACCGGAGTTCGAAACCTCGCAGAGCAGCAACAGATTGAAAAGACGACGGAGAAAAATTATTAGGAGGGGCAGTACAAATTGTACGGGCAAAACTAGTGCTAAAGAGGGCCGGTGTTCGAGTCGCTCTAAGGAGCTAAACCGCAGCAATTATATGCATATTGGCTCACGGATAAACACAAAGCCACAACTACCACCTCTAAAACCTCAACTACCATCTCTAAAACCTACGTTAGTGAGCCTCCAGGCTCCCAGGGAAAATGATGATGAAATATAATACTAGCGTGTGCGTGTCATAGCTTTTTCTCTGGAGATTTTTCCTGATCAAAACAGTGGAAAATAATTTCAGTGAATGGGGGAAATTTAGGTGCCACTAGATTTAGCGGAGGTTAGTGGTTTTTGGTTAATCTGGAAAATTTAGGACGAAATGATGTTAGTTAGTCAATGTGATCCATCGAGACATTTTTAAGTGTATAATTTTATATATATATTATATTATTTATTGTTTAGGTATATGTGTCTATTATGATTATTTATATATTTGTTTCATTAGTATAGTCTTGATGAAGTGTAGTTATCAATGTACTTTAATAATGATGTTTTATATTGATATCCAAAGTTCAATTATGTGTTATGGGATGCATACGTTGTGATTATATGTGTTTGGACTACTGAGTGTTTCAACTTTACTATTTCCACTATATATGTTATATGTGATTTTTCATGTTATCTAGCATAGCACCATGTTTATTATGATTATTGATGTCTACATTTATGCTTTGGATGGAGAAAGCTAACTCTTGGACAAAAAGCACCTATGTATATATGTTATATCGTACCCCCCATACTCCATGGCCCACGGTGGACAAAAGATCCTTGATAAAAAAGGTGGTCAGACAGAAAATAGGGAGGTAGAAAGATTTAACGGTTGGACATTAACTCTGTCATGTCGTTTCTTGTCCCATCGTCGGGAAAATGTGTCAGCGCCAATGGGTTTTCAAAATCATTTTTTGGCATGGACAAAAAGCCAAAAATGTGGCATTCGAAACCATTATTTGCAAATATCAAAAAGCCCAGATGAGGACCCATTTTCTCCATTTTCTCCAACAACATTTTGGTGGAGAGCAACGGGAAGAGTTGCAGGCATTCAAAGCTCCCTAAGGTACATGTATATCCACTCTATATATGTGTCATTTTGTCATTTTGCAATGAACACTGAAGAAACGAATAACTATTTGTTGCGAGGTTTTCATTTTGTGATTTTCTATTGAGGGTTTTTTAATTTCATTTCCTCTCGTCTGCTGTTTTGAAAATTTGTGGTTGCCAAATGAAATAGCTAACAACCCATTGTGAAAATATGAGTGAAATAACTAAATAAGGTTTACACAAACCACAAACCATACGAAATATATTACGAGGATGGAAAACACAACGTGGGTTCTAGAATGGAATGGTATCTTGTGAAAATCACATAAAGCTCATAACGTTGTCATTGTTCACATTCTTATTTTGAATGTTGCAGTGTTTTCGTTGGGAAAAGGGCTATTTATTTGAAATGCACGTCTGATAATATTTTTTTTTGTGCCGAGGGTTTTTTAATTTTTGTTTCGTTTCCTCCCCGTATGCTGGTTTTCGAATTTTGCCATTGCCGAATGAAATAAGTGACAACCCATTGTGGAAATATGAGTGAAATTACTAAATAACGTTTATAGAAAGCAAAATCCATGTAGAATATATTACAAGGTTGAAAAATGCAACGTGGGTTCTGCAATGAAATGATATATTTTGAAAACCACATAAAACCCAAAATGTCGCCACTGTTCACATTATTATTCAGAATGGAGAAAAAAGTGCAAAATGTGGCATTCAAAATAATAATTTACAAATAGCAAAAAACCTAGACAACATCTCATTTTTGCCACCATTTTATACACTGTCATTTTGGAAAACATAGTCTCTTAAAACTCGAACTATTATAAAACCCTTTAGAAGTAACAACCCAATTGGTTACTCACCCCTAACCTCAATTTGGTATGTTTTGTGATTGTGTGGAGAACCTTTTGTGATTTAGATAGTAGGAATGTAATAAAATTGGAAAACAATAGACCTATTATGAAACCTGCAAGGCACAGTGTTATAGATTGTTTGCAGTGTTGGAAAACACACTGTCCTATGTTCGCCATTGTTCACATTGTTATTCAAAATGGAGAAAAAAGCGCAAAATGTGGCATTTGAAATCATTATTTGCAAATAGCAAAAATCTCAGATGACATCCCATTTTTGTCATCATTTTAAACACTGTCATTTTGGAAAACATAGTGTCTCCTAAAACTCTGACTGTTGTAAAACCCTTTAGAAGTAATAACCGAATTGGTTACTCACCCCTGAACTCAATTTGGTATGTTTTGTGATTGTGTGGAGAAATTTTTGTGATTTAGATAGTAGGAATGTAACGAAATTGGAAAACAACAGGTATTAGGAAACCTACAAGGCATAGTGTTATAGATTGTTTGCAGTGTTGGAAAACACACTGTCATATGACAATTAACTATTATCTACCTTTCCTGGACATTTGGTCTTGTATGTTTGTACAGTCCAACAATCATTCACTTTGTTCATCTGATTGGAACAAAATGCCCTGACAAAAAAGAAGTTTGGATGGACAAATTGCACTAATGAAAAGACTTGATGGTTGGACGTTAACTCCGACTGGTCGTAGCCTGTCCCATCACCAAGAAAATGTGTCAACACTGGTGGGTTTTCAAAATCATATTCTACAATGGACAAAAACCCAAAATAATGTGGCATTCAAAACCATTATTTGCAAATAGCAAAATGAGGTGACAAGAATGTAATGAAATTGAAAAATAGTAGGTATTATGATACTTGCAAGGCACAGTATTGTTATAGATTGTTTGCAGTGTTGGAAAACACAATGTCCCATTTCAATTAGTTCATTATGAAGAGTTTTATTTTGTTACTCCAAGAATGTAATATACTCCACTTTCAAATTTTTGAACAACTCTTTGCTACAGTCCAAATGTCATTTCGATTTCTTTATCTAATTGGAACAAATAAAATGTTCGCATTATTTGCAATGTTGGAAAACACGCTGTCTCTTCTCACTTGCACAGCGTTTTACAACACTATATGCATTGCTTGTTTCTTAACACCTAGGGTTTTTCAACATGCATTCTTACTAAACAAAAACGACGTCTTTAAGAGCTTTTGTAATATAGACAGTCTAAATGTATTGAAAAACCCTTTCAAATTTTATAAGGACTTTTAATTTGGGAAAAATTGCATTTAAATTTTGCATGACTAAAAAAAAAAGTGCACAAATAATTGCAATTTGGAAAACACAATGTTGGGTTTCAATTATTTCAGTGTTGTATTTTATCAAATAACACATCTCTCACTTAAGGGGTGCTCTATTAACCCTCAACACATAGTGTGATTCATAGTACGCACTTTATTTTGTTTTGCAACAATTCATATTGGAAAACCCTAGGTGTTAAGAAACAAGCAATCCAAATAGTGTTGTAAAACCCTCTGCAACGCTATTGGATAGTACCCGTCACCTCAATTTGGTCGATTTTCTCCTCCAACTCATCCACGTGCACTCAAACCTTTACCTTTCAATGTGCAAACTGGAAACAAATAGTATTTTCACCTTTCTTTCTCCAAACAGAAAAGGTGCACATCATTCCCTTCCACTTTTCCCATGCCAGACAAAAGAAACTTCATGACAAAGCTAAGGTGCCTACCTTTTTCATCTGGCATGAGGCAGGAAAACTGTCTTGATGGTGCCATTAACTCCTACCTACCATTTCTCAGACGTTTGGTCCTGCTTGCCGAATTCGTCACTTTTATCCCCCATCTAGTGGTCCTCGCACTACAATGTTTTGTCATGTTATGTATGTTTCCATGTATGTTGTTAGGTATGTTTTTCATGTGTTTTTGTATGTACATAGGTGCTTTTTGTCTAGAAGTTAGCCAGCTCCTATGCTTTGGACAAGAATGTAATGAAGTTTAGTTTCAAATTTTTGAACAACTCTTTGCTACAGTCCAAATGTCATTTCACTTTCTTTATCTAATTGAAACAAATAAATTGCTTGCATTATTTGCAAAGTTGGAAAACACATTGTCTCCTCTCAACTGCAGAGGGTTTTACAACACTATATGGGTTACTTGTTTCTTAACACCTTATATGGAGATAGTGTGTTTTCCAACACTACAAATAATGTGAGCACTTATTTGGTCGAATCAGATGAGGAAAATAAAAATGCCATTTTGATGTCATGTTACATGCATAGGTGCTTTTTGTTTACAAGTTAGCTTTTTTCCTAATTGGAACAAATAAATTGCTTGCATTATTTTCACAGTTGGAAAACACATTGTCTCCTCTTAGTTGTAGAGGGTTTTACAACACTATATGGAGACTGTGTGTTTTCCAACTCTCCAAATAATGTGACCATTTATTTGGTCAAATCAGATGAGGAAAGTAAAATTCCATTTTGATGTCATGTTACATACATAGGTGCTTTTTTGTCTAAAGTCAAAAAGCTAGACAAAATGCACCTAATATCACCATTTTCCACATTTTTCATTTCTCTAGTTTGGTGGATGTGAGGGATGCTCCAACGAGTAAAATGGAGTTGCGAGCGGCTAAACCACTAGAAATCCCTCAAGCGCATTCCTCACTGCAGCGCATAGTCATTTTCCACATTTTGATTTTGTAGTTTTCTAGTTGGGGAGGGATGTGTGGTCAAGGATGGAGACAATGTGCTTTCCAACACTACAAATAATTTGAGCATTTATTTGGTCGAATCAGATGAGGAAGTGAAATTTCATTTTCATCTCATGTTACATACATAGGTGCTTTTTGTCTAAAGTGAAAAAGCTAGACAAAACACACCTAACATCACCATTTTCCACAGTTTTTATTTTCCAATTTGGTGGGTGGGGAGGGACGCGTGGGCAAGGAAAATGGAGTTGCAAGCGGCCAAACCACTACAAACCCCTCAAATGCATTCATCACTATGACACATCACCATTTTCCACATTTTTATTTTACAGTTTGCTGGTTGCAGAGGGATGTGCGACTGAGGATGGAGACATTGTGTTTTCCAACACAACAAGTAATGTGAGCATTTATTTGGTTGAATTGGATGAGGAAGGTGAAATTCCATTTTCATATCATGTTTCATACATTGGTGCTTTTTTTCTACGAGTTAGCTTTCTCTTGATTGGAACAAATAAATTACTCACATTATTTGCACTGTTGGAAAACACAATCTCCTCTTAGTTACAGAGGGTTTTACAACACTATATGGGTTGCTTATTTCTTAACACCTTAAATGGAGATAGTGTTTTTTCCAACATTGAAACTAATGCGAGCATTTATTTGGTTGAATTAGATGAGGAAAATGAAATGCCATTTTTATCTCATGTTACATACATGAAACGTCGTTTTAATCTCATGTTACATACATAGGTGTTTTTTGTTTATTTGTTAGCTTTCTCCTGATTGGAACAAATGAATTGCTTGCATTATTTGCATAGTTGAAAAACACATTGTCTCCTCTTAGTTACAGAGGGTTTTACAACACTATATGGGTTGCTTGTTTCTTAACACCTTATATGGAGACAGTGTGTTTTCCAACACTGCAAATAATGTGAGCATCTATTTGGTCAAATCAAATGAGAAAAATGAAATGCCATTTTGATCTCATGTTACATACATAGGTTCTTTTTGTTTATGAGTTAGCTTTCTCCTAATTGGAACAAATGAATTACTTCAGCAGAATGAATGTTCATTGCTTCACAGTTCCAACAAAATGGAAAAATGGTAGATATGATTGTCGATATATATTACTAGTGTTGGCGATAGGTTAAATTGGAAATTACATTCCCAATGTACAGTTTAATATGTTTGTTTATTGTCTGTACAAGTTGGCATTTTACACTTAGTAGAACACATAAATTGTATATTGGTGAAATTTGGAATAAAAAAAGATATTTGTAGCACCAAATGTCTTTAATTTTCCAATTTAATCTATCGCTAACACTTGTCTTTCTTCCAGGTGGTTGATATAGGTGACGAAAGAAAATTGAACAAAACAAGGGCAGGTGGATTGAGAAGGATGCTTCAGGAGATGTGAAGCTTCTGTAGTAAATATAGGTGATTTTGGCTACCATAGCTTGAATTGCAAGTGTAGTGGACATTTAAATTTCCAAAATTTATCATGCATTTAGAAGTTCCGATTTATTTGAAATTCTAAAATGTTGGGGTTTTCAATCAGCTATCATTTTCATGTGATTCTTAAGTGTTTTGCGCTAATTTTAAATCTTTCACCAAAAGAGTTTATATGTGGACATGCATGTATGTGAAATTACTTACAAACAACATTCAAAGTGAAGAACCCAGTTCAAGGAAGAACCTCATTCAAGGGAAATGCATTTATAGATTTTGAGTTTGGACCATATTCGTGGTTACATGAAATTGTATTACTATCTAGACAAGGCGTAACAACAATTTTTTCACTTGAATTGTGTTCTTCACTTTGAAATGTGAGTAGCAGCAGAGGCTTTTGTGAGTATTTCCTATTTTACAAAATAATCAAAATACGTCCTCTTGAGAGTCCATCCTATGATCCTGTCCTAATTTAAACCTCTTTTTTGTCTCTCGAGTTGAATATTTCTCCATATTTAAAAGTTCTATTTAATATTAGTTTTCCATCATCTATCATTTTTTTGTGGTTCTTAAGTGTTTTCGTAATAGTTCCTTTTACAATTTCCCTATTTGTCTAGAATATTTAGTAAGCTATAAATGGTTCATTTTTAACAACATTTGATGGTAATGTTGTACAATGCTATTTCTATATCCTATTTTTGTTCTTTTTCAGTACGTTTCGATCTAACCAGCACACCACAAAAGATGTGCAAATATAACTAGTCATTACTTGAAATAGTTCTATGCACTGTATTAAATAGAACTCATAAAGCTAATGGGTAGCAATAACCTATGCAAAATGGGTATAATGCCACAAACTTAATTGAAAATTTGGCCTACATTACTTGGCACTAAATATTTTAGACAAATAGACAAATTGTAAAAGAGTTATTAGAATAAAAACATACATGGAAACAAAAAGTGACAAAACCAACAGATGGGACCAAATGTTCGAGAAATGGTAGGTAGGAGTTAACAGTGTTATTAGGTCAGTTTTCCCACCTCATGCTAGATGAAAAAGGTGGGTGCCTTAGCTTTGTCGTGAAGTTTCTTTTTTCTGGTGTAGGAAAAGTGGAAGGGAATGAGGTGGGCCTTTTCTGTTTGGAGAAAGAAAGGTGAAAATACTATTTGTTTCCAATCTGCATGTTGAAAGTTGAAGGTTTGAATGCATGTGGACGAGTTGGAGGAGAAAATCAACCAAATTGAGGTGACAGGTACTATCCAATAGTGTTGCAGAGGGTTTTACAACACTATTTGGGTTGCCTATTTCTTAACACCTAGGGTTTTCCAACATGAATTGTTGCAAAATAGAATGAAGTGTGTACTATGAATCACACTATGTATTGAGGTTTAATAGAGTCCCCCTTAAATGAAAGATGTGTTATTTGATAAAATACAACACCATCTATACATTTGTATATTTGCATTACAAGAGAAAGGTTGGGTATAAGTAAAGGTAGGCTTCGAAACACATTGTGTTTTCCATCATGCACTACACAACATTTATCACTTTCAATGAGTTTATTCATTATTGTCAATAATGGCAAGAAATTGGTGTTCTTGCTTTTTGTAATGCACACCTACATATATGGGTTTAAAAACCAAAAAGGGCTCGGGTATGTTGTGATGTGGAGGTTGAAAAATGCAGTGTGTTATGAAGCATGCAATTTGTTACATACTTGAAACTTAAACACAATAATGGAAGGTGTGATTTTGAAGACTTTCATACTATTTTGTAACATTCCATGTTGCAAAATCGTGGGTGTTAAGAAGCAAGAAACCCAACATGAGACAACCCTTTACATTTAAACAGGGAGATTCAAATAATTGAAACCCAACACTATGTTTTCCCAATTACAATTATTTTGTGCATTTTTTTTTCAATCATGTGAAATTTAAACACAACAATGGAATGCAGGATTTTGAAGACATTCATATTGTTTTGTAAAACTCCATGTTGCAATGCCCTATGTGTTAAGAAGCAAGCAACCCACCATGAGACAACCCTTTACATTTAAACAAGGACATTCAAATAACTAAAACCCAACATTGTGTTTTCCAAATTGCAATTATTTTGTGCACTTTCTTTATTAGTCATGCAAAATTTAAATGTAATTTTTGCCCAAATTAAAAGTCCTTATAAATTTTGAAAGGGATTTTCAATATATTCAGACTAACTATATTACAAAATCTCTTCAAGACATTGTTTCTATTTAGTAAGAATGCATGTTGGAAAACCCTAGGTGTTAAGAAACAAGCAATGCATATAGTGTTGTAAAATCGTGTGCAAGTAAGAAGAGACATTGTGTTTTCCAACACTGCAAAAATGTGAGCATTTTATTTGTTCCAATCAGATAAGGAAACCAAAATGACATTTGGACTATAGCAAAGAGTTCAAAAATTTGAAAGTGGGCTTCATTACATTCTTGGAGCAATGAAATAAAACTCTTCATAATGAACTAACAAAAATGGGACAGTGTGTTTTCCAACACTGCAAACAATCCATAACAACACTATGCCTTGCAAGTATCATAATACCTACTGTTTTCCAATTTCATTACACTCTAGGCACCTCTTTCTGCTATTTCCAAATAATGGTTTTGAATGCCATGTTTTTTTGGGTTTTTTTCCATTCCAAAATATGATTTTGAAAACTCGTCGGTGCTAACACGTTTTATCAATGGTAGGATAGGCCACAATAGGTTAGAGTTAATGTTTGACCATCAAGTCTTTATGTCAGTGCTATTTGTCCATCTGACCACCTTTTTCATTGGGGTGTTTTGTTCCAATTAGATGAAGAAAGTGAAATGAGATTTTCACTGTAGCAAAGTGAAATTTGGAAGTGGACTTCATTACATTCTTGGAGCATACCAAAACAAAACTCTTACATATTGTGCATGGTTTCTAATTTCTCTAAACATTATTCAGTAATGTCACTCATATTTCCACAATGGGTTGTCAGTTATTTCATTCTACAATTGTAAAATTTCATATTTCTCATTGTTCTCTACCAACCTACAAAATGTCGTTGTGGAAAATGGTAGCAAAAATGGGACCTCGTTTGAGCTTTTTGCTATTTTCAAATAATGGTTTTCAATGACATGTTTTGGGATTTTTGTCCATTCCAAAATATGATTTTTAAAACAAGATGATTGTTATGATGCATGTGACATGCGTTTTTGTAGGGAGAATAACCTACTACCAATTAGAGAAGGTGATCTCCTTGCAACATGGCTTACACATGATAATGTATTGCCCTTCTTCAGGGATAAGACATGTATAATTATCATTGCTAGTTGATTTATGGATTTAATTATGTAAGAATTTTTGCATCAACGTTTCAGATCAAACTTTGTGATCCAACATTAGGATGATTGATGATCTCTTCTTCATCCTGATGTTGGATCATAGAGTGTGATCCAAATCATTGATGCAAAAATTCTTACACAATCAAATCCAAAAATCAACTAGCAATAATCAATATGGATTGTGGAAAATTGATATGGTTTATGTCTGATTATCTTATCATTTCAAACACATGTTTTTTCAAGGATAATAGCTTGATTTTACTATATTTTATAGGGAGATTATATTTTTCCTTGCAATTGGGCATCGCTATTATCCCTAGAAGAATGCATGTCAAAGGCATCATAACATACAAACACCCTATGATGGGACAATGCAATGCAGAAAATAATGTGTTGTGAGTTCTTTCATTCTACACATTGAAATCTGAAGGTTTGAGAGCAGGGGGTGGAGTTGCAGGTGCGGGATATATTAAAGCATCCAAATTCAACTGAGGGGTGATTAATGAATTGGGATGTTACTTGTGAAGGATTTGTAAATGGTATTTGGTTTGCAGGTATAATAGCACCTAGTGTTTTCCAAACTACAATTACACATTGTTGGCCTTGGCATTCTATGAAAAGGTCGACCTCTCCATGCCCAATACAAGCGTTAGATAAAATACATGACAACATTTCATGACAACTAGGCATCTTTGGAGCTACTTTGCAATATTTGCAAAACACCACCTCTTCCACAATCTCATCCACTCAACTCCATGTTGTCGAAAGGTGTCATCAATGTATAATGGAGAGAAGTGCATGTTTTGGAAATGAGAAAGGTATGCTTGAAAGTTGCCCAGTTGTCATGAAATGTCATCACATTGGCACTAGAGGGGGGGACAACCCTGTGTGTTTTCCATCCTACAACTTTTTTTGTGCATCTTGTGTTCCAAATGTATAACAATATTGAAATGGAATGTTTGTTGCAAGTAAGGTTTGTTATAAAATATGAAGGTGAACTTCAATACATAGTGTTCTTATAGTCTACATAATAGAAAGTGTTGTCTTTGAAGAAGAATTGAGAAGTGAGGGACAACCCTCTGTGTTTTCCATCCTGCAACTTTTTTTTGTGTGGAACTTTTGTTGCAAGCAAGGGCAATTATTAAATATGAAGGTGGAATTCAATACATTGTGTTCTTACAGTGTACATAACACTAACCATTTTCTTTGAACAAGATTTGAAAAGTGAGGGAAAACCCTATGTGTTTTCCATCTTGCAACATTTTTGTGCATCTTGTGTTTGAAATGTATTACGATATTCAAATGGAATGTTTGATACAAGTAATGGGTTGTTATAAAATATGAAGGTGAACTTGAATACAGTGTTTTGTTATAGTATGCATAATAGAAAGTGTTGTCTTTGAAGAAGAATAGAGAAGCGAGGGATAACCCTGTTAACCAAATTGAGGTGGGGGGAGTAACCAATAGGGTTGTTACTTGTAAAGGGTTTTAGAATAGTTTGTGGGTTGCATGATTTATAACACCCTATGTTTTCCAACCTAAAATTTTGGATAACAGTTTGAATGTCTTGAAAATATTTTCTTATTTAGACAGTATGCATGTAAAAAGGTACCTCCAAAAATTACAATTGTTAGTTATGGTATAAATTTCATTTTAGTATCTTCATGTGATTGAAAAAAATAAATGGACAAAATAATTGCATGTTGTAAAACATAGTGGGTTACTTGTATAGTGTTTTACAATAGTGTGGGTTGTATGTTTCATAACACCATCTCTTTTCCATCCTGCAATTTTGTTGTCATTAGGAATGTACTGAAAAACCTTTTTATTTAGACACAGAATGTAATCAAAGGCACTTGAAAAAAAATTGACAAGTCTTAGGTAGACTAAAATATGCATTTCAAATTCTTCTTTTGATTGAAAAATATATGCTTGATTACTAAGAATTGTGCAATAAATTTTGAAACTTTAACTATCCATAACACTTGCAACAATTTTATAGTTTATAGGAAACTAAGGATGCGTGTTGTAAAAGGTTAATTGCTTCATACACTGAAGAATGTCATTGAGGTGGACAACAAACTTGAAAGGATGTGTAGTAGTGCATCTTCTTTGGGGCGGTCACATCCACTAAACGTGCAGGTAAGATCTGGTAATTACAAGATGCAATCAAATGTATAATTTTAATCTCTCATAAGTGGTTATGATGTTGATTAGAAAGTGGGAATGTTTTAATTAGGAGGCAACAACTATGGTACAGAGGAAGTCCCCTCATTTTAGGAAAAAATTGAACCCTAATGCAATGTGTTCGGTAATTGATTGTGAACTTCCAATTGCCCTTTCCTTCCTATGCATCAATCATAATGCTTTACAATTTCAGTTAGAAAATATCATGTCTGTTACAAATGTGCTGATTTGATAGTATATCATTCCTTCAATTCAAGAAAATAATCAAGTAGACCATCACACTCTTTCCATAGTCCACGAACAAAAGGAAAATCATGCAAAGGGAGACCCTAAGGATGGAGAGGGACCCAATGAAGCACAAGGTGATGTGGTGGACAGGAAGGTAGATATAAAAATTGAATTATTGCATCGTTTGGTTGTATGTATATGTTGTGCATTCAAATTGTTTGAATATCAAATATATTAAGCGATTTTCTTTTCCAAATTTGTTGTGTAGGTTGTTGTTGAATACAAAAGAGAAGTGGTGAATGGTAGATATGTATATTATTGTATTGTAGAAGAATGTACGAGAAAATATTATGATTAGAGAGTGTTTAACATGCATAGGTTTCAGCATCACCACCTTCCTATTCTTGAGCCACCAAAGTGTGGTCGAACTGCATTGGGGGGAACCAAAAAAACCCACTCCTCCCCCTGATAAATTGAAAGAGTACCTTCAAAAGAAGGTGGAAAATGTAGAATACCAAGTGAATCTACAACATCTCCAAAAAAAGTGTGTTATTAGAATTTTCTATGAAAATTCTGGGAAACATAGCTTCCTTCAACTTCCCCAAGAAGGAAAGGACGAGGTGAAGAAGTGAATGGCATTATACAACAATGACGAGAGGAAGGAGTAGAGAAGGAAAAAAAATTACAATTGTAGAAGAAAAAGAGAAAGGAAGGAATGATAATGTCGAACTGAACTATTAAATATGAAATTTTGTTGCTTCATATTTTCTATTCTAATGCATACAAGGTTCACTTAATGTTAACTTACATGACATGATAGCGTGATGGTTGACATGCAGTTTCTCCTACCCAACAAAGTAGTGTTCATTTGCTAGAGGAAGTTGTACAAATGAAAGGCGAAGATGATGTTGTTCATCCCAACCTTGTATCTAACATTTAGAAGAAGCATCGTACACATTTGAAAGTTTCAAGGCACCCTTTGAAGAAGAAATGACAACAAATAGTGATCTCAAAATGTTTTGTTTAATCTAATGTTTGTTTTGATTATTTGAATGAATTGGTTGCATGCATCTGAGTTTAATGCGATGTTTCAATTCCTCCTACTACACAACAATGATGAACAACAAACTATTTCCCTCAAGTAGGTTTTTGTTCTATTGGAAGATGAAGTAGTGCCCACAGAAGCACAAGATGATGTTGTTCCTCCCAACCCCTTGTCTAACATTGAGAGGAAGAAGAAGCATGTACGGTTTAAAATTTCCTCACGCCCTCACAAGAAGAAACAAGTACAAACGATGATTTCAATATCTTCTATTTGATGTCTATTTTGATTATTTCAATGAATTCGTTGCATGCATCTGAATTTGACGTGACATTTCAATTCTTGCTATTATAGGGCAATGATGAACATTGGAGTCCTACCCTCCAACATCATACTCTTGAGTTGGAAGATGAAGTAGAGGCCATGGATGAACAAGATGATGTTGTTCCTCCCAACCTGTCGTATAACATTGACAAGAAGAAGAAGAAGAAGGAGCATATACGGTTTAAAGTTTCCTTATGCCCTCACAAGAAGAAACAATAACAAACGGTGATTTCAAAATATTCTATTTAATGTTTGTTTTGATTATTTCAATGAATTATTTGCTTGCATCTGAATTTGATATGGCATTTCAAATCCTTCTATTATAGGGAAATGATGAACAATGGAGTACTACCCTCAAACATGATACTTCCAATTGGTAAGATGAAGCACACGTCATGGAAGAACAAGATGATGTTCCTCCCAACCCATTGTATAACATTGACAAGAAGAAGAAGAAGGACCGTTTATGGTTTAAAGTTCCTCACACCCTCACAAGAAGAAACGAGAAGAAACAATTATTTTGAAATCTTCTATTTAATGTTTGTTTTGATTATTTCAATGAATTCATTGCATGCATCTGAATTTGATGTGACGTTTCGATTCCTACTATTATAGGTCAATGATGAACAATGAAGTCCTACCCTCCAATAGTATGCTATTGATTTGGAAGACAAAGTAGAGGCCATGGAAGAAGAAGATGATGTTGTTCCTCCTGACCCTTCATCTAACAATGTTGAGGAGTGTATACAGTATAAAGATTCTTCATGCCCTCACAAGAATAAGCGAGAAGAAATAGTGATTTTGAAATCTTCTATTTAATGTTGTTTTGATTATATTCAATGAATTAGTTTCATGCATCTGAATTTGATGTGACATTTCAATTCTTGCTATTACAGGGCAATGATGAACAATAGAGTCATGCCCTCCAACAGGATACTATTGAGTTGGAAGACGAAGCAAAGGCCATGGAAGAACAAGATGATGTTGTTCTTCCCAACCTATCGTCTAACAATGTTGAGAAGAAGAAGAAGGAGCATATACGGTCAAAAGTGTCGAGGTGCCTTGACATGGAGAAACTAGAAGAAACGGTGAATTCCAATTTTTTTATTTAATGTTTGTTTTGATTATTTCAATTAATTGGTTGCATGCAGTTGAATTTGAAGTGACGTTTAAATTCTTGCTATTACAGGGAAAGGATGAACAATAGAGTCCTGGTCTTGACCTAATTGGCCATGTCATTGCAATTGAAATGGGAGAGGCTAATAGAGATGGACATGCAAATGGGGAGAGCACTAGCCTGCAAGTGGGGAAGGGAAATAAAGATGGACATGGGGATGGGGAGATCACTGGCCTCCAAGTGGGATAGGGTAACAAAGATGGACATTGGGACGTTTGGGGAGAACACTAGCTTGCATGTGGAGCTGGGTAACAAAGATGGACATGGGGATAGGGAGAGTACTGGCTTGCAAGTGGGAGAGGTTGATAAAGATGGACATGGGGACGAGGAGAGTGCTAGCCTACAAGGGGGAGATGGCAACAAAGATGGACATGGGGATGGGGAGAGCATTGGCTTGCAAGTGGGAGAGGGTAATAAAGATGGACAAGGGGATGAGGAGAGCATTGGCTTGAAACTTGGAGAGGACCTAATAAAGATGGACACGGGGATGGGGAGAGCACTGGCTTGCAAGTGGGAGATGGTAATAAAGATGGACATGGGGACGGGGAGAGCACTAGCTTGCAAGTGGGAGAGGGTAATAAAGATGGACATGGGGATGAGGAGAGCGCTAGCCTACAAGGGGGAGATGGCAATAAAGATGGACATGGGGACTAGGAGAGTAGTGATGTGGCATCCATATTGGTAATAGATCCAACACACTTTCATACTTTGGTTCTTATTTATTTATGAATCTTTTAATGTGCCTTCAATTATGCTTCAAGTCAATGATGTTTCCATTGCAGCCAAATCCGTTGGATGAACAGATGATAGAGTTAAAGGGCATCACTTTTAAGGTCAATGATCACATTAACCTTTGGAGGTAGTGTAAATGGGTTGCCAAAGGCATTGTACATGTCGACAAAAACACTCAAACCCACTATTTTACACACCTAGAAAATTGTGTGAGAGTCAACATTGTTGAGGCCATTGCTGGTGAATGCTTAGTGCCTTTTCCACGTCTTGGCACAGAGATTGTTGAAGAGTGTGTGGGAGGCTTTGTGGTATGGAAGCTCTCCTAGATGAAGCATTCTATTCTAGAGGTACACATAAATGATATGTTGATGTATATATCATACTACCTTTTATTGTTTCCATGAATACATTAATTGTGATTAATTGTTTTCTATAGGGTGAAGGTGTTAAACCTGCCAGGGACAAAGCACAACCTATGAATAATGTTTTTGTTTCACGTTCATCATCTATGAGGGTTCATGGAGTTGGAATCACCCCTCTCGAAATACATACGAACCCTAAGAAACATGCCATATATTACACAAGCATGAACTCGATTGCAAAGAATAGGTAGCATAGGAATTAATGAGGCAGGCTCAAAATACTAATTCTGCATTGTGGGTTTTATTGTTTCATTATTAAACAATTGTGGTGTAGAGATATACCATTTTCATATGTTTCAAAACTATCTTGTTATACATTTGATACGACACTTTTCATGGGCCTCTATAATTACTTTATTATGAACTAAATTTGAAGATGAAGCACATACCATAAAAGAACAAGATGATGTTGTTCCTCCCAACCCATCGTATAACATTGAGAAGAAGAAGTAGGACCATATATGGTCTAAAGATTCCTCACACCCTCACAAGAAGAAACGAGAAGAAACGGTGATTTTGAAATCTTCTATTTAATGTTTGTTTTGATTATTTCAATGAATTTGTTGCATGCATCTAAATTTGATGTGACGTTTCGATTCTTACTATTATAGGTCAATGATGAACAATGAATTCCTACCCTCCAATAGGATATTATTGATTTGGAAGATGAAGCAGAGGCCATGGAAGAAGAAAATGATGTTGTTCCTCCCAACCCTTCATCTAACAATGTTGAGAAGAAGGAGTGTATATGGTATAAAGATTCCTCACATGCTCACAAGAAGAAACGAGAAGAAATAGTGATTTCGAAATCTTCTATTTAATGTTTGTTTTGATTATTTCAATGAATTGGTTGCATGCATCTGAATTTGATGTGATGTTTCAATTCTTGCTATTATAGGGCAATGATGAACAACAGAGTCCTACCCTCCAACAGGATACTATTGAGTTGGAAGACGAAGCGGAGGCCATGGAAGAATAAGACGGTGTTGTTCCTCCCAACCCGCCATCTAACAATGTTGAGAAGAAGGAGTGTATACGGTCAAAAGTGTCAAGGTGCCTTGACATGGAGAAACTAGAAGAAACAGTGAATTCTAATTAGTTTATTTAATGTTTGTTTTGATTATTTCAATGAATTGGTTGCATGCATCTGAATTTGAAGTGATATTTGAATTCCTACTATTATAGGGCAAGAATGAACAACGAAGTCCTAGCCTTGACCTAATTGGCCATGTCATTGCAATTGAAATGGGAGAGGCTAATAGAGATGGACATGTGGATGGGGAGAGCACTAGCCTGCAAGTGGGGCAGGGAAATAAAGATGGATATGGGGACAAGGAGAGCATTGGCCTCCAAATGGGACAAGGTAACAGAGATGGACATTGGGATGGGGAGAACACTGGCTTGCATGTGGAACTAGGTAACATAGATGGACATGGGGACGAGGAGAGCACTTGCTTGCAAGTGGGAGAGGTTGATAAAGATGGACATGAGGATGAGGAGAGTGTTAACTTGCAAGGGGGAGATGGCAACATAGATGGACGTGGGGATGGGAAGAGCACTAGCTTGCAAGTGGGAGAGGGTAATAAAGATGGACAAGGGGATGAGGAGAGCATTGGCTTGCAACTGAGAGAGGATAATAAAGATGGACACAAGGATAGGGAGAGCACTGGCTTGTAAGTGGGAGAGGGTAATAAAGATGGACATGGGGACAGGGAGAGCACTGGCTTGCAAGTGGGAGAGGGTAATAAAGATGGACATGTGGATGAGGAGAGCATTGGCCTGAAAGGGGGAGATGGAAATAAAGATGGACATGGGGACTGGGAGAGTAGCAACATGCCATCTATATCGGTAACAAACCCAACACACTTCCATGATTTTGTTCTTATTTATTTATGAATCTTTTAATGTGCCTTCAATTATGCTTCATGTCAATGATGTTTCCATTGCAGCCAAATCTGGTGGATGAACAAATGATAGATTTCAAGGGCATCACTTTTAAGGTCGGTGATCACGTTGAACTTTGGAGGTAGTGTAAATGGGTTGCCAAAGGCATTGTACATGTTGTCGATGAAAACGCTCAAACCCACTACTTTACACACCCAAAAAATTATGTGAGAGTCAGCATTGTTGAGGCCATTGTTGGCGAACGCTTAGTGCCTTTTCCACATCCTGGCACAAAGACTGTTGAAGAGTGTGTGGGCAACTTCGTGGTATTGAAGCTCTTCGAGATGAAGCATTCTATTCCAAAGGTACACATAAATGATATGTTGATGTATATATCATACTACCTTATATTGTTTCCATGCATACATTAATTGTGATTAATTGTTTGCTATAGGGTGAAGGTGTTAAACCTACCAAGGACAAAGCACAACCTATGAAGAAATATTTTATTTCATGTTCATCATCTGTGAGGGTTCGAAATACATAAGAACCCTAAGAAACGTGTCATATATTACACAAGGCATGAACTTGATTGCAAAAAATAGGCAGTGTAGGAATTGATGAGACACACTTAGAATACTGATTCTGCATTGTGGGTTTCACAATTTCATTATTGAACAATTGTGGTGTAGAGATATACCATTTTCATATGTTTCAACACTATCTTGTTATACACTTGATATGAGACTTTTCATGGGCCTTTGTAATTATTTGATTATGTACTAAATTTGAAATCCAATCCGCATAGTCAACAAATAGTGATGATGTTTTAGTTGTCTTTGCTACCAGGCGCAAAACCTGTTAAAAAAAAGTTGAGAAAAATGCACCTGCACATTGCTCTCTTAGTAGAAGCAGAATTAAAAAAGTTGCTAGATGTGGGATTTATAAGACTTGTTGACTATGCTGATTGGATTTAAAATTTAGTACCAGTTTCCAAGCCTGATGAGGGCATTCGAGTTTGCACAGACTTCAGAGGTTTAAACAAAGCTTGTCCTAAGGATGACTTCCCACTTCCAAACATTGACATGATAGTGGATTTGACAGCAGGGCACGAAATGTTATCCCTCATGGATGGTTTCTTAGGCTACAATCAGATTAAAATTGCTCTTGAAGATCAAATTAAGATAACCTTCACTTGTCCTTGGGGAACCTTCTATTGGAATGTCATGCCCTTTGGGTTCAAGAATGCCAGAGCTACCTACCAACGTGCAATTACCACTATCTTTCATGACATGATGCATAACTATTTGGAAGACTGTGTAGATGATATGTTGGGAAAATCCTACACCAGAGCTGGACATCTAGAGATCATGGATAATATTTTCACAAGATTAGAACAATACAAGGTTTGTTTGAATACAAAGAAATGTGCCTTTGGGGTAACCTTTGGAAAACTTGTTGGATACATTGTCTCATCTAAAGGAATTGAAGTTGATTCTATAAAAATAAAGGCTATACTGGAAATGCCTCCACCTAAGAATATCAGTCAGTTGTGATCATTACAAGGAAAACTTCAGTCAATCCGCCACTTTATAGCACAACTTGTAGATAAATTTCAACCATTTCAGCACCTATTACACAAGAATGTTCCATTTATATGGGATGGTAACTGCGAACAAGCTTTTCAAAAAAACAAAGAATATCTAATGACATCAACAGTAGTAGTACCTCCTATAGATAACAAGCCTTTACTTCTATATATATCTACAACTACCACAACACTGCGGGCATTTTTGGTACAACATGATTCTAAAGGAAAAGGACATGCAATCTATTACATTAGTCGAACTCTAGTGGGATATGGGCTTAATTATAGTTCTATTGAAAGAGTGTGCCTTGTAGTTTTTGCATCACATAAGCTATGGCATTACAAAATTACACATCAGACAAAGCTCATTGCAAAAATTAATCCTCTTAAGTACCTCTTGAACAAAGCAACACTCATAGGATGACTATCTAAATGGGTGATGATTCTTAGTGAGTTTTATATTGAGTACATAGAAAGAAAGGTAATCAAAGGACAAGCTATAGCATATCAACTTGTCAATGCTCCTATGACAGATATTCATCCTCTTATTACAAAATTTCCAGATGAATCAATCTTCAACATGGAATCTACACATCTTTGAACTTTATGTTTTGACAGCTCCTTCACACAAGGTGGTTCTGGTGTTGGCATTCTCTTTGTCACTCCACAAGTGGATTGTATACCTAAAGCTTATAACATACAATTTCCATGTACCAACAATATTGCAAAATATGAGGCATTACTTTTTGGGATTTGTATAGTTGTGCAATGAAAAATCCTTGAGTTGCGTGTTCTTGGTAACTCTCAGCTGGTGATCAGACAAGTCAATGATGACTATAAAACAAAAGATGAAAAATTGATGCCTTACAAAATAATGGTGGATGACTTCAAGGCCTATTTCATATCAATCTCTTTTGAGTAGATTTCGTGAGATAACAACAGAGCTGATGATGCAATGGCAACAATTGGTTTACTTGTGGAAATGCCAAGCAATGCTGCCTACTGCGAGTTCTTGGTAGATCCTCTTTTGGAACTTGCTTACAATATACCACAATCTAAAATGATTTGTCTTATTATTGGTCCTAATTCCCAATGGTATGTGGATATTTATACCTATCTTTGAGATAACACCTTGCCACCAGACCTATCCAATATATCTTGTAAAACCTTTATCTGTCAAGCTTACTACTATGTGATCTTAGCCAATACCCTTTACCGCTGAGGTCTCAATGGTACTTTACTCAAATGTCTTGAGCACAACGAGGTCAAAACTGCTTTACAAGAAGTACATGAAGGTATATGTGGGGCACATTCTAGTGGTCCTACCTTAGCTAAGAAACTCTTGCGTATGGGTTATTATTGGCCTACAATGGAAAAGGATGCTTATCAATTTGTTAAAAAATACAAGTAGTGTAAAAAACATGCAGACTTGATACATGCTCCTACATAGGAATTATGGTCTATTGCTACACTATGGTCCTTTTATTAGTGAGGGCTCGATCTTGTGGGAAAGATCCATCCACCTTCATCTAATGGTCATAAGTTCATGCTTGCTGCCACTGACTATTTCACAAAATGGATTGAAGTTGTTCCTCTCACTCATATCTCTGGAAAAAAATAGCCACCTTCATACTAAACTACATCATCTGGCATTATGGTGTTCCTTTATCCATCATCACAAATAATGGTCGTCCATTAAAAAATCAAGATGTTTGTGAACTTTGTGAGAAATTCCATATACAACATCACTTCTCCACACCTTATTATCCTCAAGATAATAGTCGGGTTGAGGCCTCAAATAAAACCATTCTCAAAATTCTTAAAAATATGATCAATGAAGCTAGTCGAGATTGGCATATTCAATTGAATCTTGCCTTGTGGGCTTATCACACGAGTGTCTGCACTCCCATAGGTGCTACCCCATATGCCCTTGTCTATGGATCTGGAGCCATCTTTCCCATTGAGGTCGAGCTTCCCTCTTTGCATGCCTCCTTGCACAATCAAATTAGTGATGAAGAATATTATATTTCCTATTTGTAGGAGTTGGAACTATTAGATGAATGAAGAAAAATTGCTTTCAATCATCTTAGAGCATACCAGTAGTGGATGTGCCGAAGTTATAATCATAAAGTGAAGCCATGTACATTTGAGGTTGGGGATCTTGTCCTTTGTGAAAATCCTCGCAATCAACAAAATCGAAAAAGGGGTAAATTTGAGCCTAACTGGTTGGGTCCATACGTTATCACTGTTGTGTATGGATATGGGGCATACCAGTTATCTACTTTGGAAGGTCAATTGCTTAGTGATCCCATCAATAGTATGCACATTTGCAAGTTTTATACCTGAGTACTTTAGAGGGTACAATCTTTTTTAAAGTCCTGAAAAAATACAAAAAAAGAGAGAAAAAAGTCCTTAAAAAATTAAAAAAAAAGGAAAAAAGTCTTGAAAAAAAAAGTAAAGAGAAACCAATTCATTCAATGGTGAAAACCACTTCGGTGGTGCCTTGAGCAAGTACTATGGTGAAAACTGAGAAAGTGACGCCATGTGTAGATGCTTTGTTCCTCTTTCCTTTGGAGCTCTACTTGATCTTTTCATCTCATTTTCATTCACTCTTCACTTCATAAGGACCTTTTCACACTCACCATGGCTTGTAAATTGTTCGACATTCCCCTCACTTGCTTACTTTTCCATGCGTACTAGGTTGGTCCTATCCCTCACTGGGGCATCTTCTTAACCTTAGCGATGGGTTAGGATACTAAGCATCTCACGGTTAGAGAAACTACCCTCTTTATCTATTTGCTTGTCTATTTCCATCATAAAATATCCTGAAAAAATCCAAAAAATCATAAAAATGTCTGTAAAAAATCCAAAAAATCATAAAGTCCTGAAAAAATCCAAAAAAATATAAAAATGTCCTAAAAAAATCCAAAAAATCATAAAATATCTTGAGAAAATCATAAAATGCGAAAATTAAAAATCATAAAATGCCTAAAAAAATCCAAAAAATCATAAAATTTCTTAAAAAAAAAATCATAAAATGTTGAAGAAATAAAAAAAAATCATAAAATGTCTTGAAAAAATCCAAAGAAAAATCATAAAATGTCCTAAAAAAAAAAATCATAAAATGCCCTAAATTTTTTTAAAAAAATCATAAAATGTCTTGAAAAAATCCAAAACCGATTTTTTTTTAAAATTCCAAAAAAAAGAAACAATGACACTTTCAAATTGCCACACAACTTTGAACTTCAACAAAATCAAAACACACCAGTATTGACAATCAAGCAAACATAACAACATATTTATCAATCCACCTTTCAAATCCAATCAAACGCATAAAACTGTACCAAGAATCAGTTCTATATTGAAGCATGATGCATGTTTGTTTGTTTATCTTTGATTGTTTTATGATTTTATCTTTGGTGACATGCCTTTTAGCTTCTCCAAGATGTCTTGGACTAGAGAGGCAAGGATGGGGCATGTTCACTTGTTTGTTGTATGTGGATTGTTTCTTATTCATAGGATGACTCGTCTTAGGATGCGGTTTTCTAAAACTATCGAGGATCTATGAGTCTAATGTGGATGAGAGTATTCCTTGTCTAATAGTTTCTTCCATGCAATAAGTATTCAGGTCATCTAAGGTTCTTATACCTAGATTCTTATACTTTGCTACTAAATAAAAACGCAAACAATATTTAGGTAATCTCGATGTTCATGTTATCTAGACACTTATACTAATTTGCGACATAATAAGCTCAATGATGATAAAATCACTTAAGGGCACAAGAGGTTTCATCACCTTCATTTTCTTCCACCTACCATTTCTTGCATTTCATTTTCTTCATCTCTCTTCTCGTAGAGAAATCAATCAATTGCCTTATCTAACTAATATATGTCGCTCGAATCCAATTGCAAATCAATCTAATCGCAAATCAATCAACTTGCTTCTTGAAATCTCATGTCCCCTTCATCTATCAATCAATCATTGCATCAACTTGTCTTGCACAAGCATCGATCTCAATCAACTTCATCAACCTGACTATATTGATCATTTCCATCAATTGTTTAGTTATGCCCATTAACTATGTGTAGACGCCTAAATTTAGACACTTAATTTATCCAAATTTATCCTCTTTCATCTAAACATCCCTTTACCCGCATTAATTAAGTAATATCACTATTATTTAATTAATCCCTCTAAAAACTCTTCTAATCCCTAAGGTATCTAGTTAAATAATTAAATACCTTCCCTTTTTATCAAATGAATTAAATAAATATCACATTTATTTAATTCCTCATATGTCACATCCTCCATCATTTTTATCTTATCATAATCCATCTTCTAATCTCATCATTAAGGATGTGCACATGCCTAATCCTTGATTAGGATGTGTCACATCCTCCAACTTTTGCAAGTTGGCCTCTAATCTCTCTTAGCCACCTAACCTTCCTCTAACCCCTCATCAACTTGTCTAATCACCCCCTTTAGTCAACTCTCCCCATCCCCCAAGGAATTTTTAATTCCTTTTTATTCACCCTAGGCTCCTCTCTTCCCCATGTGAATTTTTAATTCACTTTTATTCCTCTTAGAATCCCCTTTTCCCATGCATCTTCTAGAACCTTTGACTTGTCACATCAAGTCACATGTGACAAATTCCCACCTTTTGGGAACCTTGTCTTATCCACTAGATTCTTTCTTTGAATTCACTTTTATTCTCCCAAAGCTTTCCCCTTCCCCATGTGATCATTGAAAGGTCACATCAAAGTACTTGGAAGGTACTTGTCCTTCCTCCACATCATGTACCTCTCTTCCACATCACCTACATCACCTCTCCTTGCCACATGTCAAGATGTGAGGGCTTGTGAGTTCTCAACTCACCATAGCCCTACATCTTGGCCATGTTAGGATCAATCTCAACTGTTCATTTCTTCTGCAGATTCTCAAAATTCCTATAAATACCCCCTCTTTTCTCTTATTTGAGAGAATCATTTTGCTAGCCAAACTCTTGCAATTTTGTTTCTCAATCTACACTTAGCCATTTGCATCCATTTTGTCCAACTATCTTGCATCTCACACTTCACATCTTGCATCTACTTGCCATCAAGGAGCATACATCTCATCTACAATTGAAGGGCCAACCAAAGAACAACTCTACAAGGTAAAAAGTTCCATTTTTATGTTGTTGAGTTCATCATTTGCCCAATCTTGAAGTGTAGGGTGTTTTTAGTTGTTATTTGCACTCTCTTTAGTTTGTTGCTCATCTTTTAATGATTATATTTGCCCTATCACATTTCTGGGACATCCGGTGGGACCCACAAATGGGTCCTTTTCTTTCACGTTTGCTGTTTTTTGCAGAGTGGCGGATTTGACCTCTTCGGTGGCGGACCTGACCTCTCTGGTGGCAGACCTGACCTCCGGTGGCGGACCTGACCTTCTGCTCTTTCTTCCCAGGGCCGCCATTTCTACACTGTTTGTCTGATTGACCCCGTTCAAAGGCAATTCTTCTCATTTTTCATGCTCTTTCCAACGATATATAACACTTCATACTTTTGAGAAGTTGGCCGGGGCACCTTTTTCTTCTCTGGTGGCGGACCTGACCTCCCGAAGGTGAAATTTCAAGTTTTTACCAATTGTTCTTTGGTAAATTAGGCACATAGTTTAATTAGAGGGGTCAACAAACCTTGTTTGGCGTGCTTGTGGAAGGCTATTTGACGTATCCAATCCCCTTGCGCCATTTGGCGATCCTGGGTGACGAGAAAT
>VDFB02379711.1:158262994-158384451 GCA_007258455.2 Sequoia sempervirens
TATCTAACTTCTGACTAGAGCGATTTTAAAAATACTACAAAAAGTCCACCGTGCTCGGGTCACACAAGAGTTGCTATGTTATGTTTTTCTAACAGAAACAACAGTAATTTGTGTGTGTCCCTCTTTTGAACCCTTTAATCTCAACCATTTTCAAAATAAATTAGTAGTTTAGAAAGTAGACTCGACACTGGCAAATTTTTGTTTTTAGTTCCATCTAAATTTTTGAGTGTAGCTATCCTCAATTTCATGGCCCAAGGTCAAAAGATTTCGATTTCAGAAAAAAAAAGTGGCCACTTAAGCCCCTTTTTTGGGAACCATCTTGGTGCACTTACCCGGCTATAACCTTACAAAAAGTCTTCCTTAAACAAGAGTAGAGCAAAGAAGTTGAAACCATGAATCTATGGGCCTTACAAAACCATACAACACATTGGGGTTTTCACATATGAATTAGAATTACCAAAAATCAATAATATTCATTATGCATTTCATATCTATTGCTTAAAAAGAGCATTAGGTAGTCTAATCATTCCTTCAATAGAGTTACCCCCATTAGACAATAATAGGAAACTGATCTTGATTCCTGAAGCTATTATAAATTTTAGAGAAAGAAAGCCAAGAAATAAAACAATGAAGGAATATCTGGTTTGATGGAAAGATCTCCCTAGAGAACATGCTATGTGGGAGAATGCAAAAATTCTTCAACAAGCAAATTTATGATTGCTTGAGGACCAACAATTTCGGAATGGGAGGACTGTAATGCCCTCTCCACAAAATTAGACTTCAATTGATATTCAAAAATATTACTAAGACAGCTTGAAAGGAGACAACTGTAAATAGTCACTACAAGACAAATAAGACAAAATCAAAATCAACCGAGCATAAAACAACAAAAAAGTAATCACAAACCATTGTCTTAGGAGACAAAACAAAAACACCAAATAGATAAGTAAAGGGTGATGTTTAATTAATAAATGTTATTGAATTATAATTGAAGTTTAATTTGATCAAAACTCAAGATGAAGAGTTACGTTTATGAAGAAAAAGAGGTATATGAGAGAAATCAAAAGGGGGACAGAAGCATCATAATTGAATATATTTTATATCTAATTAATAATTATTACTCCTTATGGAACGTGGAATGTGGTTCAACAACCTGAGGATGAAAACCCTCAAGGTCTGAAGGATGAAAACTCCCTAATTTCCATTGCTGAGTTAGTGGAGGAAAACCCATGATCTAGGCTGATCTAACGACAATTCAAATTTTTTTTGGCGAAGATAGATCACTGTAGATTTGAAATAATTAACAATAGGTACAAAATATAAGGTCCCTCTTTTCTGAAATATATTCTAAATATTATAGCTAATAAATTGCAGTTTTTTGAAGTTGATATCATATTTATAATTAACTATGCTATTATAATTGTGAGTCAGATTTTATTATTTAAAAAAAAATTAAACTTATTTTATTCACATTGTTTACATAAATGATAAATTGCAAATTTGCAACTCCTTTACTCTTTTTTGTACTTCACTTTTCAAATATTAATTTTACTACTATTTACAAAGTATGGAAAAACCACCTCCGAATCCCATCAGCCTGTCCCCAAAACTCAGAGTAACACTATTCAAAACATAATTTTGATAGGCCATGCATCTGTGGTAGACTTGTAAACTTGCAAAGACCTGAGCTGAACTAGCAGCAACAAGCTTTGCTGACTTCACTCAGTCAACTCACACGTTTTGACAAAAACCTGCAGAGTCTTCTACATTTCTGTGTTTTTGGTAGAACTTGTCCACCTTGTTTCAAAAAAGTCAATAACATTATTAAAAATGCTAAACACTAAAACTTAAAACACCCATCATCATTTTTAGCATTCATATATTTAGCAGCAACTTCTTTAAATTTTTAAACCTCAGCTATTTGTTTAATTTATGAATTATCTCAAATTCATTGAATTATGAGTACATTCTCCAATTGGGTTTCTACTACGTGTAAAACACCAACCTGTTCATTTAAATTTAAATTGAGAGGAGTTGCACTTTCGATACATGTCATTGATGTTATTCTGAAATGGAAACAATAAAAATCTAATTTCTCCAGAAATACAATTTTCTAATTTGTTGTGCCAAAGCCTGAAATTCACCTGGTCGGGCTCAGTCCCAAAACTCTGTTTTAATCGATTTATTAACCGAATTTTAACTAATAGTGTTTTGTGATGTTATTGTTGATGAACTTCCACTGTAAATGGAAAAGCCTGCTGTTTTGATTTACCGATTTAATGTATTCTTGAAGAACTGACTCCAGTGTTCTAATTGGTACTACGTCAAAGCCATAATTACAACTTCTCCAAACATGTGGAGACTGGAAAGCTTGTTTTCTGAACATTATGTATAGTTGTTCACTCCTTGCACTAGCATAGTTCCCATTCGGAAAATAACAATAAGATTTCCGATATGACTTGCAGATGTAACAAAACTTCTATATATTGAATATACACCAATTACATCACACTTAATGGCTGCAGCGATAGTAATAAGCTCACATTAAAAATTTAATATGTACAATGCATACCTGCTCACAGCCAACACCTGGATGGGAAGGGCTTGCCTGCCTTCTGACAAAGACTCGATCAATAAATTCCATGTGGTATTTGAGTCCTGACTCTCACTTTCTCCATCCAAAATTATGTTTTTGTTGAGCTTTTTGTTCGGTTTAGGGCATTAGAGATGGCTTTTTCATAAATTATCCACAATGTTTTAGATTCAGGATGCCAAGATTCAGGTTGAAGTCATTGATGGATTTGATTTTCTGCCAAACCAGAAACCTGGGCCTCATAGTCTTTTCCAAATTGAGTAGCAATATTAAAGGGTGCCTCACTACATAATTTGCAGTGAGCTCCATTTGATTGCTGGAGAATGAAAGGATTTGAGGGACAACTCCGAGTAGTTGCCAGATTTCTTCAGTCGAGATTCCGCAGTGTTTGAGATTCTCTATCTTGGCCCTTAACGTTTCCGTGCGGCTCAAGGCCACTGTACCTACAATATATTTGAACATTTTGCTTTCTTTGTCAACACCAATCTTGTGAATGAGATCCACATGTGCAGGCTTAAGAGAAGTGACTGTCAGAATGCGCGAATATCTCTGCTAGAGGCATGAGAACCTTGTCCCATAAAAACCCCATCCTTGCCAGAAAGCAAGCGAGGACTTCAAGGTTTTCTCCAAGTTAAAACTGACAAGTCGTGGTGCTTTTAACAGGGCTTTAACGAGCACATCCTGGGACTGAAATACATTCTTCAGAAACTCCATCTTGGGAAGAAGCTCCTTCTTGAGGTTGATGCCCAATGTGCTGGGATTTCTACTCAAAAGTTTGGCCAGATTTTGATCCACAAAACCGAAATCTTCCAGCAGTTTGATCTTAGGTTCCAATTGTCTTTCTGCAAATAGGATAAGTTGGGGCCGATGCCTCATTATATTGGCAATTTGGACATCAGTGAAGCCGCGCTTTTTCAACGACTAAATAAACTGCTCTACCTTGTGGAGGGTTCGAAGCTTCTGCAATTGGGGAGACAACTTGAACATCCGAATGATGTCGGCCTCAGACATGTTAAGTTTGGAGGAGGCGAAGTGTGAAAAGAGTGTCCGCGAATGAGCTTCCATTGAGAAAACACTGCGAAGATGGAATGGGTGTCTAACAAACAATTTGCAGCATAAATTGGAATTCACGGGAGCTGCTACAACAACAAATAGTTTGCGGCATAACCTGATGTTCATCATGGAAGCTAGGGATAGGAATCGTGTTTTGGCAGAAAATTTATTTATTGGTCCCGCAAAATCAGTCGAGCAATGAATGAAAAACTAGCACTTGCACCTAGGTAAAGGAGGTTAAAGGATTACGTCGTTCATATGTTAGGCAGGTCTTCTTCGTGCGGTGTTTAGCTTATTTTTAGCAGCTCAAATTTGTTGAAATTTGTGGAGCTCGTGGCCTCATGGATATTTAATTTTGCTGTTTATTTTTAAGCAGTCATTTTAAGTTGTATTTTTTTAAGGAGAAAACTAACTCTTGGACAAAAAACAACTATGTATATAACATATTATATATGTAATATCGTACCCCCATACCCCATGGCCTGCGGTGGACAAAAGAACCCCGACGGATAAGGTAGCCGGATGGAAAATAACATCGACGAAAATTTTTGACAGTCAGATGTTAACTCTGTTGTGTCGTTTCCTATCTCGTCACCGAGAAAATGTGTTAGCGCCAGTGGGTTTTCAAAATCATTTTTCGGCATGGACAAAAAGCCAAAAACATGGCATTTGAAACTATTATTTGCAAATATCAAAAAGCCCAAATAAGGTCCCATTTTCTCCATTTTCTACAGTGACATTTTGGTAGAGAGCAACGGGAAGAGTTGCAGGCGTTCAAAGCTCCCTAAGGTATGTATATCCGCTCTGTATATGTGCCATTTTGCCATTCTGCCATGAACACTAAAGAAACAAATGACTATTCATTGCGGGGTTTTCGTTTTGTGATTTTCTGTTGAGGGGTTTTTAATTTCATTTCCTCCCGTTTGCTGGTTTTGAAAATTTGCGCTTGCCAAATGAAATAGTTGACAACCCATTGTGGAAATATGTGTGAAATAACTGAATAAGGTTTACAAAAACCACAAACCATGCAGAATATATTATGAAGTTGGAAAATGAAACGTGGGTTCTAGAATGGAATGGTATATTGTGAAAATCACATAAAGCCCAGAACGTTGCCATTGTACACATTCTTATTTTGAACATTGTAGGGTTTTCATTGGGAAAAGGGCTATTTATTTGAAATGCAGGTCTATTAATTTTTTTTGTGTTGAGGGTTTTTAAATTTTTGTTTCATTTCCTTCCCGTATGCTGGTTTTTAAATTTTTCCATTGCCAAATGAAATAAGTGACAACCCATTGTGGAAATATGAGTGAAATTACTGAATAACATTTATAGAAAGCAAAATCCATGCAGAATATATTACAAGGTTGGAAAAAGCAGCGTGGGTTCTGCAATGAAATGATATATTTTGAAAACCACATAGAACCCAAAATGTCGCCATTGTTCACATTGTTATTCGGAATGGAGAAAAAAGTGCAAAACATGGCATTCAAAATCATAATTTGCAAATAGAAAAAAGCCCAAATGACATCCCATTTTTTCTGCCATTTTATACACTGTCGTTTTGGAAAACACACTGTCTCCTAGAACTCTGGCTATTGTAAAACCCTTTAGAAGTAACAACCCAATTGGTTACTCACCCCTGACCTCAATTTGGTATGTTTTGTGATTGTGTGGAGAACCTTTTGTGATTTAGATAGTAGGAATGTAATGAAATTGGAAAACAACAGGGATTATGAAACCTACAAGGCACAGTGTTATAGATCGTTTGTAGTGCTGGAAAACACACTATCCTATGTTCGCCGTTGTTCACATTGTTATTCGAAATGGAGAAAATGGTGCAAAACGTGGCATTCGAAATCATAATTTACAAATAGCAAAAAGCCCAAATGACATCCCATTTTTGCTGCCATTTTATACATTGTCGTTTTGGAAAACACACTGTCTCCTAAAACTTTGACTGATGTAAAACCCTTTAGAAGTAACAACCCAATTGGTTACTCACCCCTAACCTCAATTTGGTATGTTTTGTGATTGTGTGGAGAACGTTTTGTGATTCAGATAGTAGGAATGTAATGAAATTGGAAAGCAACAAGTATTACGAAACTTGCAAGGCACAATGTTATAGATTATTTGCAGTGTTGGAAAACACACTGTCTTATGTTTGCCATTGTTCACATTGTTATTTAGAATGGAGAAAAAAGCACAAAATGTGGCATTCAAAATCATAATTTGCAAATAGCAAAAATCCCAGATGACATCCCATTTTTGCTACCATTTTATACACTTTCGTTTTGGAAAATATACTATCTCCTAAAACTCTAATTGCTGTAAAACCCTTTAGAAGTAATAGCCCAATTGGTTACTCACCCCTGACCTCAATTTGGTATGTTTTGTGATTGTGTGGAGAACCTTTTGCAATTTAGATAGTAGGAATGTAATGAAATTGGAAAAGAATAGGTATTATGAAACTTGCAAGGCATAGTGTTATAGATTGTTTGCAGTGTTGAAAAACACACTGTCTTATGTTAGTTAACTATTACCTACCTTTCCTGGACGTTTGGTCTTGTCTGCCGGTACAGTCCAAATGTCATTTCACTTTGTTCATCTGATTGGAACAAAATGCCCTGACGGAAAAGAAGGTCGGATGGACAAATTGCACTGATGGTAAGACTTGATGGTTAGACGTTAACTATTTTTCGTAGCCAATCCTGTCACCGGGAAAACATGTCAACACCGGTGGGTTTTCAAAATCATATTTTGGAATGGACAAAAACCCAAAAAAATGTGGCATTCAAAACCATTATTTGCAAATAGCAAACCAAGGTGCCAAGAATGTAATGAAAATGAAAAATAGTACGTATTATGATACCTGCAAGGCACAATGTTGTTATAGATTGTTTGCAGTGTTAGAAAACACACTGTCACATTTCAATTATTTCCATATAAAGAGTTTTATTTTGTTATACTCCAAGAATGTAATGAAGTCCACTTTCAAATTTTTGAACAACTCATTGCTACAGTCCAAATGTCATTTCGCTTTCTTTATCTAATTGGAACAAATAAATTTCTTGCAATATTTGTAGAGTTGGAAAACACACTGTCTCCTCTCAGTTGGCAGGAAAATCGACTTGACGAAGCTATTAACTCCTACCTACCATTTCCTGGAGGTTTGGTCCTACTTGTCGGTTTAGTCACTTCGATCCCCTGCCTGGCGGGTCCCGCACTATGATGTCTTGTCATGTTATGTATGTTTCCATGTAAGTTGTTATGTATGTTTTTCATGTGTTTTTGTATGTACATAGGTGCTTGTTGTCTAGGAGTTAGCTGACTCCTATTCTCCAAGAATGTAATGAAGTTCAGTTTCAAAATTTTGAACAACTCTTTGCTATAGTCAAAATGTTAGTTCAATTTTTTTATCTAATTGGAACAAATAAATTGCTTGCATTATTTGTAGAGTTGGAAAACACACTTTCTCCTCTCAATTGCAGAGGGTTTTACAACACTATATGGGTTGATTGTTTCTTAACACCTTAAATGGAGACAATGTGTTTTCCAACACTGCAAATAATGTGAGCACTTATTTGGTCGAATTAGATGAGGAAAATGAAATGCCATTTTGATTTCATGTTACATGCATAGGTGTTTTTTGTTTACGAGTCATCTTTCTCCTAATTGGAACAAATAAATTGCTTGCATTATTTGCATAGTTGAAAAACACATTGTCTCCTCTTAGTTGTAGAGGGTTTTACAACACTATATATGGAGACAGTGTGTTTTCCAACATTACAAATAATGTTGACCATTTATTTGGTCGAATCAGATGAGGAAAGTGAAATGCCATTTTGATCTTATGTTACATACATAGGTGTTTTTTTTGTCTAAAGTCAAAAAGCTAGACAAAATGCACCTAACATCACCATTTTCCACATTTTTCATTTTCTAGTTTTGTGGGTGGGGAGGGATGCTCCAGTGAGGAAAATGAAGTTGCAGACAGTTGAACCACTAGAAACCCCTCAAATGCATTCCTCGTTGTGGTGCATAGGCATTTTCCACATTTTGATTTTGTAGTTTGCTGGCTGGGGAGGGGCGTGCGGTCGAGGATGGAGACAGTGTGTTTTCCAACATTGCAAATAATATGAGCATTTATTTGGTCGAATCGGACGAGGAAAGTGAAATGCCATTTTGATCTCATGTTACATACATAAGTATTTTTTGTCTAAAGTGAAAAAGCTAGACAAAACACACCTAACATTGCATTTTCCACAGTTTTGATTTTCCAATTTGGTGGGTGGGGAGGGATGCGTGGTCGAGGAAAATGGAGTTGCAGGTGGTCGAACCACTACAAATCCCTCAAATGCATTTGTCGCCGTGGTGCATCACCATTTTGCACATTTTGATTTTGCAGTTTGCTGGATGTAGAGGGATGTGCGACCGAGGATTGAGACAATGTGTTTTCCAACATTGCAAGTAATGCGAGCATTTATTTGGTCGAATCAAATGAGGAAGGTGAAATGCCATTTTCATATCATGTTTCATATATTGGTGCTTTTTTTCTATGAGTTAGCTTTCTCCTAATTGAAACAAATAAATTGCTCACATTATTTGCACAGTTGGAAAACACACTGTCTCCTCTCAGTTGCAGAGGGTTTTACAACACTATATGGGTTGCTTGTTTCTTAACACCTTATATGGAGATAGTGTGTTTTCCAACACTGCAAATAATGCGAGCATTTATTTGGTCGAATCAGATGAGGAAAATGAAATGCCATTTTTATCTCATGTTATATACATAGGCACTTTTTGTTTACGAGTTAGCTTTCTCCTGATTGGAACAAATAAATTGCTCGCATTATTTGCACAGTTGGAAAACACACTGTCTCCTTTCAGTTGCTGAGAGTTTTACAACATTATATGGGTTGCTTGTTTCTTAACACCTTATATGGAGACAGTGTGTTTTCCAACTGTGCAGATAATGTGAGCATTTATTTGGTTGAATCAGATGAGGAAAATGAAATGCCATTTTGATCTCATGTTACATACATAGGTGCTTTTGTTTATGAGTTAGCTTTCTTCTGAATGGAACAAATGAATTTCTCACATTATTTGTATAGATAGAAAACACACTGTCTCCTCTCAGTTGCAAAGGGTTTTACAACACTATATGGGTTGCTTGTTTCTTAACACCTTATATGGAGACAGTGTGTTTTCCAACTTTGCAAATAATGTGAGAATTTATTTGGTCGAATTAGATGAGGAAAATGAAATGCCATTATGATCTCATGTTATATACATAGGTGTTTTTTGTTTACGAGTTAGCTTTCTCCTGATTGGAACAAATGAATTGCTCGCATTATTTGCACAGTTGGAAAACACACTGTCTCCTCTCAGTTGCAGAGGGTTTTACAACACTATATGGGTTGCTTGTTTCTTAACACCTTATATGGAGACAGTGTGTTTTCCAACTATGCAGATAATGTGAGCATTTATTTGGTCGAACCAGATGAAGAAAATGAAATGTCATTTTGATCTCATGTTACATACATAGGTGCTTTTTTGTTTATGAGTTAGCTTTCTCCTGATTGGAACAAATGAATTGCTCGCATTATTTGCATAGTTAGAAAACACACTGTCTCCTCTCAGTTGCAGAGGGTTTTACAACATTATATGGGTTGCTTGTTTCTTCTTAACACCTTATATGGAGACAGTGTGTTTTCCAACACTGCAAATAATGTGAGCATTTATTTCATCGAAGCAGATGAGGAAAATGAAATGCCACTTTGATCTCATGTTATATACATTCTCTTGATTGGAACAAATGAATTGCTCCAGTAGAATGAACATTCATTGCTTCATAGTTCTAGTAGAATGGCAAAATGGCAGATATAATTGTTGATATATATTACTAGTGTTAGCGAAAGGTTAAATTGGAAATTAAATTCCCAATGTACAGTTTAATATGTTTGTTTATTGTCTGTGCAAGCTAGAATTTTGCACTCACTGGAACATATAAATTGTATATTGGTGAAATTTGGAATAAAAAAAATTATTTGTAGCACCAAATGTCTTTAATTTTCCAATTTAATCTATCGCTAACACTTGTCTTTCTTCCAGGTGGTTGATATAGGCGAGGAAAGAAAATTTGAATAAAACAAGCGCATGTGGATTGAGAAGGATGCTTCAGGAGATGTGAAGCTTCTACAGTAAATACATGTGATTCTAGTTGCCATAGCTTGAATCACAAGTGTAGTGGATAGTTAAATAAATTCCAAAATTTATTATGCATTTAAAAGTTCTAATTTGTTTGAAATTATGAAATTTTGGGGTTTTCAATCAACTGTCATTTTCATGTGATTCTTAAGTGTTTTGCGCTAATTTTAAATCTTTCACCAAAAGAGTTTATATGTGGACATGTATGTGAAATTACTTACAAACAACGTTCAAAGTGAAGAACCTAGTTCAAGGGAAATGCATGTACAAATTTTGAGTTTGGACCATATTCGTGGTTACCTAAAATTGTATCAGTATCTAGACAAGGTGTAACAACAATTTCTTCACTTTGAAATGTGTGCAACAACAAAGGCTTTTGTGAGTATTTCCTATTTTATGAATTTGTTGAAATACATCCTCTTGATAGTCCATCCTATGATCCTATCCTAATTTAAACCTCTTTTCTATCTCTTGAGTTGAATATTTCTCCATATTTAAAAGTTCTATTTAATGTTAGTTTTCCATCATTTGTCATTTTTTTGTGGTTCGTAATAGTTCTTTTTACAATTTCCCTATTTGTCTAGAATACTTAAAGTTATAAATGGTTTGTTTTTAACATATGATTGCAATGTTGTAGAATGCTATTTCTATATCCTATTTCTGTTCTTTTTTAGTATGTTTCGATCTAACCACCACACCGCAAAAGATGTGCAGATATAACAAGTCATTACTTGAAATAGTTCTATGCACTATATTAAATAGAACTCGTAAAGCCCATGGGTAGCAATAACTTGTGCAAAATGGTTATAACGCCACAAAATTAATTAAAAATTCAGCCTAAATTACTTGGTACTAAATATTATAGACAAATAGACAAAATGTAAAAAACTATTAGAATAACAACATACATGGAAACAAAAAGTGACGAAATTCGCATACGGGACCAAACATCTAGGAAATGGTAGGTAGGAGTTAACGGTGCCGTCAAGTTAGTTTTCCCACCTCATGCCGGATGAAAAAGGCGGGCACCTTAGCTTTGTCATGCAGTTTCTTTTGTTTGGCACGAGAAAAGTGGAGGGAATGACGTGGGCCTTTTCTGTTTGGAGAAAGAAAGGTGAAAATACTATTTGTTTCCAGTTTGCACATTGAAAGTTGAAAGTTTGAGTGCACATGGAGGAGTTGGAGGAGAAAACCAAGCAAATTGAGGTGATAGGTACTATTCAATAGTGTTGCAAAGGTTTTTACAACACTATTTGGGTTGCTTGTTTCTTAACACCTAGGGTTTTCTAACATGAATTGTTGCAAAATAGAATGAAGTGTGCACTATGAATCACACTATGTGTTGAGGGTTATTTCCCAAAGAGCACAAAAGATTTATCGAGAGGGGGGGTGAATCAATAAATCAATCACACTTATTTCTTTTTCAAACTTATTACAATCAATTTTTATATGAATCAATTTCCCCAAGTTGACAAAATTTTATTGAACTAATATTTTTAAAGTAGGCACCAACCTACAGATATACACCAAGATGATTGCATATAGCCTACAAGGAACACCTAGACCTCTCCAAAATTTAGTAGACACCTGCCTACAAGGAGCACCAACCCCTAATGCAAGGCACCAAACCTTGACTTGATGGATGAATCAAATAAAGTCAATCAGATTTGCACTCTGCCAATCCTCCAATCTGCCTTTGTGATGTAAATTCTCACACTCAGCCCACACAAGAAGATAGGCTTCTGATTTAGACTACTTGAACTTCACAACCACAACTTCAGCTTTGAATGGTATAACAAATATATAGATTGACCAAAGGTTGCAACTATTGATGATCACAGCACTTGCCTCTTTATCTTTCAGTCACACCCTTTAAGATGTGCTTTTTTGCCAAAACATGATTTAATTATTTTTCTGTTTACACAGAACTGAATACTTCTTAATTTTTAATTGAATCTGTTCTTTAGCATAAGTCGCATCCTTTAAAGAAAAGCATCTATTCAACAAATATTTTTATCATCATTCACATCTCTAGATCAAGAGACGTCATCACCTTTAGTTGTATCTCTTCATTATGAGATGAGTCAAAATAACTCTTGAATCCGTCCTTTCAAAAAGCATATTGTAATGACTTTTGGAGTGCGTCCTTTAGTATTTGAACAGCCACGTCTTTTTGTGGAAGTAATTCGTTCTTTTCTTTAACAAAAAGTATTCGATCTGTATTTTAACTTTTAAATGTGTTTCTCTTAAACACGTCTTTTGAATATCATGAAGCCATATAATTTAAGATAAGCACGACCTTTTGAAGAGACATCATGCAAAAATATCTTTGAAGATAAAACACGTGCCTAGAGATTGAATCGTATCTCTGAAAATACCATAACCCGTGTTTAGTTTGTCTAAACAACATTTGATTTATCTTAATAATGATTATAATCATTGTTTATGATCGATTATTCTCCACGTCCATTTTCATCCAGGTTGGTAGCAAAAAGACTTCTACGTCAAATATTCTCCATGTCCATGTGCGTTTGAAATAATACCATCCACTGTGCTTTACTCAAACGGAAAAAGTCTCTGGCAGCGATATATTCTTGATAATAATAATGTTTGCTTGCTTATTAGCAAGACCCCTGCAGCAATAGAATACCACGACCTTTTAAATAAAGTCGCCTCTTAATATCATTCTCTCATTTTTTAATTATATCTGACGGACAGATAAGTTTATCGGGCCTCTTTTTTCCAACTGTGTCTTATAAATCGGGCGCCCAATTTTATCTTATCTCTTCAACTGTGTATTTTAGAAAATCTGGAAATGTGTGACTTTCTTTATTATATTTGAAACTGTCTTTTAGTAAATCTGGAACAGCTTAGCGAATATTTGCGACTCTCTTTATTATACCATCAACCTGTTCTGTGTGTAACTCCAAGGCTGATCATTGTACCATCCTTGATGTCCTTTATTGAGATCAACAATGATGAGCACTCTTTCACTCTCAATCTGCCTTTGATATTAATGACAATGTTTGTCTGCATATTTGACATCAATGACAATATTTCCATTAGAGCCCCCTAAATGAGAGATGTGCTATTTGATAAAATACAACACCATCTATAGTGTTTGTATGTTTTCATTACAAGACAAAGGTTGGGTATAAGTAAAGGTAGGCTTCGAAACACATTGTGTTTTCCATCATGCACTACACAACATTTATCACTTTCAATGAGTTTATTCATTATTGTCAATAATGGCAAGAAATTGGTGTTCTTGCTTTTTGTAATACACACCTACATATATGGGTTTAAAAACCAAAAAGGGCTCGGGTATGTTGTGATGTGGAGGTTGAAAAATGTAGTGTGTTATGAAGCATGCAATTTGTTACATACTTGAAACTTAAACACAATAATGGAAGGTGTGATTTTGAAGACTTTCATACTATTTTGTAACATTCCATGTTGCAAAATCGTGGGTGTTAAGAAGCAAGAAACCCAACATGAGACAACCCTTTACATTTAAACAGGGAGATTCAAATAATTGAAACCCAACACTATGTTTTCCCAATTACAATTATTTTGTGCATTTTTTTTTCAATCATGTGAAATTTAAACACAACAATGGAATGCAGGATTTTGAAGACATTCATATTGTTTTGTAAAACTCCATGTTGCAATGCCCTATGTGTTAAGAAGCAAGCAACCCACCATGAGACAACCCTTTACATTTAAACAAGGACATTCAAATAACTAAAACCCAACATTGTGTTTTCCAAATTGCAATTATTTTGTGCACTTTCTTTATTAGTCATGCAAAATTTAAATGTAATTTTTGCCCAAATTAAAAGTCCTTATAAATTTTGAAAGGGATTTTCAATATATTCAGACTAACTATATTACAAAATCTCTTCAAGACATTGTTTCTATTTAGTAAGAATGCATGTTGGAAAACCCTAGGTGTTAAGAAACAAGCAATGCATATAGTGTTGTAAAATCGTGTGCAAGTAAGAAGAGACATTGTGTTTTCCAACACTGCAAAAATGTGAGCATTTTATTTGTTCCAATCAGATAAGGAAACCAAAATGACATTTGGACTATAGCAAAGAGTTCAAAAATTTGAAAGTGGGCTTCATTACATTCTTGGAGCAATGAAATAAAACTCTTCATAATGAACTAACAAAAATGGGACAGTGTGTTTTCCAACACTGCAAACAATCCATAACAACACTATGCCTTGCAAGTATCATAATACCTACTGTTTTCCAATTTCATTACACTCTAGGCACCTCTTTCTGCTATTTCCAAATAATGGTTTTGAATGCCATGTTTTTTTGGGTTTTTTTCCATTCCAAAATATGATTTTGAAAACTCGTCGGTGCTAACACGTTTTATCAATGGTAGGATAGGCCACAATAGGTTAGAGTTAATGTTTGACCATCAAGTCTTTATGTCAGTGCTATTTGTCCATCTGACCACCTTTTTCATTGGGGTGTTTTGTTCCAATTAGATGAAGAAAGTGAAATGAGATTTTCACTGTAGCAAAGTGAAATTTGGAAGTGGACTTCATTACATTCTTGGAGCATACCAAAACAAAACTCTTACATATTGTGCATGGTTTCTAATTTCTCTAAACATTATTCAGTAATGTCACTCATATTTCCACAATGGGTTGTCAGTTATTTCATTCTACAATTGTAAAATTTCATATTTCTCATTGTTCTCTACCAACCTACAAAATGTCGTTGTGGAAAATGGTAGCAAAAATGGGACCTCGTTTGAGCTTTTTGCTATTTTCAAATAATGGTTTTCAATGACATGTTTTGGGATTTTTGTCCATTCCAAAATATGATTTTTAAAACAAGATGATTGTTATGATGCATGTGACATGCGTTTTTGTAGGGAGAATAACCTACTACCAATTAGAGAAGGTGATCTCCTTGCAACATGGCTTACACATGATAATGTATTGCCCTTCTTCAGGGATAAGACATGTATAATTATCATTGCTAGTTGATTTATGGATTTAATTATGTAAGAATTTTTGCATCAACGTTTCAGATCAAACTTTGTGATCCAACATTAGGATGATTGATGATCTCTTCTTCATCCTGATGTTGGATCATAGAGTGTGATCCAAATCATTGATGCAAAAATTCTTACACAATCAAATCCAAAAATCAACTAGCAATAATCAATATGGATTGTGGAAAATTGATATGGTTTATGTCTGATTATCTTATCATTTCAAACACATGTTTTTTCAAGGATAATAGCTTGATTTTACTATATTTTATAGGGAGATTATATTTTTCCTTGCAATTGGGCATCGCTATTATCCCTAGAAGAATGCATGTCAAAGGCATCATAACATACAAACACCCTATGATGGGACAATGCAATGCAGAAAATAATGTGTTGTGAGTTCTTTCATTCTACACATTGAAATCTGAAGGTTTGAGAGCAGGGGGTGGAGTTGCAGGTGCGGGATATATTAAAGCATCCAAATTCAACTGAGGGGTGATTAATGAATTGGGATGTTACTTGTGAAGGATTTGTAAATGGTATTTGGTTTGCAGGTATAATAGCACCTAGTGTTTTCCAAACTACAATTACACATTGTTGGCCTTGGCATTCTATGAAAAGGTCGACCTCTCCATGCCCAATACAAGCGTTAGATAAAATACATGACAACATTTCATGACAACTAGGCATCTTTGGAGCTACTTTGCAATATTTGCAAAACACCACCTCTTCCACAATCTCATCCACTCAACTCCATGTTGTCGAAAGGTGTCATCAATGTATAATGGAGAGAAGTGCATGTTTTGGAAATGAGAAAGGTATGCTTGAAAGTTGCCCAGTTGTCATGAAATGTCATCACATTGGCACTAGAGGGGGGGACAACCCTGTGTGTTTTCCATCCTACAACTTTTTTTGTGCATCTTGTGTTCCAAATGTATAACAATATTGAAATGGAATGTTTGTTGCAAGTAAGGTTTGTTATAAAATATGAAGGTGAACTTCAATACATAGTGTTCTTATAGTCTACATAATAGAAAGTGTTGTCTTTGAAGAAGAATTGAGAAGTGAGGGACAACCCTCTGTGTTTTCCATCCTGCAACTTTTTTTTGTGTGGAACTTTTGTTGCAAGCAAGGGCAATTATTAAATATGAAGGTGGAATTCAATACATTGTGTTCTTACAGTGTACATAACACTAACCATTTTCTTTGAACAAGATTTGAAAAGTGAGGGAAAACCCTATGTGTTTTCCATCTTGCAACATTTTTGTGCATCTTGTGTTTGAAATGTATTACGATATTCAAATGGAATGTTTGATACAAGTAATGGGTTGTTATAAAATATGAAGGTGAACTTGAATACAGTGTTTTGTTATAGTATGCATAATAGAAAGTGTTGTCTTTGAAGAAGAATAGAGAAGCGAGGGATAACCCTGTTAACCAAATTGAGGTGGGGGGAGTAACCAATAGGGTTGTTACTTGTAAAGGGTTTTAGAATAGTTTGTGGGTTGCATGATTTATAACACCCTATGTTTTCCAACCTAAAATTTTGGATAACAGTTTGAATGTCTTGAAAATATTTTCTTATTTAGACAGTATGCATGTAAAAAGGTACCTCCAAAAATTACAATTGTTAGTTATGGTATAAATTTCATTTTAGTATCTTCATGTGATTGAAAAAAATAAATGGACAAAATAATTGCATGTTGTAAAACATAGTGGGTTACTTGTATAGTGTTTTACAATAGTGTGGGTTGTATGTTTCATAACACCATCTCTTTTCCATCCTGCAATTTTGTTGTCATTAGGAATGTACTGAAAAACCTTTTTATTTAGACACAGAATGTAATCAAAGGCACTTGAAAAAAAATTGACAAGTCTTAGGTAGACTAAAATATGCATTTCAAATTCTTCTTTTGATTGAAAAATATATGCTTGATTACTAAGAATTGTGCAATAAATTTTGAAACTTTAACTATCCATAACACTTGCAACAATTTTATAGTTTATAGGAAACTAAGGATGCGTGTTGTAAAAGGTTAATTGCTTCATACACTGAAGAATGTCATTGAGGTGGACAACAAACTTGAAAGGATGTGTAGTAGTGCATCTTCTTTGGGGCGGTCACATCCACTAAACGTGCAGGTAAGATCTGGTAATTACAAGATGCAATCAAATGTATAATTTTAATCTCTCATAAGTGGTTATGATGTTGATTAGAAAGTGGGAATGTTTTAATTAGGAGGCAACAACTATGGTACAGAGGAAGTCCCCTCATTTTAGGAAAAAATTGAACCCTAATGCAATGTGTTCGGTAATTGATTGTGAACTTCCAATTGCCCTTTCCTTCCTATGCATCAATCATAATGCTTTACAATTTCAGTTAGAAAATATCATGTCTGTTACAAATGTGCTGATTTGATAGTATATCATTCCTTCAATTCAAGAAAATAATCAAGTAGACCATCACACTCTTTCCATAGTCCACGAACAAAAGGAAAATCATGCAAAGGGAGACCCTAAGGATGGAGAGGGACCCAATGAAGCACAAGGTGATGTGGTGGACAGGAAGGTAGATATAAAAATTGAATTATTGCATCGTTTGGTTGTATGTATATGTTGTGCATTCAAATTGTTTGAATATCAAATATATTAAGCGATTTTCTTTTCCAAATTTGTTGTGTAGGTTGTTGTTGAATACAAAAGAGAAGTGGTGAATGGTAGATATGTATATTATTGTATTGTAGAAGAATGTACGAGAAAATATTATGATTAGAGAGTGTTTAACATGCATAGGTTTCAGCATCACCACCTTCCTATTCTTGAGCCACCAAAGTGTGGTCGAACTGCATTGGGGGGAACCAAAAAAACCCACTCCTCCCCCTGATAAATTGAAAGAGTACCTTCAAAAGAAGGTGGAAAATGTAGAATACCAAGTGAATCTACAACATCTCCAAAAAAAGTGTGTTATTAGAATTTTCTATGAAAATTCTGGGAAACATAGCTTCCTTCAACTTCCCCAAGAAGGAAAGGACGAGGTGAAGAAGTGAATGGCATTATACAACAATGACGAGAGGAAGGAGTAGAGAAGGAAAAAAAATTACAATTGTAGAAGAAAAAGAGAAAGGAAGGAATGATAATGTCGAACTGAACTATTAAATATGAAATTTTGTTGCTTCATATTTTCTATTCTAATGCATACAAGGTTCACTTAATGTTAACTTACATGACATGATAGCGTGATGGTTGACATGCAGTTTCTCCTACCCAACAAAGTAGTGTTCATTTGCTAGAGGAAGTTGTACAAATGAAAGGCGAAGATGATGTTGTTCATCCCAACCTTGTATCTAACATTTAGAAGAAGCATCGTACACATTTGAAAGTTTCAAGGCACCCTTTGAAGAAGAAATGACAACAAATAGTGATCTCAAAATGTTTTGTTTAATCTAATGTTTGTTTTGATTATTTGAATGAATTGGTTGCATGCATCTGAGTTTAATGCGATGTTTCAATTCCTCCTACTACACAACAATGATGAACAACAAACTATTTCCCTCAAGTAGGTTTTTGTTCTATTGGAAGATGAAGTAGTGCCCACAGAAGCACAAGATGATGTTGTTCCTCCCAACCCCTTGTCTAACATTGAGAGGAAGAAGAAGCATGTACGGTTTAAAATTTCCTCACGCCCTCACAAGAAGAAACAAGTACAAACGATGATTTCAATATCTTCTATTTGATGTCTATTTTGATTATTTCAATGAATTCGTTGCATGCATCTGAATTTGACGTGACATTTCAATTCTTGCTATTATAGGGCAATGATGAACATTGGAGTCCTACCCTCCAACATCATACTCTTGAGTTGGAAGATGAAGTAGAGGCCATGGATGAACAAGATGATGTTGTTCCTCCCAACCTGTCGTATAACATTGACAAGAAGAAGAAGAAGAAGGAGCATATACGGTTTAAAGTTTCCTTATGCCCTCACAAGAAGAAACAATAACAAACGGTGATTTCAAAATATTCTATTTAATGTTTGTTTTGATTATTTCAATGAATTATTTGCTTGCATCTGAATTTGATATGGCATTTCAAATCCTTCTATTATAGGGAAATGATGAACAATGGAGTACTACCCTCAAACATGATACTTCCAATTGGTAAGATGAAGCACACGTCATGGAAGAACAAGATGATGTTCCTCCCAACCCATTGTATAACATTGACAAGAAGAAGAAGAAGGACCGTTTATGGTTTAAAGTTCCTCACACCCTCACAAGAAGAAACGAGAAGAAACAATTATTTTGAAATCTTCTATTTAATGTTTGTTTTGATTATTTCAATGAATTCATTGCATGCATCTGAATTTGATGTGACGTTTCGATTCCTACTATTATAGGTCAATGATGAACAATGAAGTCCTACCCTCCAATAGTATGCTATTGATTTGGAAGACAAAGTAGAGGCCATGGAAGAAGAAGATGATGTTGTTCCTCCTGACCCTTCATCTAACAATGTTGAGGAGTGTATACAGTATAAAGATTCTTCATGCCCTCACAAGAATAAGCGAGAAGAAATAGTGATTTTGAAATCTTCTATTTAATGTTGTTTTGATTATATTCAATGAATTAGTTTCATGCATCTGAATTTGATGTGACATTTCAATTCTTGCTATTACAGGGCAATGATGAACAATAGAGTCATGCCCTCCAACAGGATACTATTGAGTTGGAAGACGAAGCAAAGGCCATGGAAGAACAAGATGATGTTGTTCTTCCCAACCTATCGTCTAACAATGTTGAGAAGAAGAAGAAGGAGCATATACGGTCAAAAGTGTCGAGGTGCCTTGACATGGAGAAACTAGAAGAAACGGTGAATTCCAATTTTTTTATTTAATGTTTGTTTTGATTATTTCAATTAATTGGTTGCATGCAGTTGAATTTGAAGTGACGTTTAAATTCTTGCTATTACAGGGAAAGGATGAACAATAGAGTCCTGGTCTTGACCTAATTGGCCATGTCATTGCAATTGAAATGGGAGAGGCTAATAGAGATGGACATGCAAATGGGGAGAGCACTAGCCTGCAAGTGGGGAAGGGAAATAAAGATGGACATGGGGATGGGGAGATCACTGGCCTCCAAGTGGGATAGGGTAACAAAGATGGACATTGGGACGTTTGGGGAGAACACTAGCTTGCATGTGGAGCTGGGTAACAAAGATGGACATGGGGATAGGGAGAGTACTGGCTTGCAAGTGGGAGAGGTTGATAAAGATGGACATGGGGACGAGGAGAGTGCTAGCCTACAAGGGGGAGATGGCAACAAAGATGGACATGGGGATGGGGAGAGCATTGGCTTGCAAGTGGGAGAGGGTAATAAAGATGGACAAGGGGATGAGGAGAGCATTGGCTTGAAACTTGGAGAGGACCTAATAAAGATGGACACGGGGATGGGGAGAGCACTGGCTTGCAAGTGGGAGATGGTAATAAAGATGGACATGGGGACGGGGAGAGCACTAGCTTGCAAGTGGGAGAGGGTAATAAAGATGGACATGGGGATGAGGAGAGCGCTAGCCTACAAGGGGGAGATGGCAATAAAGATGGACATGGGGACTAGGAGAGTAGTGATGTGGCATCCATATTGGTAATAGATCCAACACACTTTCATACTTTGGTTCTTATTTATTTATGAATCTTTTAATGTGCCTTCAATTATGCTTCAAGTCAATGATGTTTCCATTGCAGCCAAATCCGTTGGATGAACAGATGATAGAGTTAAAGGGCATCACTTTTAAGGTCAATGATCACATTAACCTTTGGAGGTAGTGTAAATGGGTTGCCAAAGGCATTGTACATGTCGACAAAAACACTCAAACCCACTATTTTACACACCTAGAAAATTGTGTGAGAGTCAACATTGTTGAGGCCATTGCTGGTGAATGCTTAGTGCCTTTTCCACGTCTTGGCACAGAGATTGTTGAAGAGTGTGTGGGAGGCTTTGTGGTATGGAAGCTCTCCTAGATGAAGCATTCTATTCTAGAGGTACACATAAATGATATGTTGATGTATATATCATACTACCTTTTATTGTTTCCATGAATACATTAATTGTGATTAATTGTTTTCTATAGGGTGAAGGTGTTAAACCTGCCAGGGACAAAGCACAACCTATGAATAATGTTTTTGTTTCACGTTCATCATCTATGAGGGTTCATGGAGTTGGAATCACCCCTCTCGAAATACATACGAACCCTAAGAAACATGCCATATATTACACAAGCATGAACTCGATTGCAAAGAATAGGTAGCATAGGAATTAATGAGGCAGGCTCAAAATACTAATTCTGCATTGTGGGTTTTATTGTTTCATTATTAAACAATTGTGGTGTAGAGATATACCATTTTCATATGTTTCAAAACTATCTTGTTATACATTTGATACGACACTTTTCATGGGCCTCTATAATTACTTTATTATGAACTAAATTTGAAGATGAAGCACATACCATAAAAGAACAAGATGATGTTGTTCCTCCCAACCCATCGTATAACATTGAGAAGAAGAAGTAGGACCATATATGGTCTAAAGATTCCTCACACCCTCACAAGAAGAAACGAGAAGAAACGGTGATTTTGAAATCTTCTATTTAATGTTTGTTTTGATTATTTCAATGAATTTGTTGCATGCATCTAAATTTGATGTGACGTTTCGATTCTTACTATTATAGGTCAATGATGAACAATGAATTCCTACCCTCCAATAGGATATTATTGATTTGGAAGATGAAGCAGAGGCCATGGAAGAAGAAAATGATGTTGTTCCTCCCAACCCTTCATCTAACAATGTTGAGAAGAAGGAGTGTATATGGTATAAAGATTCCTCACATGCTCACAAGAAGAAACGAGAAGAAATAGTGATTTCGAAATCTTCTATTTAATGTTTGTTTTGATTATTTCAATGAATTGGTTGCATGCATCTGAATTTGATGTGATGTTTCAATTCTTGCTATTATAGGGCAATGATGAACAACAGAGTCCTACCCTCCAACAGGATACTATTGAGTTGGAAGACGAAGCGGAGGCCATGGAAGAATAAGACGGTGTTGTTCCTCCCAACCCGCCATCTAACAATGTTGAGAAGAAGGAGTGTATACGGTCAAAAGTGTCAAGGTGCCTTGACATGGAGAAACTAGAAGAAACAGTGAATTCTAATTAGTTTATTTAATGTTTGTTTTGATTATTTCAATGAATTGGTTGCATGCATCTGAATTTGAAGTGATATTTGAATTCCTACTATTATAGGGCAAGAATGAACAACGAAGTCCTAGCCTTGACCTAATTGGCCATGTCATTGCAATTGAAATGGGAGAGGCTAATAGAGATGGACATGTGGATGGGGAGAGCACTAGCCTGCAAGTGGGGCAGGGAAATAAAGATGGATATGGGGACAAGGAGAGCATTGGCCTCCAAATGGGACAAGGTAACAGAGATGGACATTGGGATGGGGAGAACACTGGCTTGCATGTGGAACTAGGTAACATAGATGGACATGGGGACGAGGAGAGCACTTGCTTGCAAGTGGGAGAGGTTGATAAAGATGGACATGAGGATGAGGAGAGTGTTAACTTGCAAGGGGGAGATGGCAACATAGATGGACGTGGGGATGGGAAGAGCACTAGCTTGCAAGTGGGAGAGGGTAATAAAGATGGACAAGGGGATGAGGAGAGCATTGGCTTGCAACTGAGAGAGGATAATAAAGATGGACACAAGGATAGGGAGAGCACTGGCTTGTAAGTGGGAGAGGGTAATAAAGATGGACATGGGGACAGGGAGAGCACTGGCTTGCAAGTGGGAGAGGGTAATAAAGATGGACATGTGGATGAGGAGAGCATTGGCCTGAAAGGGGGAGATGGAAATAAAGATGGACATGGGGACTGGGAGAGTAGCAACATGCCATCTATATCGGTAACAAACCCAACACACTTCCATGATTTTGTTCTTATTTATTTATGAATCTTTTAATGTGCCTTCAATTATGCTTCATGTCAATGATGTTTCCATTGCAGCCAAATCTGGTGGATGAACAAATGATAGATTTCAAGGGCATCACTTTTAAGGTCGGTGATCACGTTGAACTTTGGAGGTAGTGTAAATGGGTTGCCAAAGGCATTGTACATGTTGTCGATGAAAACGCTCAAACCCACTACTTTACACACCCAAAAAATTATGTGAGAGTCAGCATTGTTGAGGCCATTGTTGGCGAACGCTTAGTGCCTTTTCCACATCCTGGCACAAAGACTGTTGAAGAGTGTGTGGGCAACTTCGTGGTATTGAAGCTCTTCGAGATGAAGCATTCTATTCCAAAGGTACACATAAATGATATGTTGATGTATATATCATACTACCTTATATTGTTTCCATGCATACATTAATTGTGATTAATTGTTTGCTATAGGGTGAAGGTGTTAAACCTACCAAGGACAAAGCACAACCTATGAAGAAATATTTTATTTCATGTTCATCATCTGTGAGGGTTCGAAATACATAAGAACCCTAAGAAACGTGTCATATATTACACAAGGCATGAACTTGATTGCAAAAAATAGGCAGTGTAGGAATTGATGAGACACACTTAGAATACTGATTCTGCATTGTGGGTTTCACAATTTCATTATTGAACAATTGTGGTGTAGAGATATACCATTTTCATATGTTTCAACACTATCTTGTTATACACTTGATATGAGACTTTTCATGGGCCTTTGTAATTATTTGATTATGTACTAAATTTGAAATCCAATCCGCATAGTCAACAAATAGTGATGATGTTTTAGTTGTCTTTGCTACCAGGCGCAAAACCTGTTAAAAAAAAGTTGAGAAAAATGCACCTGCACATTGCTCTCTTAGTAGAAGCAGAATTAAAAAAGTTGCTAGATGTGGGATTTATAAGACTTGTTGACTATGCTGATTGGATTTAAAATTTAGTACCAGTTTCCAAGCCTGATGAGGGCATTCGAGTTTGCACAGACTTCAGAGGTTTAAACAAAGCTTGTCCTAAGGATGACTTCCCACTTCCAAACATTGACATGATAGTGGATTTGACAGCAGGGCACGAAATGTTATCCCTCATGGATGGTTTCTTAGGCTACAATCAGATTAAAATTGCTCTTGAAGATCAAATTAAGATAACCTTCACTTGTCCTTGGGGAACCTTCTATTGGAATGTCATGCCCTTTGGGTTCAAGAATGCCAGAGCTACCTACCAACGTGCAATTACCACTATCTTTCATGACATGATGCATAACTATTTGGAAGACTGTGTAGATGATATGTTGGGAAAATCCTACACCAGAGCTGGACATCTAGAGATCATGGATAATATTTTCACAAGATTAGAACAATACAAGGTTTGTTTGAATACAAAGAAATGTGCCTTTGGGGTAACCTTTGGAAAACTTGTTGGATACATTGTCTCATCTAAAGGAATTGAAGTTGATTCTATAAAAATAAAGGCTATACTGGAAATGCCTCCACCTAAGAATATCAGTCAGTTGTGATCATTACAAGGAAAACTTCAGTCAATCCGCCACTTTATAGCACAACTTGTAGATAAATTTCAACCATTTCAGCACCTATTACACAAGAATGTTCCATTTATATGGGATGGTAACTGCGAACAAGCTTTTCAAAAAAACAAAGAATATCTAATGACATCAACAGTAGTAGTACCTCCTATAGATAACAAGCCTTTACTTCTATATATATCTACAACTACCACAACACTGCGGGCATTTTTGGTACAACATGATTCTAAAGGAAAAGGACATGCAATCTATTACATTAGTCGAACTCTAGTGGGATATGGGCTTAATTATAGTTCTATTGAAAGAGTGTGCCTTGTAGTTTTTGCATCACATAAGCTATGGCATTACAAAATTACACATCAGACAAAGCTCATTGCAAAAATTAATCCTCTTAAGTACCTCTTGAACAAAGCAACACTCATAGGATGACTATCTAAATGGGTGATGATTCTTAGTGAGTTTTATATTGAGTACATAGAAAGAAAGGTAATCAAAGGACAAGCTATAGCATATCAACTTGTCAATGCTCCTATGACAGATATTCATCCTCTTATTACAAAATTTCCAGATGAATCAATCTTCAACATGGAATCTACACATCTTTGAACTTTATGTTTTGACAGCTCCTTCACACAAGGTGGTTCTGGTGTTGGCATTCTCTTTGTCACTCCACAAGTGGATTGTATACCTAAAGCTTATAACATACAATTTCCATGTACCAACAATATTGCAAAATATGAGGCATTACTTTTTGGGATTTGTATAGTTGTGCAATGAAAAATCCTTGAGTTGCGTGTTCTTGGTAACTCTCAGCTGGTGATCAGACAAGTCAATGATGACTATAAAACAAAAGATGAAAAATTGATGCCTTACAAAATAATGGTGGATGACTTCAAGGCCTATTTCATATCAATCTCTTTTGAGTAGATTTCGTGAGATAACAACAGAGCTGATGATGCAATGGCAACAATTGGTTTACTTGTGGAAATGCCAAGCAATGCTGCCTACTGCGAGTTCTTGGTAGATCCTCTTTTGGAACTTGCTTACAATATACCACAATCTAAAATGATTTGTCTTATTATTGGTCCTAATTCCCAATGGTATGTGGATATTTATACCTATCTTTGAGATAACACCTTGCCACCAGACCTATCCAATATATCTTGTAAAACCTTTATCTGTCAAGCTTACTACTATGTGATCTTAGCCAATACCCTTTACCGCTGAGGTCTCAATGGTACTTTACTCAAATGTCTTGAGCACAACGAGGTCAAAACTGCTTTACAAGAAGTACATGAAGGTATATGTGGGGCACATTCTAGTGGTCCTACCTTAGCTAAGAAACTCTTGCGTATGGGTTATTATTGGCCTACAATGGAAAAGGATGCTTATCAATTTGTTAAAAAATACAAGTAGTGTAAAAAACATGCAGACTTGATACATGCTCCTACATAGGAATTATGGTCTATTGCTACACTATGGTCCTTTTATTAGTGAGGGCTCGATCTTGTGGGAAAGATCCATCCACCTTCATCTAATGGTCATAAGTTCATGCTTGCTGCCACTGACTATTTCACAAAATGGATTGAAGTTGTTCCTCTCACTCATATCTCTGGAAAAAAATAGCCACCTTCATACTAAACTACATCATCTGGCATTATGGTGTTCCTTTATCCATCATCACAAATAATGGTCGTCCATTAAAAAATCAAGATGTTTGTGAACTTTGTGAGAAATTCCATATACAACATCACTTCTCCACACCTTATTATCCTCAAGATAATAGTCGGGTTGAGGCCTCAAATAAAACCATTCTCAAAATTCTTAAAAATATGATCAATGAAGCTAGTCGAGATTGGCATATTCAATTGAATCTTGCCTTGTGGGCTTATCACACGAGTGTCTGCACTCCCATAGGTGCTACCCCATATGCCCTTGTCTATGGATCTGGAGCCATCTTTCCCATTGAGGTCGAGCTTCCCTCTTTGCATGCCTCCTTGCACAATCAAATTAGTGATGAAGAATATTATATTTCCTATTTGTAGGAGTTGGAACTATTAGATGAATGAAGAAAAATTGCTTTCAATCATCTTAGAGCATACCAGTAGTGGATGTGCCGAAGTTATAATCATAAAGTGAAGCCATGTACATTTGAGGTTGGGGATCTTGTCCTTTGTGAAAATCCTCGCAATCAACAAAATCGAAAAAGGGGTAAATTTGAGCCTAACTGGTTGGGTCCATACGTTATCACTGTTGTGTATGGATATGGGGCATACCAGTTATCTACTTTGGAAGGTCAATTGCTTAGTGATCCCATCAATAGTATGCACATTTGCAAGTTTTATACCTGAGTACTTTAGAGGGTACAATCTTTTTTAAAGTCCTGAAAAAATACAAAAAAAGAGAGAAAAAAGTCCTTAAAAAATTAAAAAAAAAGGAAAAAAGTCTTGAAAAAAAAAGTAAAGAGAAACCAATTCATTCAATGGTGAAAACCACTTCGGTGGTGCCTTGAGCAAGTACTATGGTGAAAACTGAGAAAGTGACGCCATGTGTAGATGCTTTGTTCCTCTTTCCTTTGGAGCTCTACTTGATCTTTTCATCTCATTTTCATTCACTCTTCACTTCATAAGGACCTTTTCACACTCACCATGGCTTGTAAATTGTTCGACATTCCCCTCACTTGCTTACTTTTCCATGCGTACTAGGTTGGTCCTATCCCTCACTGGGGCATCTTCTTAACCTTAGCGATGGGTTAGGATACTAAGCATCTCACGGTTAGAGAAACTACCCTCTTTATCTATTTGCTTGTCTATTTCCATCATAAAATATCCTGAAAAAATCCAAAAAATCATAAAAATGTCTGTAAAAAATCCAAAAAATCATAAAGTCCTGAAAAAATCCAAAAAAATATAAAAATGTCCTAAAAAAATCCAAAAAATCATAAAATATCTTGAGAAAATCATAAAATGCTTTGAAAAATTCCAAAAAATCATAAAATGCCCTAAAAATCCAAAATCATAAAATTTCTTGAAAAAATCATAAAATGTCCCAAGAAATAAAAAAAATCATAAAATGTCTTGAAAAAATCCAAAGAAAAATCATAAAATGTCCTAAAAAAAAAAAAATCATAAATGCCCTAAATTTTTTTAAAAAAATCATAAAATGTCTTGAAAAAATCCAAAACCGATTTTTTTTTAAAATTCCAAAAAAAAGAAACAATGACACTTTCAAATTGCCACACAACTTTGAACTTCAACAAAATCAAAACACACCAGTATTGACAATCAAGCAAACATAACAACATATTTATCAATCCACCTTTCAAATCCAATCAAACGCATAAAACTGTACCAAGAATCAGTTCTATATTGAAGCATGATGCATGTTTGTTTGTTTATCTTTGATTGTTTTATGATTTTATCTTTGGTGACATGCCTTTTAGCTTCTCCAAGATGTCTTGGACTAGAGAGGCAAGGATGGGGCATGTTCACTTGTTTGTTGTATGTGGATTGTTTCTTATTCATAGGATGACTCGTCTTAGGATGCGGTTTTCTAAAACTATCGAGGATCTATGAGTCTAATGTGGATGAGAGTATTCCTTGTCTAATAGTTTCTTCCATGCAATAAGTATTCAGGTCATCTAAGGTTCTTATACCTAGATTCTTATACTTTGCTACTAAATAAAAACGCAAACAATATTTAGGTAATCTCGATGTTCATGTTATCTAGACACTTATACTAATTTGCGACATAATAAGCTCAATGATGATAAAATCACTTAAGGGCACAAGAGGTTTCATCACCTTCATTTTCTTCCACCTACCATTTCTTGCATTTCATTTTCTTCATCTCTCTTCTCGTAGAGAAATCAATCAATTGCCTTATCTAACTAATATATGTCGCTCGAATCCAATTGCAAATCAATCTAATCGCAAATCAATCAACTTGCTTCTTGAAATCTCATGTCCCCTTCATCTATCAATCAATCATTGCATCAACTTGTCTTGCACAAGCATCGATCTCAATCAACTTCATCAACCTGACTATATTGATCATTTCCATCAATTGTTTAGTTATGCCCATTAACTATGTGTAGACGCCTAAATTTAGACACTTAATTTATCCAAATTTATCCTCTTTCATCTAAACATCCCTTTACCCGCATTAATTAAGTAATATCACTATTATTTAATTAATCCCTCTAAAAACTCTTCTAATCCCTAAGGTATCTAGTTAAATAATTAAATACCTTCCCTTTTTTATCAAATGAATTAAATAAATATCACATTTATTTAATTCCTCATATGTCACATCCTCCATCATTTTTATCTTATCATAATCCATCTTCTAATCGCATCATTAGGGATGTGCACATGCCTAATCCTTGATTAGGATGTGTCACATCCTCTAACTTTTTCAAGTTGGTCTCTAATCTCTCTTAGCCACCTAACCTTCCTCTAACCCCTCATCAACTTGTCTAATCACCCCCTTTAGTCAACTCTCCCCATCCCCCAAGGAATTTTTAATTCCTTTTTATTCACCCTAGGCTCCTCTCTTCCCCATGTGAATTTTTAATTCACTTTTATTCCTCTTAGAATCCCCTTTTCCCATGCATCTTCTAAAACCTTTGACCTGTCACATCAAGTCACATGTGACAAATTCCCACCTTTTGGGAACCTTGTCTTATCCACTAGATTCTTCCAATCATTGTGAATTTTTAATTCACTTTTATTCTCCCAAAGCTTTCCCCTTCCCCATGTGATCATTGAAAGGTCACATCAAAGTACTTGGAAGGTACTTGTCCTTCCTCCACATCATGTACCTCTCTTCCACATCACCTACACATCACCTCTCCCCTTGCCACATGTCAAGATGTGAGGGCTTGTGAGTTCTCAACTCACCATAGCCCTACATCTTGGCCATGTTAGGATCAATCTCAACCGTTCATTTCTTCTTGAAATTCTCAAAATTCCTATAAATACCCCCTCTTTTCTCTTATTTGAGAGAGATCATTTTGCTAGCCAAACTCTTGCAATTTTGTTTCTCAATCTACACTTAGCCATTTGCATCCATTTTGTCCAACTATCTTGCATCTCACACTTCACATCTTGCATCTACTTGCCATCAAGGAGCATACATCTCATCTACAATTGAAGGGCCAACCAAAGAACAACTCTACAAGGTAAAAGGTTCCATTTTTATGTTGTTGACTTCATCATTTGCCCAATCTTGAAGTGTAGGGTGTTTTTAGTTGTTATTTGCACTCTCTTTAGTTTGTTGCTCATCCTTTTAATGATTATATTTGCCCTATCACATTTCTGGGACATCCGGTGGGACCCACAAATGGGTCCTTTTCTTTCACGTTTGCTGTTTTTTGCAGAGTGGCGGATTTGACCTCTTCGGTGGCGGACCTGACCTCTCTGGTGGCAGACCTGACCTCCGGTGGCGGACCTGACCTTCTGCTCTTTCTTCCCAGGGCCGCCATTTCTACACTGTTTGTCTGATTGACCCCGTTCAAAGGCAATTCTTCTCATTTTTCATGCTCTTTCCAACGATATATAACACTTCATACTTTTGAGAAGTTGGCCGGGGCACCTTTTTCTTCTCTGGTGGCGGACCTGACCTCCCGAAGGTGAAATTTCAAGTTTTTACCAATTGTTCTTTGGTAAATTAGGCACATAGTTTAATTAGAGGGGTCAACAAACCTTGTTTGGCGTGCTTGTGGAAGGCTATTTGACGTATCCAATCCCCTTGCGCCATTTGGCGATCCTGGGTGACGAGAAATCGTAGCTTTCCAAATACTTTGAGTCACCTTATTTTCATTTTCTTAGTGGAACCTGCTTGGAGATTTCATCACCCCAAGGGACGATTCCAACCACGTGTACCAGTGGGGTATATAAAGGGGGGAGAGCGAAAGTTGTACCTCAATCCAACCACGTTGTAATTGGCGAAGCGTCGGGATGACGTGAAGAGTTGGTCTGAGCCTTTAGTATCTCACTAAGGTTCCCAACTCACGCTTGTAACGGGTTGGTGTTCACGGTTTGGGCCTCACGTACTAGGTGTATATCGAGGACTCCTTAGCAACCATGTTCATCCTAGAGTAGAAGACTTTGTTGGCCATACCCGTTTCTACTAATCTTAGGGTTGTGCTGTTTGAATTGTCTTTCTCGTGCAAAACCACTCATTTTCAGTTTAGCCAAATCTTTTTATAAATGTTTGCTATGTTTTGGGTCCTTTGCCTTACTCATCCATCAAAAAGTCAAGCTTAAACTTATCCTTTGGCTGACCTAACCTCATGCCATGGCGGATTTTCCCTGACAAACTACCGTATATGCCTCGCCATTTGCACATTGTAAGTCCATTTTCCTCCGTTCGAGCACCAATCTTCTCAATTTTTCGTGCTCTTTCCAATGCCATATAACACTTCATACTTTTGAGCAACTTTTTCTCCAGTGGCGGACTTGACCCCGGTGGTGGACCTAACCTTCTGCTCTTTCTTCCCGGGGCCGCCATTTCCACATTGTTTATCCGATTGACCCCATTCAAAAACAATTCTTCTCATTTTTTCATGCTCTTTCCAACGACATATAACACTTCATACTTTTGAGCAACTTTTTCTCTGGTGGCGGACCTGACCTCTCCGGTGGCTGACCTGACCTTCCGGTGGCAGACCTGACCTTCCGGTGGTGGACCTGACCTCTCCGATGGTTGACCTGACCCCGGTGGCGGACTTGACCTCTCCGGTGGCGGACCTGACCTTATGTTGTGGCGGACCTGACCTTCTGCTCTTTCTTCTAGGGGCCGCCATTTCCACATTGTTTATCCGATTGGCTCCGTTCAAAGACAATTCTTCTCATTTTTTTGTGCTCTTTCCGATGACATATACCACTTCATACTTTTGAGAAGTTGGCCAGGGCACCTTTTTCTTCCCCATCTGCCTCCTCAAGGGGGGTATACCCTACCATTCTCTCCGTTTACTCATTCTGAGTAAACATTCATCCATTCAACACATCCTTTCATCTTTCTGAACTCTCGTTCTGTCATTTCGCTCATCTGTTTACTCGTTCTGAGTAAACGTTCATCCATTTAACATATCCTTTCATCATTCCAAACTCTCATTTTGTCATTTCGCTCATCCGTTTACTCGTTCCGAGCAAACGTTCATCCATTTAACACATCCTTTCATCTTTCCAAACTCTCGTTTTGTCATTTTGCTCATTAGTTTACTTGTTCCGAGCAAACGTTCATCCATTTGACACATCCTTTCATCATTTCGAACTCTCGTTCTGTCATTTCGCTCATCCGTTTACTCGTTTTGAGTAAACGTTGATCCATTTAACATATCCTTTCATCATTCTAAACTCTCGTTCTATCATTCCAATCATCCGTTTACTCGTTTCGAATAAACGTTCATCCATTTCACACCTTCGTTTATCATTTCGAACTCTCGTTCTATCATTTCGATCATCTGTTTACTCGTTTCGAGTAAATATTCATCCATTTAACACATCCTTTCATCATTCTGAACTCTCGTTCAACAATCCTAATCAATCGTTTACTCGTTCCGAGTAAACTATCATTCACCCTGACCCTTCATCTTCTCGTTTCAAGAATCACTCATCTGTTGTGAGCAGTCGTTTACTCATTCCGAGTAGTCGTTCATCCGTTCCGGTCAACATTTTTACTTGTTTTGAGTACTCATCCATCCATCCATTTCTCCAATAAAATCATTGTTTTCCCCATCCAAATCCCCTGAACTTCATCTCAGGTTATTATCCAAATTGACCTAAGTATCTGATCTGATCGTCATCATCAACATCTGCTTAAGATTGTCATCCGTCCTAAGTTAATCATCATTGTTGGCCCAATCAATCCATTTTCAATCTCAAAGTGGATTCGGTGCCGGAATCATACATTTATCCTTTAATCCGATCAATCAGTATCCTACGTCACCTAGGGTAATCTCTTAACAGGGTTTATAGTCCCTTTCATCATCCTATCCAATCTATCATTCGATCTTATCAATCAATCGATCAATCTTATCCAATCCAATCCAATCACATCCCTATCCAATCACCTTCAACCCAATCAATCTACTTCCATCTCAAAGTAGATTCAGTGTCGTAATCATCCTTTGGTAATCCAATCCAATCATCAGAATCAACCCCATCTCATCATCCAAACATCCTAATCTGAGCTTTAATCCAATCCTTATCTAAGCTTAACCTAAATCCTGATTTGAGCTTTAGTCCATTTTCCATCCATAATCTTTGATCCATCCTCTTTATCCTTTCATCATCATGAATCCTTATCCTCCATCAATAGTAGTCAAGGGAAACCCTAATTATGTCGAAAACGATAATGAAAGTCTTGTCAATCAAGAAGAATGTGACATGGATCCCCTCGACACTATCATTGCTAGTAAGATTTCTCCACCCGCTTTCCAAAATCCAATCATCCCTTCGAGTTATGCTATTATGTCTTCATCCATGCCTAATCATGCTCCCTATGCTACTTGTGACAAGGGATACCCATCATATCCATCATATCCTTCATCTACATCATCCTCTTATCCTAGTCCGCCATCACAATACCCCCATCCTAATTCCTCATCCACATCCTCCTATCTCAATCCTTCATCTGCATATACCCACTACCCTAATCTTCCATACCAATCTACTCACCCTAACCCAACATCCACACCAACCTATCCTAATCTAGCATCCACATCCGCTTATCCTAATCCGACACCCGTAGTTCCCTATCTCTATCCGCCACCTCAATCTTCCCATCCTCATCCACCATCCCCATACCCTTACTACAATCAACCACCCGCATCCTTGTGTCCTAATTCACCATGCCAATACCCCTATCTTAACCCTTCACCTAATCCCCCATCTATTCCTAGTCCTGCATCCAATCCCATTCCCCTATCTAATCTTAGCCCACCAATCCTTAGTCCTAATCCCCCACTAATCCATAATCCCTCATCCACTCCTACCTCGCCATCCAAACCTAGAGTATGCAAGTCTCTCATTTCAAAAGTTCTCCAAGGACTTATAGCAAAGAAGACATCTCCCACTCCACACCTTGAAGTTGTGGAATCGTGTCATCCCAACCCATCATCCATGATCATTGGTGATGAGGCCCTTCTCCACCCAACACCTATCATTGATTATACCACCCCTCGCACCACTCAAACCATCAAAACCATCACATCCTCTGAATCCACTGAGTCCCCATCTCCTACCATCACATCTACCAAATCCATTGAACACCCACCCCCTACTCCAAGAGCCGTCGAACCTATCGATGACACCCAAATCCAATCCACTTCTTCCACTCCTATTATCCATTCCCAGGAATATTTTGAATCCTCCATCCTTCCATCTTCCCCACTTGAAGAGTCCCCCCAAGACTCCATTATCATGCCTCCCACACACAATGAGTCATGCCAAGAGCCTGATCCAAAGCATGCCGACATATCCCCTTCTCCAGATCAAGATCCTACCATCCCATCTAGTCCATCTCAAGATCACAGTCCCCCATCCATTCCATACTATGATGCCCTCGTCATTCAATATTCCATTACTCCATCTCCATCTCCATCTCCATCGCATGATCCCACTACCACAAATCCAGATCCTATCATATCCCTTGATCCCTCTCCTAATACCACCCATCCAAATGATGCTATCCCATCATCTCCCTCTCATGATCCCCCATCATGGCCTAAAATTGCTATCCCCACACCACTTGCATATCCCCTTGGTACCCTCACATTCTTCCATGGTGGCCTCCTTACAGAAGAAAAGCATAGTGTATTTACCACCCATCATCCCCCACCTAATAATGGACTCGCATCATGTTTTCAGAATAACAAAAATCCTATCATGGATCGAATGCTCAAGAACATGAACTATCAAGGAAAAGGTCTAGGCCTTCACGAGTAAGGTATTTTAGAGCCCATCCAAGTCAAAGAACAAATCTGCATGCAAGGTCTTGGATCTATTCCCCAAGACTCACAATCTAAACATGTTGGTACAACCTCTAGACATCCTCAACGAGTCTTTTCCAAAAGAAATGTCGGCTCTTCCCATCGCTCCACCAAATCATATGCCGCAATCCCTCCTCCTCTATCGTATCGCCTCAAAACAACCATCCATATTCCTCCTTCATCTGCTCCATCCATCTTAGGTCCTTACATCCCTCCATCCACCATATCCCATCCTTCATCTACTCCATCCATCTTGGGTTCTTATGTCCATCCACCCACTCCATTTACTTTGGGTCCATATATCCCAAAATCACCTCCTCCATCTCATCCTTTTATCCATCCAACGCCTATCCATGTCATCCATCATAAACATCCTAATCACGATCAACAAAGGCACATACCTACACATTCTCCATCTACACGTAATCCTCATAATCCTCCCTCCATCACTCCACATCATCCATCTTCTCACACCCATCCCATTGCTAGTACGAGCACTTTGGATGCCAGAGGAAAAATGCATCAATCTAAACACCCACATGAATCTAAAGCTTCCCATGTCCCCTCTAAAAGACATGGTAAAGAAAAGAAAAACAAAATCCAAAATCAAAATCAAATCTATAGCTCGCAAAGAGCCACCAAAGAAAAGATCAAAACCGTGTGGATCCCAAAGAAAAAAGACACAATGCCATTAAATGAAAAATCTGTAAGAACATCCAAAGTTGCTAATCCAAAAGCTAACCATACCCACCTTTCATCTCCTAAGTCTGTTTTGTTTCCCTATGTCCCGAAATTCACTATTTCATCTCCTCCATTATCCCCACATTCTCCATCCATCAATCCTCTTATCTTTTCACATCCATCACCATATGTGCCAATGTTGGTCCTGAACTCACCACCCCATCACACATCCACCCCATCATTCTATCCATACCCTTTCCAACATCCCATTCATTACCCCACATATCTCCCCCATCAAATCCCTCTCATTCATCCTTTTGCATAATCCATTTCTCCTAATAAGGTTGTACCAACATCCAACAGTCGGTTCGAACATGAGCTCTTAATACCTCGTATGGAACTTGATGCTTGAGTCCTTCATCCATATCCTTATCATTCGCCTCCCTATCCTTATCCATCTCCTTCTACATGCTATCCAAAAAGTCCAAAAATCCAAAAAAGTCCAAAAATCCAAAAAAGTCAAAAACATCAAAAAATCAAAAAAATCAAAAAAAAAAAAAATCAAAATCCAAAAATAGTAAAGAAAAATAAATTCATCCTATAGTGAAAACCACTCTTTGGTGGCGCCTTGGATAAGTACCATGATGAAAACCTGGAAAACAGGTGTCATGCGTAAATCTCTATCTGCACTCGGGGGCAGCTTCCTGATATGTGCTCCCTCCATCCACTATGCTTCCTGCTATGCTTCCACTATGCACCCGTCTTCCTCTTATACATCCTTTTCATTCATCCCCTCCATCCTACCTATCTTGCACATCCTTCTTGGAATATCTCATTTATCCCAATCCTTCCATCCTCCTTGTGATCTTGATAACAATGGGGCAAACATATAAGCATGCTTTGGACACCTCTTAGCATATTACATTCCCTCATCATCCAGCATACTTGGTCCTTAACCTGCCATTCGGTGACTGCCTACCTTCCTTATCCACCTGCCATGCTACCCTCAATCTCCCTTCCTTATCCATGCATCTTATCTTCATCCATATCGCTCCTTTATTTTCCTATCCTTCTCTATTGCATCCTTCATGCCTCCTCACACATGGCATATTTAGAGTGGGGGCATCTATCTTCCTTTGTGATATAGTCCTTGGAGACATCATTCATTCCATCAAAGCAATCCGTTCCATTTCCCTATCTTTATCTCCTTATCGATATATCCATCTCCCCATCCTTATCTTCCCATCCCTCCACACAATCCTTATATCCCTCTCCCCATCCTTATCTTCCTATCCTTCCATCATGGCATCCATTTTCATCTATCCAACTAGTCTTTTTCATCTCCAAATCCTTATCTTCCTATCCATCAATCCAACGAATCCTTTTCATCTCCCAATCCTCATCTCTTTCTCCTCATCCCATCTTATAATCCCTTGTCATTGGTATCTCTCCATCATATCATCCTCCTAATTTATCTTTTGATGATTTGGATAACTATCCCATCCCTGAGCTTTGTGTCGTCACCATCCTTCGATCCAATCCCACGGGTCTATCTTGTCCCATCGTGTCAGTCCAATCATTTTTATCTAGGGTTATCTCATCATCTTTTATCCATCACTTGTCTTTGACCTTTCGTCGAACTACGTTGCCCCTGCACTTTCACGTAGGCAAGGTCGATCATTTGATCTGCCCCCGGGGTTCCATCATCGATCTTCATTGCCCACTTTGTCCCTTTATCGCCTATCATCAATCTTTCTACTTTGTCCATTTGATCCTTTATCATCTATCATCTATCATCAATCTTCGTATCTTGTTCCTATTTGTCTTTCCCATCTTTATCATCCATCGAGGTCTCCTATCTTGTGTCATGTCTCTCGTGTCGCGTCGTCAAGCTATGCCCTTATCTAGCTGGATCTTAACAAATGAGATTCACTTGTATCATCAAATCCAATCGGTTCTGAATATCCTGCGTCATATCAATCTTTTAATTTAGTATCCATCATCGGTCTCAACAGGATGCATCCTTCCTAACAAACCTCATCAATCCCATCCATCCCCTTGATTGATCCTATGGCAAAGGATGTTTGAAATTGATTGCGATCTTTTGATGCTTTTGGCTTTTGTTTATCATTTGAGCTCCCTATCATCACTTGTCATCGTCACCTTGGTCCATCATATTATGGTGTGCTTTGACTCGTCAACATAATGGTGTATCTTGATCTTTTCTTTGTCTTCTCGATTGTCCCATGTAGTACCCACCAAGATCCCTGAGGTCTTGTGTTACGCTGGGGCATCCTTGTGTGCTTTTGGTTATCCCAATACCTGGCCCGACCAAGGTCACCATGACTTTGGGGTGTTGGGATAGCCTTCTTGTTTGTTATGTTTGTTTTATGCATTAGACACTAATTTGCCTTGGTTCTTCATACCTTAGTGTCTTGTGTCTTATGTTATAGCAACAATTAGTGCTTCGACGATGGAAAATTGCATTTGGATTTCATTTCCTCTTCATCCTCTCGTCTATCAACATCCCCCCCATCCGTTCATCCTTCATCACGCTCCCCTCCCAATCTTCCATCACATTGCATCATCTTCTTCAACTCCCCTTGCATCATCTCATCCATTTCGAGAGCCCACCTGTGTTCTCTTGAACCCACATGTCCTCTCGAGGGGGCATCCTTCATCCCTAATTTTCATCATCTTTTTCCCTTCCTAATCATTCAAAGGAATGATTGGGGCATCTTTCCCAATCTAACCATCTTCTTCTAGGTTCTATGTTTTAATATTCTTTGAAATGATGCTACTTTGTAACACCATCTCAAAGAGGGGCAAAATGTAGATGCCTAAATTTGGACACTTAATTTATCCAAATTTATCCTCTTTCATCTAAACATCCCTTTACCCTCATTAATTAAGTAATATCACTATTATTTAATTAATCCCTCTAAAAGCTCTTATAATCCCTAAAGTATCTAGTTAAATAATTAAATACCTTCCCCTTTTCATCAAATGAATTAAATAAATATCACATTTATTTAATTTCTCATATGTCACATCCTCCATCATTTTTATCTTATCCTAATCCATCTTCTAATCGCATCACTAGGGATGTGCACATGCCTAATCCTTGATTATGATGTGTCACATCCTCCAACTTTTGCAAGTTGGCCTCTAATCTCTCTTAGCCACCTAACCTTCCTCTAACCCCTCATCAACTTGTCTAATCACCCCCTTTAGTCAACTCTCCCCATTCCCCAAGGAATTTTTAATTCCTTTTTATTCACCCTAGGCTCCTCTCTTCCCCATGTGAATTTTTAATTCACTTTTATTCCTCCTAGAATCCCCTTTTCCCATGCATCTTCTAGAACCTTTGACTTATCACATCAAGTCACATGTGAAAAATTCCCACCTTTTGGGAACCTTGTCTTATCCACTAAATTCTTCCAATCATTATGAATTTTTAATTCACTTTTATTCTCCAAAGCTTTCCCCTTCCCCATGTGATCATTGAAAGGTCACATCAAAGTACTTGGAAGGTACTTGTCCTTCCTCCACATCATGTACCTCTCTTCCACATCACCTACACATCACCTCCCCTTGCCACATGTCAAGATGTGAGGGCTTGTGAGTTCTCAACTCACCATAGCCCTACATCTTGGCCATGTTGGGATCAATCTCAACCGTTCATTTCTTCTTGGAATTCTCAAAATTCCTATAAATACCCCCTCTTTTCTCTCATTTGAGAGAGATCATTTTGCTAGCCAAACTCTTGCAATTTTGTTTCTCAATCTACACTTAGCCATTTGCATCCATTTTGTCCAACTATCTTGCATCTCACACTTCACATCTTGCATCTACTTGCCATCAAGGAGCATACATCTCATCTACAATTGAAGGGCCAACCAAAGAACAACTCTACAAGGTAAAAGGTTCCATTTTTATGTTGTTGACTTCATCATTTGCCCAATCTTGAAGTGTAGGGTGGTTTTAGTTGTTATTTGCACTCTCTTTAGTTTGTTGCTCATCTTTTTAACTATTATATTCACCCTATCACACTATGCATTTCCATCAAATGTACATTACTGCTTTATCACTTGCACAATATCAAGTATCTAATCATTTTCTAGACATCTATTGAGAGATTAATCTTCTTACAATTTATTCGATCAATCTCTCAAGGAGGCATATCATTCTTATCATAATCCTTACTAGGATATCTCTAAGGCATGTATCAGTTGATCAGTTTTTTCTTTGAAACAACGCGACAAGCTACATTATCTCAAAAGGGGCAAAATGCAGACACTCGAATTTGTCCTCACAATCATAACGACATTCTCCTATTGATTAAATAGATATTATTATTTACTTAATCTATTCATTCAATACTTTCTTCTATTCATGCATTTCATCGAATCATTAAACCGTCTCGTGCTCTTTCACTATCCATTTATGTAAACGATCATATCTATCCCATGGCAATTCACTATCCATTTACATAATCAATCATATCCATCCCATGGTCATTCATTAAATGTTTACATAAATGATCATATATGTCCCATGGTAATTCACTATCCATTTACATAAACGATCATATTTGTCCCATGGGCATTCACTAACCATTTACATAAACAATCATATTCATCCCATGGTCGTTCATTAAATATTTACATAAATGATCATATCTGTCCCATGGTAATTCACTATCCATTTACATAAACGATCATATTCATCCCATGGGCATTCACTAACCGTTTACATAAACAATCATATTCATCCCATGGTCATTGACTAACCATTTGCATAAATGATCATATCTGTCCCATGGTCATTCACTAACCGTTTGCATAAACAATCATATCCATCCCATGGTCGTTCATAACTATTTTGCATAAACGATCATTTTCGTTCATAATCTGTTTCATAAGCATTCATGTCCATTCACATTATCATTCACAATACATTCACATAATAAACCACTATCGTTCATTTTTCGTTCACTATCATTCATATCTATTTGCATAATAAATCATAATCATTCATAATCCATTTGAATAATAAGTCATAAACATCATTTTCATCTTAAATCAATTATCATTATCATCCAATTGTTTCGTATTCATCTCCATTAATAAATTAATTATCATAGTCATTGACTATTGTTTCATAATAAACTAATTATCATAACTTTCATATTAAATCATATCATTTGAATAAATCACTCATGAAATATTGCATTTCAGTAAAGCATCTTTAATCATTTTATTCATATTTAATTATTTAGGTACATTTTAATCTAATATCCCTTTATCACCTTCATTCTCATGCATAACATTTAACCCAACAATGTGGGATAATGTCATTTCCTTCTCTCACATCTTTTATCCCACATTTTATCTTCAACCCATCTCCATCCTCAAGGAACTCCTATTTAAATGGGATTTCCCTCTCATTTTAGCCCTCACAAATTTTTCTCACAAGTTTTTCATATGCATACATCTTTATCCAACTACATTAATCCATTCACCAACTACCTTTTGTTGCACCTATGCTTTCCAAATCTGAGAGAAAAAGTGCATGAACAAGAACTTGGTATTAGGACGCCAATGGAGAATGATTTATGTTAAAAGCATTTTGTCGTTTTGTAGTTTAGAAGCTTTGAATTTCTAGTTTTTCTTTTAATTAGAATGGCTCTATTGACATGGGCGTGAAATGGTGGTTCTTACTCCATAGAATCATGCATTTTTATGGCTCTACATCAACAATTATGCTGAACAAATATACTATTTTCATGTGTTTGAACACTTTGTTCTTATCCATTTCATATCAAACTTTTCATAGCCCTCTAATTGTTTCCTTATGAGCAAGAATGTAATGAAGTCCACTTTCAATTTTTAGAACAAGTATTTCGTTGACTGTATATGGAATTTTTTGTTTTTCCATGTGATTGGAACAAATAAAATGCTAGCATTGTTTGCAGTGTTTTGAAAACACACCGTCCCTTGTCATTTATTTTGTTATGATAAGTATTTGTTTCATTACAACCAATAATGCAATGAAGTCCACTTTGAATTTTTAGAGCAAGTCTTTGCTAGAGTGGAGGTGGTAGATTTCCCTTTTCCATGTGATTGGAACAAATAAAATGCTTGCATTCCTTGCAGTGTTGGAAAACACACTATCCCCTCTCAGTAATTTCCTTACAGAAATTTTTTATTTCTCACGCTCCAAATGAAGTGAAGTCCACTTTGAATTTTTACAACAACGATTTGGTAGAGTGGAAATGGCAGATTTCCTTTTTTCATGTCATTGTAACAAATAAAATGCTTGTATTGGTTGCAGTGTTGGAAAACACACTGTCCATTGTCAATTATTTTCTTCTAAAAAGTCTTTATTTCGTACTCTCCCAAAAAGAAATGAAGTCCACTTTCAATTTTTAGAATGACTATTAGGTAGAGTGGAAATTTCATATTTCCTTTTTCCATGTGATTGGAACACATGAAATGTTGGCACTAATTGCAGTTTTGGAAAACACACTATCCCCTATTAGTTATTTCCTTATGATAAGTATTTATTTCTAACATCCCAAAAATGAATTTAAGTCCCCTTTCATATTTCATGAAATATTTTTTATTTTATACACTCCAAAAATGTAATGAAGTCCACTTTCAAATTTTATAACTAGTTGATTGAGTAAAAATGGCATTTCTTTTTTCCATGTGATCAAAACAAATAAAATGCTTGCATTGCTTGTAGTGTTGGAAAACGCATTGTCCTATGTCAGTTACTTTGGTATGAAAACTTACTTATGTATGTCATCTTACTTACAAATGTAAGCACATGCAATGAGCACTTTATGTTCTAGGGACTACAACAAAACAATGTATTGAAGTTCAACTTCATATTCTATAACAACCCTTACTTTCAGGAAACATTCCATTTCAATACTATGATACGTTTACAACACAAGATCCACAAAAAAACTTGCATGATGGAAAACACACAAGGTGGTCCCTCACTTCTCAATTCTTCTTCAAAGACAACACTTTTTGTTATACAAATTGTATCAACACTATGTATTGAACTTCACCTTCTTATTATATAACAACCCATTACTTGTAGCAAACATTCCATTTCAATATCTTTGATCATGTAATTATTGAACAATTATGGTGTGGAATTACATTATTTGTGATCTTGTAATTTTTGTTCAATTATCATGTGGAATTATAGTACTTTGGTATGTTTGAAGACTACGGTCTTTTTCCAAAAGTGTCATTGTGTGATTGTTAAGTTGTATTGTTAATCTTGCCATCAAGGCTCCAATCTATTTGAGGTTTACTTTTTTACAATTTATATTGGGGATGAGGTCCCCCGTTTGTGACCTCATCCGTTCATAACTTCGGGTCAAAAGCATTTACTACTCTTAATTAAATAAAATATAAGACTATGTTCTTGTATATTTCATAACAATTTTTGTTGCCATGTAAAATTTCATTACAAACAATGTAAAATGCCATCAAATAATGGTAGGCAATGCCATGTCAAGTCTTATTATTTATGTCAAACTTACTTAGAAATGTAAGAAAAAGCAACTAGAACTTTATGTTATGTACACTATAACAAAACAATGTATTGAAGTTGAGCTTCATAATTTTTAACAACCCTTACTTTCAACAAATATTCTATTTCAATATCTGTTCATACGTTTCAAACAAAAAATGCACATAATAGTTGCATGATGGAAAACACACTGGGTTGTGACTCACTTCTCAATTCTTGTTGAATGACCGCTTTCTTTTATGCAGACTGTAACAAAACAATGTTTTGAAGTTCACCTTCTTATTTTATGACAACCCTTAGTTTCACCAAACATTCCATTTCAATATCTATTCATATGTTTCAAACACAAAATGCACATATCAATTACATGATGGAAAACACAGTGGGTTGTGACTCATTTCTTATTTGATGCAGATTGTAACAAAACAATGTTTTGAAGTTCACCTTCTTCTTTCATCGCAACCCTTACTTTCAACAAAACAATCCATTTCAATATTTGTTCATATGTTTCGAACATAAAATTTACATAACAGTTGCATCATGGAAAACACAGTGGGTTGTGGCCCACTTCTTATTTTTTGTAGACTATAACAAAAGAATTTTTGAAGTCCACTTTCATGTTTTATGACAACCCTTTCAACAAAACAATCCATTTTAATATCTATTCATATGTTTCGAACACAAAATTTACATAACAGTTGCTTCATGGAAAACATAGTGGGTTGTGGCTCACTTCTTATTTTTAGCAGACTGTAACAAAATAACGTTTTGAAGTTCACCTTCATGTTTTATGACAACCCTTACTTTCAACAAAATAGTCCATTTCAATATCTACTCATATGTTTCAAACACAAAATTTACATAACAGTTGCATCATGGAAAACATAGTGGGTTGTGACTCACTTCTTATTTTATGCAGGCTATAACAAATGAATGCTTTGAAGTTCACCTTCTTGTTTTTTGACAACCCTTACTTTCAACAAAAAACTCCATTTCAATATCTTTTCATATGTTTTGAACACAAAATTTACATAATAGTTGCATCATGGAAAACACAGTGGGTTGTGGCTCACTTCTTATTTTTTGCAGATTGTAACAAAAGAATGTTTTGAAGTTCACCTTAGTGTTTTATGGCAACCCTTACTTTCAACAAAAATCTCCATTTTAATATCTGCTCATATGTTTTAAACACAAAATTTACATAATAGTTGCATCATGGAAAACACAGTGGGTTGTGGCTCACTTCTTATTTTATGCAAGCTGTAACAAATGAATGCTTTGAAGTTCACCTTCTTGTTTGTTGACAACCCTTAGTTTCAACAAAACACTCTATTTCAATATATTTTCATATGTTTCAAACAAAAAATTTACATAACAGTTACATCATGGAAAACACAGTGGGTTGTGGCTCACTTCTTATTTTTTGCAGACTATAACAAAAGAATGTTTTGAAGTTCACCTTCTTATTTTATGGCAACCCTTACTTTCAACAAAACACTCCATTTCAATATCTATTTATATGTTTTGAACACAAATTTTACATAATAGTTGCATGATGGAAAACACAGAGGGTTGTCCCTCACTTTTCAAATCTTATTCACCTTCATATTTTATAACTACCCTTGTTGGCAGCAAACGTTGCACAGAAAAACAAAGTTGCAGGATGGAAAACACAGAGGGTTTTCCCTCACTTCTCAATTCTTCTTCAAAGACAACACTTTATGTTATGCAAACTGCAACAAAACACTATATTCAAGTTTTCCTTCATATTTTATAACAACCCTTACTTGCAACAAACATTTTATTTCAATATCGTTATACATTTGGAACACAAGATACACAAAAAAAAGTTGCAAGATGGAAAAGAACATGGTTGTCCCACACTTTTGAAATCTTGTTGAAAGACAACAATTATTGTTATGCACACTGTAAGAACATAATGTATTGAAGTTCACCTTCATATTTTTATAACTTCACTTGCTTGCAACAAATGTTTGATGACAATGCAAGGGTCAAACAACTAAAGTAACTACACTCTTGCAAACAACTCAAATCACTAAACTAAAAAACTCCACCTTTGAGGCAACTTTCCTTCACAAAACCCTTGTTTCAAAATACCTAAATTGAGAACCAATCCCAAAAACCTCTTGTAGATTCCTTAAAACACTTTAACCAACAACAAAAGACTGACTCAAACCAATCCCCAACTTAAACATCTCAATATGTGAACTTTCAAAATAGATTGTCCTTAACCAACCTAATCAGGCTTCCTTTAATCATTCAATTTGACAAACATCAAAAAAAGACTCTCTTAGACTCTTAAATTAGTTCCATGGCATGTAAAATACTTTGTATGAATGACTCTTCAATGTCTTTTTAGCCTTTGAAGGAAGGAAATTCCAAACACTCCAAATATTGTTCAATCTAGGCCTTTTGACAACTCTGTCTTGACAGGACAGTCAATAAATGGTCTCCAAAAAATCATAAATTCACCAATCCCTATCTTGGAATGGATTTAACTATGCCCAAAAACATTTAAAAAATAAAATTACATAAGGACTCATATTCCACAAACAAAACTCATCAAGTCACCAATGTACACAATCATTTACAAATTTTACCCATTTTCCAGACCTTGGGCTTCATGCTAACTGCCCAAAACCACCTTACCATGCTTTGTAAACTTCACATCATTTACAATACTCATCAAACATTCCTTTCACCAATTTTTAGGATATTCCAATGGTGCAAATCTAACAAACACAATTTTTATTATACATTGTTTACCCTAATTTAGGGTTTTACCCACCTAGAGAAAAACTTCAATATATTTCACAATTCTAAATGGATTTAAATGAAACCAAATGAATCATAAAGTAGACTCACATGGCTATCATTTACATTGGAGGAGGAGATGATTTATCCTCAAAATATGGCCGTACAATGGCCTCAAACACATAAAATGCATGAAAATAACTGAAAAATAGAGTATTTCATTGATTTTTCCACTCTTACATCAAAGACAATGCTTTCTATTATGTAGACTATAACAAAACAATCTATTTAAGTTCACCTTCATATTTTATAACAACCCTTACTTGTAGAAAACATTCCATTTCAATTTCTTTATACATTTGGAACACACTATGCACAAAAAAATAGTTGCAGAATGGAAAACATGCAGGGTTGTCCCTCACCTCTAAAATCTTGTTCTAAGATAATAGTTTCTGTTATGCAGACTATATCAAAATAGTGTATTAAATTTCACCTTCATATTTTATAACAACCCATTACTTGCAACAAACATTTCATTTCAATATCCTTATACGTTTGGAAGAGAAGATTCACAAGAAAAGTTGCAAAATGGAAAACATAGAGGGTTGTCCCTCGCTTCTCAATTCTTCTTGAAAGACAATAGTTTCTGTTAAGTAGACTGTAAAAAAATAATGTATTCAAGTTCACCTTTAAATCTTATAACAACAATTCACATCACACAGTGAAATGTAAAAACATTTCGAGTCAATATTATACAATTTAAAGAAAATTACAATCCACATTTAATACTGCTAACACTGAGAACTATGTCAACCATTTACGAACAAGTATAATCTCTATGTTCTCAACATCCAAATGGATTTGGAGCACTCTAATTTTCAAGGTGGAATTGACAACATACAACGTTGGCACCCCGTAATTCACATGTAGCAGCCTGAATGAGGGCTTGACATCGTGGATCTCTAACCTGAGAATGTGGTTGAATTGAACATGGCTAGCAACCATTCCTCCATAGGACCCATGTGATTACTAATTAGAGATTCCACCTTGAGGAATATCATAAAACTCATGCTCATATAGTCCGTAAGATTGTGCTTGCGTATGATAACTATTGGTTTGATGCACACCTTCCAGATGCATCTAGCTAGGAAAAGGTCTCAAATTTATTGGTAAAGAGACATTGGCCAATCACATAAATTTACAATCTCTATTTCTAGATTGTAATATCGAACATCCATGCCCATATGTGCCCATACACCAAAGACACTATTGAAGAAGTGAGCATAATTATCATAGTTGAAATATATGTGGTTTGACCCTTTTCTATTAATTCTCCTTAACATCTTTTCCCACAACTTGTACAGGAGGCTCAATTCCTCAATTCAAGCAAGAATATTGCATGGAAGATATGAGTGGTAGTTGGTCGACCAACTAGCCATCCATGCTTGTGAATTGTGGGACATCTTCTATAGAATTGTGGCAACAGGTACTAAAATACCTAAAATGAAAGAAAAAACAACTTTTTTCAGAAGGTACACCTGCATTCTCTAATTAGAAAGACATTGTCAATGCAATGGAAATAGTAAAAAAGAAGCGAGCAAAGTGAAAGATATAGATAATGTTTTCACTGAATAGATTGTGCCTATTGTTTGGAACTTAATGAAGCAACATGTGTAGTATCTCCAATGGGCATATGACAACACATGAATGGAACAACAGGAACAACAATGCCTGAAAGGAAAGACAACAAAAATTTCAGCAGATACAACATTATCTAATTAGAAACACACTTTGAATGATGGATTCATTAAATTCTTAGATTGTAGGAAACATTAACATTTTAATGATGAAATAGGTGATAGGGGACAATGTGTTTTCAAATAGTATGAATAATGTGAGCATTCTATTTGTTGCATTCACACGAAGGAAGGCAGGAATGACATTTGGATTGCATGAAACAACTACTAAAAAAATTCAAAGTGAAACAATACTTTTCATAACGAACTAACTGTGTATGGACAATGTGTTTTCCAACATGGCAAATAATGGGAGCATTCTATTTGTTGTAATCAAATGAGTTTAACTAATGAATTGTAGAAAATATATTTTTTTAGTCTATATTCATATCATTGATTACATTCATTGCATTTCACATCTTTCTAACTCCAAGTATTATTTAATTTACTTCAAATTGAATAACTAAAAACAAGATGTTGATAGATGAAAACCCTTACTTTCACCAAACATTCCATTTCATTATTATTTGTTCATATGTTTCCAATAGAAAATGCACATAACAGTTGCATGATGAAAAACACAATGGGTTATGACTCACTTCTTATTTTATGCAGACTGTAACAAAATAATGTTGTCAAGTTCACCTCTTCTTTTATGCAACTATTATTTTCACCGAAAATTCCATTTCAATATATGTTCATATGTTTCAAATAGAAAATCCACATAATAGTTTCATGATGGAAAACACACTAGGTTGTGACTCACTTCTTATTTTATGCAGGTTGTAACAAAAAAATATTTTCAAGTTCACCTTATTCTTTTATGGCATCCCTTACTTTCACCAAACATTCCATTTCAATATTTGTTCATATGTTTCGAACATAAAATGCACATAACAGTTGTGTGATGGAAAACACACTAGGTTCTGACTCACTTCTTATTTTAAGCAGACTATAATAGAACAATGTTTTGAAGTTCACCTTCTTGTTTTATGACAACCCTTACTTTCAGAAAAACACTCCATTTCAATATTTGTTCATATTTTACAAACACAAAATGCACATCACAGTTGCAGGATGGAAAACAAATTGGGTTGTGACTCACTTCTTATTTTATGTAGGCTGTAACAAAAGAATGCTTTTGATTGTAGGCGAGGAGACCCAAATTTGTCAACTTAACTATTTGAAACTCTTAACAACCCCTTCAAATAATCATCATTGTAGAGACCCATTTCAGTCCTGCTCAACATACTTCAAACCCACATACGACTCTTTTGGAACATCTTGCACAAAAATAAGAAATAACACTGTCGACAAGGCCAATTAGGTTAAATTTACAAAGAGACACCTCTCTAATCATACAACTAGCCCAGGAAACCAATCGGGAAGCACTTACTAGCCCTCAAAACCACCAAATTCACCCTTGGTTTGCAAAGATTGTCTTTCCCAAATGCCTATTAATGAAACCCTTGTTTCAAGCACATGAGGGTAACTTGGAAAACTATATTCCACTCCTTCTCAAACCTTGAAACCAACTCAAACATCTTTATTCATGCCTATACATGCTTAAAAGAACAAGGGATATCACTACCCTCACCTTTCTGATGAAACCCTAAACTTAAACCTCACTTTTCATGCTCTTTTCCACTCACAATCTATAGGGATAACAACTCAAATCCCCTAATTACTTTCTCCATTTAGAAAACCATCATCCCAACAACAAAACCTAACCTATCATACTTATTCGCCAAGCCACAAAAATCACATTGCTGATTACATTCATTGCATTGCACATCTTTCATAAGGAAACTTTTAGTTTCAGTCTCAGTAGATTGAAATCCTCACAACCAAACATTCAAACACCACCCTTTTAGGTCTACTCACCATGATCTAATGACCTTTCCAAGTAGAAGATTCCACACTATATAAATAGTATCCTAGGTTGGTAGCCCTACAATAAGATAAGATGTTTAAGCACATATCAAAAGAGAAGATAACTCTGTTTTGTAACAACACTCATAAAAATGGATTAGTGTTTTGCAATTTACGCCTATTTAGTCTTCTTGAGATTGATCAAACTTGTCAACATAGACACCCACAACTAAAAGTGACTCTTTTTCCTTCCCCATAGTTTTAATAGCATGGAATACACTTCAATAAATGATTCTTGAAGGATTTTACAATCATTAATGAAAGGAACTCAAAAATACATAAGTTAGTGGGGTCATTAGTGCTAAAATTGTAAAGCATGCAAAATCTTGCATTTATTGCCAACTAGTTTGCATGTTTTAGGTATAGATAGTGGGTCTCCATAATGTAACTGATGGAGTTAGTGACAATTTTGCATGGTAAAGATTTTTAATTCCTTTTTAAAGGAACTGTAGTCATTTGTAACAAAAGAGACTGGAATAATATTGAAAAACTTCAATAAAAAACTCTATTCTTACTTGAGATTTCTATATTTTACACTCAAATTTGCACCTTTCCTGACTTTGTAGAAAGCCGTATAGGTGCTATATTGCTTAGAGTCTAACTTGATCGAGTGAAGGACAAAACTAAGGTTATTTTGGTTCCATTCTTATGAATATTCACTGAGATTTACGCATCTGAGAGCAAAAAGATTTCCTGTAGGTCTATAACTAGATTTAAGGGTTTTAAGACCTTCATATTGTAAAATGGTCATTCCATTGTATGATTTGTAGCTCAATGGAATGGCCATGGTAGTTTTTAATAGGTATGAAAATGTGTTTTGTGAGTTTTCAAGAGTTGGGAAGGTGTTGTAGGTGATTTTGTGTGTTGCCATGCATGGCAAGAATGAGTGGTTTTAAGTGAAATATGGTGGTTTTAGTAAGTGAATTTCTATGAAACTTGGGGGAAGAAAATTTTAAGTTAAGATTAAGTTTTTTTAGCCTTAAATAGTCATTTTTGAAGAGTTATTAGAGAGTGGGAAGCTTTGGAACATTGACCTCCATAAAAACCTCATGAAAATCGCTCAAAATGAGGGTTTAGTGAAATAGTGTCATGGGAAGCATATATTCCAAAATTAATTGTGAATTTTTTGGTTTTGGTGACTGGTTAATGCTTCCCCATCAAAAATTTAGGTTTGGGAAGAGTTAAAATATGAGTCTCTTTGTAAAATAGGCCTATATTGGGGTCTAAGACAATGAAAAAGAGCTAGTTTGAAGTGTTTGTTCTAAAATAACCTATTGAAGTTTTGTAGTATGTTTGAGTTGGGAATAATGGGTGTTTGAAAGTGTCAAGAGTTGGGTGATATATTAAGTTATTAGTGTGTAAAGTGGAGCAAATAGGTCTGTAGACCCAAACAACAACTGAGAAGATAAACCAACAAACTTACCAATCACTAATTCTTACTTGGAAACCCTTACCAAGCCTTGAAATAGCTTTAAAAAACCTTACTATGATAGTAACAATCCAAATATTCTGCCTCTCAAATTTATTTTACTAGATTCATAATTTCATGCATCCAAGACTCCAACCCTAGTAGCCTTGCAACTTGGAAAAAGTGAGAATTCCATCCAAACTACATTAAAAACCCATAAGCTATTTGTTGTTCTAGAAACCCATTTGTGCCAATTTTAACATATCACAAATTCAGATGCTATTGTTTTGAAAAAAATGCTTGAAAACATGACTATACTGCTGGAAATGCACTCAATTAGCCCAATTATACAAAGGAGGAGGTCTTAAATCATCATAAAAATACCTAACGACTTCAAAATTTCTTTAACAAGTCTCAAAACTTAGGAATCATCTACTTGTAGACATGTAAAATATACCGACACCATTTTATCCTAAATAATCTTTCTTAGCTAAATCATCATCCTTCGTCCCTTAATTAAGTAAATCATTATTTATCTGATTAAGTCATTCTCTCTCATTAATTAAATAAATCAATGTTATTTAATTAATCCTCTAGTCTCTATTTAATTAAATAATTCATTTGGTTAAATCTCTAAAGTCATCTTATTAAATTAAATAAATTAAACCTTATTTGATTTAATCTAACATTATCACTCCCCTTTAATTAAATAAATCAAATCCTTATTTAATTAAATCTAAATCATTTTCCTCTCATCTTTGATTTAAATCAACCCAAAAATCTAAATCAAATAGTCACATCATCTAATCCCTCATTAAATTAATTAAACCCTGATTAATTTAATCATAATCATCCAATTCCTCTAGATTTTGCCACTTGCACATGAAAATACATTTAATGAATTTATTAAATCCCTATTTTCTTTCAACTTGGCATTTTTAGGGGAATATTCCTTCCAAGTTTGAAAATCCCTCCAAGTGGATTTGTCCTTCCAACAAGACATTCATTCCCTCTTACATGTCCTTGTGCATTGAGCCAAGTGGAATTTAATTCATTCTTTTTCCCTCTAACATGTCATTTCATGATTTTCAAATTCCACCTAATTTCATTTATTGTGAACATTCATCAAAATGTTCTCAAGCTTCCTCCATTCACATCTTGACAAGTGGCACTTTCCCATTGGATGTTGAATGATCCCACATTGCTCCATTTTGATCATTCCTCCATCTTGTCTTTCTATAAATAAGAGGCTTCTCTCCTCATTTTGATCATCCACAATTGGAGCAAGTCTACTATACTCAATTTCATCCTCAAACATATCCATTTTCATCCATTTTATCAAGTTTATAGCTAGGTTATTATAGGTTTCTTCATTGAGCTCAATTGAATCAATCACCAAGTGGATCAACCTTCATCAAATCATCACAAGCTTGCATAGGAGTTGGGAAAGGGCCAATTTCCAGATCAAATTGGCACCAATTCCCCCATGGGATTGAGAGTTTGCATCTTAAAATAGTATTTCATTGCTTTCTTAGTTCATTTTCTTCATTTTCTTTCCCATTTAAGCTTTTTGCAAATGACTTTCACAGGGAATCTTGATTCTCACTTTCATTTGATCTAATGATGTGTTTGTTTGATGTGTTTATGCAAGTCTAGGATTGGGGTTCACATTTTGGTGCTGAGTAACAACATCTGTTGGCACAACAACAACATGACCAACAACAAGTGTTATTGGCGCAATAACAAATACAAGCGTATCAACAGAGCTTGCAACAAACTATCACCAACAAACCCAACACTCCACCCATCACTCAAACACAACAACCACTCCAAAACACATTCAATCTTCCCCCCTAATCCACAAGATGATGTAACAACACAAATCAAATTGCTCTCGCAACAAGTGCTTGATCTTTAATTAGGAAAACCACTAGAACATTGAGCAACTTATGCCCCTATCTATTTGACAAAATCCTTGCAATGAAATCATTCCCCAAGGGGTTTGAAATCCCTAAATTTGATAAATATCATGGGACGGGAAACCCTTAAGATCATATCAAGGAAATCCAAGTGCATTGAATGGAAGTATCGTATGACAATACATATCTGATGCAACTATTTCCTCAGAGTTTCGCTGGCCAAGCCATGGAGTGGTTATCTCATCTTCCACCTGACATCAAAAGTTCCAAGAGATAGTAGACACATTCATAAAAAAATATGCCTTCAATATTGGTATGGAAGTTAGTCTAGAGGAACTATGGGCTCTCAAACAAGGTAAGGGGGAATCATTCACTTCCTTCTTGCAAAGATGGTGATCCAAGACCAATAGAAGCAAATGGGCCATGCCTAAAGAACAACAAGTTTTCACCATCATCTCCAATCTTGAGGGAACCTTGGCATTTCATCTCAAGGTGCAAGGTATCACCACATAGGACTAATTGATCTCAAAGGTGCTTAACATTGAATGAGCCCTTATTGCATAATGAGAGACACTCGCATATCCAGAACAACAAAACAATCGCCCATCCACCAGCTATAATGAGAAACCTCACACGTAGGAAAGAAACAAAAATGTCACAAATGATGGTGTGGTGGATGCCAAGGTCATAATTAGTGCTCCGAGAAAAAACACCCAAACCTACCAAAAATCACAAAAACAATTATCAAAACAACACGCAAACCAACACATTATCACAACAACAACCAACCAACAATCAAGTCAACAACCTAAATAATCAAGGGGGACCACCCCTGTGAAACAAAAATCCCCCCAAACAGAAGTACACTTCCCTTGGGGAACCACTTGAGGTGGTCATAAAGAAATTGATAAACAAAAATCTCATAAAGACCCCCACCTATGAGAACTACTAGGAACCTCAAGTGAAACCACCCTGGTACAACGAAAACCAACTTTGTGGCTTTCACAAAATCAAAGGGCACACCACTAATAGTTGCATGAGGTTGAAGAACCTAATCCAGGACCTCATTGATGAAAATATCATAAATGTGGAGCAACTTGTAGGAAACCAAGACCTAAAGATATACACAAATCCGATGCATGACCATAGAAAAGGGAACAATGATAAGGGAAAAGTAAAATATAAGAATGTGAACCATGTGTATGAACATGTTTTTGCGACACTTGAGGAGTATGTCCTTGTCATCAACATTAAGGGAGCCACCACATACGGCAACAAGGTCACTATTGCTGCACTATCACAACCACCTAGGGAATCCACTTCCAATCCAAAATCCATCCCTCATGGCTACAATGTCCTCGACCAGCTGAAGAGAACACCTGCTCAGATCTCCATCATGGAGTTACTAAAAATATCTCTCACCCACAGGAAAATCCTAGAAGAAGCATTAGCCTCGTCCACCATCTTCGTGGATCTAGATGCTAACCAATTCCAAGCTATGGTTGGAAATATCACCACTCCAAGCTTCCTCACATTCTCTGATCAAGACTTCCTATCCCAACCATCTCACAATCATGCTCTTCACCTTGTATTCTTGGTTCATGAAAATAAAGTCAAAAGAGTCTTGGTGGATGGGGGTGCAAGTCTTAACATTTGTTCCGTAAAGTTGATAAAGAATATGGGATTCTTAGAGGATGCCATTAAAAAATGTAAAGGTATCAAATCAGAACTTATGATGACCAAGAAAGAGTGTCTCTAGGCACTATCTAGATTCCTATTCAAGTAGGACCCACCATTATGGAAACCACATGCCAGGTCCCGGACCTTGATTTGCCTTATAACATTCTCCTAGGGTGTTCGTGGATCTATGGGATGCAAGTGGTTGCATCGACCTTTCATCAATGCATAAAATTCCCATATGAAAATCAAGAGGTTACCATTAACTTTTGAGATAGAGGCACCCTCAATCCTTGATATCTCCAAAATCAAAGTCATTATCTAAGATGATGGATGTGGGAATTACAAAATGAAGAAAAGTGCTTTTATGGCAGGAGAGTTACCACAATCTCCTTGATCTCATGGACAACCTTAACCAGTAGGAACAGCATCCCAAACCTTCATAGTAGGCTCATCCAACTTCAGGAGTTGGGGAGACCTAGGTTGGGAGGTAATAGAAGAAGACCCATCCAACCTCCTGTACCAAGATAATAGACTAGCAGTTGACCTACCTATGGATGATAGCAGTAAAGGCTTACAAATGATGTTCACCATGGGCTATGACAGAAACATAAAGCTTGGAAAAAATGACAATGGACTTCTAGCACCTATCATTCTAGAGATTTGTATAAGAAATCTTGGCCTCAGATGTACCCTCCAAGGGTGACCATACTTAGCAGAGGTGCCTCAGTTAGGAAGGTCAGAAATCCTCCTCGACAATCAACACCCACACATCAAATACCCATATCCATAGATTAGGTCATAGATGTAGGTAGTGAGGAAGATCCCATAACTGACTTACCCATAATTTTTTAAGATACCTCCCTCCTCATGATTAGCATCATGTATTTTGAAACAAATGACCATCAAACCCATGGAATAAACCTAGTCTACCCCCAACTCATCGATTACAACCAACGAGGAACACCAATTCTAGACACTTTTGAAAATGATGAGGCACTCTCATAATTCATGGGACTAAGGGATACCATACCATGTGGGGATCACAAGGCTGGGTTTGGTATCATATTGGACACACAAGATTACTACGGGGAGATGATTGAATCCTTTAGTCGCAAAAGTGAAAATTTGAGAATAATCTCAAGGTCTTTGAGTGAAAACCATGCCCTGGCACTCTCTGACCTAAAAAAAGCAAAAATAAAGGACGTATCCAATGGTGAAAACCTCTCTGAGATACCAAAGGATGAAGGATTCAATCTTCCTCTCAGTACTCTACATCAAGAAAAGTCAATGATTCTAGCTAAGAGATGTAATCTAGTCAACTTAGGAATAGAGGAAACTCCGCATATCATGCTGAATCATTGAGATCAAAGGAACATGAAATCCTAGCTGCTTTCTTAAGGGAGAGAAAGGTCAAATTTGCATGGACCTATGTTGATATGCTTGGGACTGATCCAAAAGTTGTGGTCCACCATCTAACAGTTTACCCAAAAGCAAATCCTGTCAAACAAAATCTTAGGAAAATGCATCCTTAGATTGCCTTGTTAGTCAAGATGGAACTACAAAAGCTCTTAGATGCAAGATTTATATGCCCAATCGACTATCCAGAGTGGGTATCAAACTTGGCGCCTGTATCAAAGCCCACTGAGGGCATCTGTATATGCACATATTTTAGAGACCTGAACAAGGCATGCCCTAAGGATGACTTCCCACTACCCAACATTGATATGGTTGCAGATATGATAGTGGGACATGAGATGCTCTCACTAATGGACAAATTCTCTGGGTATAACCAAATCATGATAGCCAAAGAAGATCAACATAAAATGACTTTTACTTGTCCATGGGGGACATATTAGTGGAACATGATGTTGTTTGGCCTAAAGAACACTGGAGCAACATATTGGAGGGCCATGACCTTAATATTTCATGACATGATCCATAGGACTGTGGAAGATTATGTTGATGATATATTGGAAAAATCCAAAAAGAGAAGGGACCACATAGTAGCATTGAGTGCCATATTTGACAAACTTGAGGAATACAAGGTCCGCCTTAATCCAAAGAAGTGCATCTTCGGTGTACAATCAAGGAAGCTGTTGGGATACATTGTGTCCATGAGAGGGATTGAAATAGATCCCGCTAAGGTAAAGGTAATCCTCGAGATGGAGGCACCTAAGACATTAAAGCAACTAAGAGGCCTACAACGTAGGCTCCAATCAATCTGCTGGTTCATAGCTCAGCTAGCAGATAAGTCAATCCCATACTCTCACCTACTCCACAAGAGGGTAGCATACAAATGGGATGACAAGTGTGATTAGGCCTTCAATAGGATCAAAGAATATTTGTTCACACCTCCAGTGCTTATGCCACCAATCCAAGGAAAGCCTCTAATCCTCTACATATCAGCAACAACAATAGCTCTCGGTGCTCTCCTAACTCAGCACGATGAAAATAGAATAGAGAGCCATCTACTACATTATTCGGTCCAAGGTAGGGCATGAGTTATATTATTCCTTCATCAAAAAAGCTTGTATAGCAATAGTGTTTTCCTCACATAAATTTAGACACTACATGCTAGCACATACAATCAAACTCATCGCAAAGATCGAACCACTCAAATACTTGCTTTGCAAGGCAATGCTCATAGCAGGGATGACCAAGTGGGTCATGATCCTATCAGAATATGATATTAATTATGTAGAGTAGAAGGCCATCAAAGGGCAAGCTATTGTAGACCAACTAGCAGAGGCACCAATGTATTTAGAAAATTTGCTAATTTATGAGTTCCCCGATGAATCCGTTTGCAACTTGAGCATAGTAGACCACTAGAAGGTGTACTTTGACGATTCCTACACACAACATGGATCAGGAGCTGGGGTCTTTTTCATCACTCCCCAGGGAGATTGCATACCAAGATCTTACAAGTTGGCATTTCCCTACATGAACAATATCATAGAATATGAGGCTCTAATCATAGGACTTAAAATAGCAATGTTGTGGCATATCATGGCTCTCAAGGTATATGGGGATTCACAACTCATAATCAATCAAGTGAATGGTGAGTACTAGACTAAGGACAACAAGCTAACTCCATACATTAAATTAGTGGAAAGTCTTAAGGAGTCATTCATTGAGATCACATCTGAGAAGATACCTAGAGCAAACAATAGAGCGACAAATGCCATGGCAACAATTGGATCCTTGTTAGACATCCCTCATAATGTCCCAAAGCATGAATTCCTAGTAGAGTAGCTTCTTATGCCTGGATTTGAGGTACCAAAGTCTGAATTTGTGTGGGAAATCGTTGGTCCTAGTGATCCTTGGTACCATGATATCTACACTTACCTAAGAATAGTGGTCTTCCTAGCTAACATAACCTCAAACCTCAAGAAAAAATTTGTCAAGAAAGCATCCCGGTTTGTTATCCTAGGAGATACCCTTTACCATAGGAGCATAGAGGACACCCTATTACATTGCTTAAATGTTGAGGAGGCTCTAATCACCTTGAATGAGGTACATAATGGAATTTGTGGTTCACACTAGAGTGGTATGACCTTGGCCAAGAAATTGTTGAGGATGGGGTATTATTGGCCTACTATGGAAAGAGAAGTACATGACTATGTTAGAAGGTGTCTACAATATCATTAGGATGGGGACCTCATCCATGCACTAGCTCAAGAGCTTCATCCTATTGTCACACCTTAGCCCTTTTCATAGTGGGGGCTCGATCTCATTGGAAAAATCACCCCCACCTCATCTAGTGGCCACAAGTTTATCATTACTGCCACTAAGTACCTCACAAAGTGGGTGGAAGCCATCCCCATGACATACATTATCGAAAAAAAATATATCAAAGTTCATCCTAAACTATTTAATATACTGCTATAGTGTCCCACAAGCCATTATCTCAGATAATGGGACACCATTCAAAAATTAGGATGTCTGTGATCTATGTGATAAATTCAAAATCCAACATCACTTTTCCACCCCGCATTATCCCCAAGGAAATGACCAAGTTGAGGCTACAAACAAGACCATTCTAAAAATCCTCAAGAAAATGGTCAATGAAGCTAGCCGTGATTGGCATCTCCAACTAAATCCTACCCTCTGGGCCTATCCAACCAGCATCTGCACACCAACAGGTGCCACCCCCTTCTCCCTGGTCTATGGATCAAAATTCATACTCCCCATCGAGATCGAGCTCCTGTCACTGAGAATATCATTACAGAACCTCATCATAAATGAAGAATATTGGGTGTCAAGACTAAATGAGCTAGAACTGCTAGAGGGACAACAAATGGAGGCATTGAAGCATCTACAGGTGTATCAGAATTGATTCAAGCGAAACTATAACAAGAAGATCAGGAGTAGGACCTTCTAGGTTAGAGAACTTGTGCTAAAAGAGAATTAGAATAATGTTCCAAATCCAAATGGAAAAGGAAAATTTGAACCTGATTGGTTGGTGCCATTTGTCATCAAAACAAGCTATAAGTCAGGGGTATATCAGTTATCAATACTCGAAGGGGAACCTCTATAGGAGCCCATGAACTACTCCCATCTTAAAAAGTTCTATGCCTAAAATATTTCAAGGTATAAAACCAAAAAATAAAAAATAAAAAAATAGAAAAAATCCTAAAAAATGGTTACCCCGATGAAAACCTAGCGAATAGGCACCTTGGTGACAATAAAAAAAAACAAAAATCCAAAAAAATTAGGAAAAGGATTAAAAAAAGTAAAGAAAAAAATCGTCCTCTAGTGCAAATAACTTCAGTGGTGCTTTGGGAAAGTACCTTGGTGAAAACTTGGAAAATAGGCACCTTGTGTAAATAAGCACTTTCCATCCACCAGGATCTTCACGACTCATTCTACATCATCCATCCATTAGACTTCCATCATCCATCACATTCTAGATCTCCATCCATCAGCTATCCACGTCTGCATCATAGCTTAATCCTGTGTTCGTATCATGATCCCTCCTAGTACTACTCAACCCATTCTCAAGGTCAGCCCTTTAGGAGTCCGTCATAATAAATTGACAATCCATTCATTCATATCTCATCAATAATTGAGTTTGTGTCAATCAAACTACGTGGTCTCTACATGTATAACATATGCAAGACTAATCTGGTTGATCAACCCATAAGGCCCCTAGGATACGTCTTTAGGTTAATCTCTTGGTCAAAATCTTAGGAAATCCCAAAACATTTGTAAAATATTGAAAATACCAAAAAATAGCCTCAAAACATTTTGAAAAACATCAAAAACATTCGAATATTTGAAAATCCATTCATCCCATCTTACTTTCACCCACAATAAACATCACTCATAATAAATCAACCATCATCTCAAACTTTGGTGAAATAGTCAAAAACAAGTCTAACAGGTTAAAAGTGAAAACTCAAACATCAAAGTCTCAAGTCTAGGTCAGTACATAAACAAGTTGGTCAACTCTTTGTGTCAATATCCTATCATCCAATTAGTCTCAAATCAATCATTTGATATCATCATGTCCTAGGATGCATCCTTCCTACAATGGACATCAACATTAGGCATCAATGTAGTTTAGTCTTGGCTAGTGGTATTGAAGAACATTAGATTGTTTGTTTACTTTATCTTTGTCTTTTGAATTATTTTTTTGCACTCATTTTGATGACCTCTCAATGAAGTCCCAAACAAAGGGATTCAGAGAGAAAGAATTGGGGCAACGATCATTATCTTTTCATCTATTTTGCTTGTTGTATATTCTTGCAATATAACCTTGGTCATACGTGCTTTGTTTGGGTGTAGGGAGGATGTTTTAGGTGTCTTGTTGACCACATAGGAAGGCTTTCCTTTCTATTTTTTGGTTTGAGATGTTTGGAATATCTGAATTACATTTTTAATAAGGTTTTGTATGTCAGGTGTGAACAAGGATACTCCTATCTAATTAACAAGTCAAAGTCCATCACACTAGGTACAATGCCATCTTGGTTCTTTATACCTTGATGTATCGTGCCTATGTGTGTTATCAAACATAAGGTAATTGGCCCTTTTAAAATCCCAACTCCTCAGCAAGCATCATCATCATCATCATCATCTCATGTATTGTTGGATCCTCTTCTTTCTTCCATCTCCTTTCCATGCTAACATGGTACCATGAAAATTAATTTCAAATCATTGTCACTAAGTGCATCCATCCTGCATCCATAAACTATCAACATACTGCATAATGCATACCATATCATGTAGAAATCATTTATCATATCACCTTCATCATTACATAATATAGATTGGTTATTCTAAGCATAAATCGTAACATATGCATTCATTACATAAATCATCCCATATGCATTATTAAATACACATCACATAGCCCATAAACATCCATTGCCTAGTAGAAATATCATATGCATAAGCATTATTAACATCCCTTGCATCATATCATAAACATCATACATCATCATATGCATCACCATTCATTTTCATCATCATAACATCACAAGTGCATCACTTTATCATACATAAGAAAATTACTAAAAAAGAAAATATCACATCTCATACACCTCATCATCATCCATTCGGTGCATAATATAGCTTTGTTAGTCTAAGCATTTACATATCATAACATTTTACATACATCATCATAAAATGTTCATAAGAAAAGATAATAGAAAAGGAAATGCATCCATAAAATCATTGCATCACATCACATATAGAAATAAAATCCATCCATAATGCATAGGACACATCATCAAATCATTGTATCTCATATATATCATCAAATATATATTGTCATGGTACAAATCTGGATCAAGTGTGTATCGAATACATAAAGTACAATGGCCCACAAGGCTATAAAAAATGAGCCCATGGGGCATAAAAAGAGTCCCGTCTTTGATCAAAAAATTGGCTAACCTTGTTGGCTGCCCTTGCCCTTGCCAGGTTATCTCTTTTTGTGGTCCTTAGGGGCTCTGTAACTTGTCTGCTTTGAATAGTTGGGGACTCGGGATGCTCGGGGCATGACTTGGTGATAGTGGACCCTGTATTAGTCAACCTCTCTGATCACCTCCTTGTATGCTCGTAATGACACCAAACTATGGGAGGAAGAGGTAGACATACTCTCTTGTTGCTGATGATGACCCATCTCCTGAGCTTCCCTAAGCTCTGCGGCCTACCTCTGCTAGAAAACCTAGTCTCTCTCCTACCTCAGTTGGTCCCTCTCTGTTGTCAAGGCAATAACCTATCTCTATAGCCTTTCCACTTGTGCTTGTAACTACTAAATATGTACATCTCCCTAGCTGGGCGATGGTGGAGGTCCCTAGTCTTTTTGTGGCAGCTGTTGACCTGGTTGTGCGTCCTGTGCAGCCTGTCCACCTTGATCCTACTGCCCCGGATCCTGATCCTGATCTTGCCTCTATTGATCTAGCTATGGACCTCATTGCTTATCCTATGGGCCCTTGTCCTAAACTGGCTGATGAGGTGGCCCACATCCTCCTCAGTCTCTGTTGCCGTCTCCACCTCCATCCCCTTAGCCTCCCTAGCCTTGACCTTGTCCTGCACCTCTTCCCTTAGCCCTGCGCTATGCCGATGGTATCCTTGGCACTGTAAGTCTGAGAGGTGGTTAAAACCAATCTCTGTACACCTGAGTAGTACCTGTGTCAGCTAGACCCTAATCATATGGCCATGGCTTGGCCACCAACTGCATAAAACTCTGCACCACCTTAGTTGCGGGTATCTATCAACCCCATGAGGTTTGACTCGTGGTATGTGCAAATGTCACAACATGTTGATCATCGAGCCTGTCCTAGGGCTCCCTAAACTATCTCTGGAATTTTCTTGGCAGGTACCTCTTGAGCATCGTGTGCTCCTTGCCCTACATCAGTCTGTCCCGCTGAGTGAAAAAGAGCTGTTGCACATCATTGTACCATGTATGGCATCCAAGATATGGCCACCATGTGAAAACTCGCATATCATTAAGGACTCTCCTCCAATGGGGAATCCTGTGTTGTCCTATATGTGTAAAAGAAACACCTCTATATCACTAAACAATTGGATCATCTGGCTCCATATCAATTGGAACAACCCTCAGACAGAGCACAACGATGTGCTCCCAAGCCTAGATATGAAGGAGTGTGACCCTTGCCCTAATGGCTCTATTGTTAATGTATGCAAACTCATGTAAATATTTGTATAATGAGGCCAACAATACCAGCCCCCATGCAAAGCATTCTCATCATCAGACCATGTGCTCCAAAGTGAGCCCCCATTTAGGACTGAAATATGGGCCCCACCGATCTAGTGGAACGAGACTCAATATGATGGCTGCTATAACCAAGAAAAAGGGTGACATGAAGAGCTTGCAGCGCTCTAGCTCAATTTGGCCCTCGCAAAAGACAATCTCATTGAGGCTCATCACATCATAGCAAGCATCCCTCCCGACATCAACGTTGTATATAACCTGCTCTCCATGGATGGGTAATCTGATTTACACCACATGTCCTCCAATGTGATGGTGGCCTTGCCTGTCGGAAGGTGGAAGGAAGATGTCTCACTATGCCACTGGTCTGTGAGTGCTGTCATCATACCCAAATGTGTCCTCACGGGTGGTGCATAAGCAATGTACTAAAGCCTGATCACCCCTAGATGCTCTTGCTGCCACTCAGGCATACCCTACAAAATGCCAAAAAGCTCTTGAGACCTGTGCTTGTGTGAGTGAAGGATCATCACCTCCTCTTGCATTAGAAAAGCCACCATGTTAAAATTCATTAAAAATTATGTTCCTAATTTGTCTCGATGTACCTTAAAACAACTTATGTGTCATTTTTTGTGGGTGCAACACAGTTTGAAAGCTCCAAACTATGCCGCTAGAGGCCCTAAACTCTCAAACTCCACTGTGACATCGTAGTTTGAGGTGTGGGTTAGTTTAAAGAAAAACCCTAAATGCCAAAGAGGCATGTTGTGATGCACTTTTCATATGCATTTCATTTTTGGTTTAAACCTAAACTCCAAACTACATTGTGGCATTGCTATTAGCGACTGCGACATAGTTTGAGGTCGCGTAGTGCTGAAAAAGATTTTCAAGTAGCGCTATATTGGACTGTTGCTAAATTACCTAATTCCTATGCTAATAAATATGCATGAAAATAAAAAAACAAGGTCAAGTCAAGTTGACTCATCAATGGTCTAGTGTCGAGCAACCTTTGGTGTGTGCATACTCGATCTAAAATGTGTCAGGGAAGCTATCATTTGGCCATCTCGTGAAGGGTTTAGAGCTAAAAAATGCAAAATCTCAAAGGGTTGAATGTACAAATGAATTGGAAATGGCCCCTCAAGGCCTATTTAAGCCTAAAAATTAGGGTTTTTTTTACCCCGTTTAGTTGCCCAGTTAAGGTTTTGGTCCCCCAATCCCATTTTCACCCAATTGAGGGCCATTTTGCATCATTTTGTCACATTTTATCTTGTTTTTTGGCATCCCAAATCCTTTTGGACCTGTTGGGCACCTTGTCCTCTTTTTTCATGAGATCACCCAAAAATCCAAATTTTTCGTCTGATCTCTAGAGGGGAAAGTATATCAACATATTTTGTCTACCGGGGCAGCAGTGGGGCAATTTTGAAAATCATTTTTTTTTGAATTTTGATCAAGATGGTTTCTTCTTTGAACCAACACAACAAGTACTTTACTTCAAAGAGGGATAAAATGTAGACATGGAAAATATACCGACATACTTGATCTTGATTACTAACATCGTTTCATCCTAAATCATCTTCTTAGCTAAATCATCACCCTTCATCCCTTAAATAAATCAATGTTATTTAATTAATCCTCTAGTTTCTATTTAATTAAATAATTCATTTGGTTAAATCTCTAAAGTCATCTTATTAAATTAAATAAATTAAATAAATTAAACCTTATTTGATTTAATCTAACATTATCACCCCCCTTTAATTAAATAAATCAAATCCTTATTTAATTAAATCTAAATCATTTTCCTCTCATCTTTGATTTAAATCAACCCAAAAATCTAAATCAAATAGTCACATCATTTAATCCCTCATTAAATTAATTAAACCTTGATTAATTTAATCCTAATAATCCAATTCCTCTATATTTTTCCACTTGCACATAAAAATACATTTACTGAATTTATTAAATCCCTATTTTCTTTCAACTTGGCATCTTTAGGGGAATATTCCTCCAAGTTTGAAAATCCCTCCAAGTGGATTTTTCCTTCCAACAAGACATCCATTCCCTCTTACATGTCCTTGTGCATTGATCCAAATGACATTTAATTCATTCTTTTTCCCTCTAACATGTCATTTCATGATTTTCAAATTCCACCTAATTTCATTTATTGTGCACATTCATCAAAATGTTCTCAAGCTTCCTCCATTCACATCTTGACAAGTGACACTTGCCCATTGGATGTTGAATGATTCCACATTGCTCCATTTTGATCATTCCTCCATATTGTCTTTCTATAAATAAGAGGCTTCTCTCCTCATTTTGATCATCCACAATTAGAGCAAGTGTATTATACTCAATTTCATCCTCAAGCATATCCATTTTCATCCATTTTATCAAGTTTATAATAGGTTATTATAGGTTTCTTCATTGAGCTCAATTGAATCAATCACCAAGTGGATCAACCTTCATCAAATCATCACAAGCTTGCATAGGAGTTGGGAAAGGGCCAATTTCCAGATCAAATTAGCACCAATTCCCCCATGGTATTAAGAGTTTGCATCTTAAAATAGGATTTCATTGCTTTCTTGGTTCATTTTCTTCCCTATTTGAGCTTTGTAAAATGAATTTCATGGGGAATCTTGATTCTCACTTTCATTTGATCTAATGATGTGTTTGTTTGTTGTGTTTGTGTAGGTCTAGGATTGGGGTTCATGTTACTTATAGGAATAGAAAGGCTCAAGAAAACACTGATCTACTAAACCCTTACTTTATGCACAAAACAAGCTCTAACAAATGAGGGTTTAATAGAATATTGTATTCCAAACCTTCCCATGCTCTGCCACCTTATGAAACATGTTTAGATATGTCTACCCATACTTTAGGAACAAAATTTCAGCCCCATTGAATGCACTTTCCTCAATTACCAACTTGTAGGCATCCATTTTCATTGGAAAACTTTTGTATTTTCTGAAGATCAACAACCGAACATTGAATGCTTCACTCCCCTGCATGATTCAATACACACACTTCTTAAAATATCCTAATTACACCCTAAAAAATCCATCCCACCATTCATCTAAACCTACATTTGTGGGATGGAGGTCTAAAACCTCACAAGACTCTCAAAACTCCTTGTTAAGGGTTCATAGGAAGATATTGAATTTCTTGCTCTTTACACTTCTAAATTTGATTTAACCTCTTTTAAATACCTCAAATGGATTGCCCACTCACTGAACTAAGTAATAAAAAAAATCTTACCTATAGATGAAGGTTCACTGAACTATACTTGTGCAATCCTTAGTAAGTCTTGAAGAAGCAACAAAGTGAAGGCATGTTGGCTGACATTAGCCTATCACCGTAGCCAAATTTTATAAGGAAGCATAATATTGCATAAGGTCATATGAAAAAATTGGACTTATGTACGCATAGTTATTAAACCATACCTTCCATTGGGTTTACACTCGCAAAAGAAAGTCACCGACAAGAATTCCTTTCCCCAGATTGGAATGCTAAAGTGAATAAAAGAATAAAAAAGTTTATGACATGGTACAAGCACATACTGGAAAAAAGAAATCTGCAATACCATTTCCTATTACAATATAGAAATTGAAATGGGTTTTCTCATAGTCACCCATATTAAATGTTGTATCCTCTGCCATATCCATAGCAGCTATGCCTGAAGTATCACATTGCATATTGAAATTCACATTCAAGATATTATTCGCAAAGAAGAGAAAGGAGTCATCCAGAGGGGTTCAGTGATTTGATTGTTCTACGGTAGGCTTCATATGCCGAGTTGGACGTCGACGACAATCCCTACTTGCACTAAACCATGGACGCATGCGAATGGTGCTAGTTGTAGCTTCATTAGGATCAAGAATGAATTCAAATGAGAATGCATTTTATTATTGTAGGTCCTATAGAAACCTCTCCACACATTTTGCATATGATTGTACCTGTTGTAGACACTGTGGCGGTGTACGCATCACTTTGTTCAAGAGTTCATTTGTGTCATTCCAAAGAGACATTTTGATCACACGTTAATCATATACATGAGTAATAGAAGGAGCTTATGTAGAGGTCAAAACATTATGATTGTTTTGTTCTATGCCCCTATGACAATGTCTCATTCAAATCTATCCTTCTATCAATTGGTTCACCTCCCCTATCTAAATGACCGCACAAAAGAAACTTGTATTAGGCAATAGAAAATGCAAAACATAATTGAATCCCATAAAGTAACACAATTCAAATTGAAATTCACTTACCATGGACCACCTATTCAATGACAGATGATCTTTTAATCAAGTCAGCAACCTTTAGGACATGTTTGCAAGTGTTTCCCTACAAACTCCAAGGGCAGTCACAAATAAAAAGGTGCTCCCCAAATTTTTGAACAAGGTAGTGGTTGGACCTACTTTGACTTTTCACCCAACACCTTCCAAGATTTGTTTCATTAGGAATACAGTGATCGTCCAGAATTGCCTTGGCCCACTCCAAACTAGATCACATATTTAAACACTTTTGGTTTGTCAAAAAACCATAATGCTGCAACTTTTCCTTTTGCCTATAGAATGGTTCCATTTTATACACTAGTATGTAATACAAATAATCCATTCTCCTAGTGCATTTTTTAGAATGATCACATAAGTACTGAGTTTTGAGTGTACAATGGTACAACTCAATGGCTGCATTCGTATCTTGGTTGGCATGTGGGAATAGTCTACAATTTTTCACCCACATGGTTGTGAAAAAAAATCCAATAGTCAATTAAACCACAACGTATTAGAGGTAACATCAAAGAATTTGAATGGCATGAATCTTGCAAGGTGACAATATTGTTAACTCACCAATTTGACCTTCTCCTTCACACTAGGTCTTGTTGAAGTACTTCAAGAATTGAGGCTAATCATTGAACTCCTGAAAGAAAGAGTTCAATAACTGAGTGACGTTATCTTCGCTGTCACTGATTGTCATCATGATCGTGCCAAGACTATGGAAGATGTCCATTTCCCTTTCCTTGGCTACATACTTATATACATTCTTCAACCAAGCCCTTTTGACATGCCAAAGGCATAGAAGCACATGACATTGAAAGACAACCCTAATAGACAATACAAATGATATTGTTTACCACTCATCTGCATGAGAAAGTGGCATTGAAAGTAAATAGTAAATGAGAAAGGTACATAAATGAACGAATGAATGCACATACTGTATGGCTTGGATTTCTACAATCGCATCATTGGTAAAAAAATACATTGATTCTCTAGTTGGGTCTTGCTCTTCTTCCATGATCATGTAATACACGTATCCATCCAAAGATGTCCTCAATCTTGTTTCGTGAGGAGACTACCCACTTAATTGACACACCGCTCTATTGCTAAACTATAGATAGAACAACTCAGCATGAGCATTATTAGGTTTACATCCAGCAAGATCATTGAAAACACAAATAACTATTTGTCAATGTTTGTAAGGCCTCACCCCATATTTGTTAGTTGCAAACATGGAATCCATCAAGACAACTAAATTGTGCAAGTGGCTAACCATTCTATCCAACATCCATGGAGTTTGAACCCCGATAACAAAAGGTTTATTATTCCCATTGAGCCGTTGAAAGTAGAAGTTGTCAAAGTCTTGTCACTCCATAGTAGGATACTCATCAAATTGACTTTGTGTTTATGTGTGTAAGTAGAACACACCTTTCACCGAGCATCCATTACATCCTTTCTTTGTGAAATTGATCTCTCTTTGACATCATGCCACATAAGACAGGATTGCTGATGTTTCTATCCATTATTGTATTAACACTGACATCCATCGACAAAAGAATTTCAATATAGCTTTTGCATTGCATAGATAGATTAGTGGAAAACATAGAGTGCTTATCTCCACTTTTCTCATGAATGCCATGGAAAAATTGACCGTTTTTATCAACGTGGAACATTTCTTTGTAGATAATATAGGCAACATTGGGTTTTCCATTCATAACCTTTACCATGAAGTGGTATTGACAACCTTGCATTTGTATAAACATCTTATGTGGTTTCTTCTCTGTTGGAGGCTGGTCTTTGTTGTCTATAGGACTGTATTGACACCAGTAGCTGCAAAAAAGGCATCATCTCATCATGTTGAAGCAAGAGAGAGTAAAATATCATTCGACAATACAAATGAATGTCGAAAGATACAAACCTCTGATAAAAAAAATGTTTTTCCATAAGTTTTTTCATCGAGGGGACACGTGGTGGTAGGTTATCTTGTTTTCTTGTACACAAATTTAGTTTCAAAACCTTCAACAGGCATTTCACTATGAATGAAATCATCAAGTCTCATAAGAGGAATTGCTGCAATAAGGTCAAGGACCTTATCCTTGTTGATAGAAATAACAACCCATTCCAAATCAGAAGAGGAAAAAGGAGAGCCTCCATTTTTTATATCTTGCACCTGTAATTCATCTTGCTTCTTCTATTTCAAACCTCTCCCCATTCTAGGAAAGGACATAATTGGACAAATATTTAAAATTAGTGTGGATTGTGTCAAAAAAAAGGAAATCATTCATTAAACATAAATAAAATGTGCTTGCATTGTTGTCACCCACATGAAACCAATAGGAGGTTGTTGGCTTCAACCGAGGAAAATAAAAGGTGATAGATTAAATCAAGCTATGCATACAATATAACACAAATGCAAGCTAGAAATCAGATAGTCCATCTAAACATACAAGTGGACATAGACAACAAACAATAAAGGTGTAAAATTTTCTATCAACCATGATGTAAGTGAATTCAGGTTGGAAAACATGATGTGTAGATGAACCTCAACACTAACATAAAGACCAAAAGTAAATTCACAACCTCACATATAAATATAAAAAAGATTTCAGAGAATATGGGGTGTACAAACCTCTTTTACCTGAGGAGGCATGTTGTGATATTCAACCTTCCATTTTGTGTGACTTAACATGAGGAGAAAAAGCACATCTAGTAATTAATGAAATAAACAAGTGAACGTTGAACCACATGATCAGTTGTTCAACCTAGAACTCGTATGTGGCATAGGCCTGTGTAACATGCATCATAGTATGTAATTACTTATACAATAGCAACAACAAATGTATTATCATGGGAAGATACGTTGATTGTGTTGCATGTGTAAGTGTTAAAGGAGAGAAGGGTTAGAGGGCAACCAAAACCTTTGATGACAACCTTGTATGTAAAAATAATAAGGGCATCCATTGCTGCCAGCAACACCAAAATGATAACATGTTTGTTGCATCTGTTGAAAAAAAGATGAATCAGTAATGGAGAGAATGAGGAAAGGTATAAAGGTGTAAAATTTTCTATCAACCATGATGTAAGAAAATATAGGTTGGAAAACACGTGTAGATGAACCTCCACACTGACATAAATACCACAAGTAAATTCACAACCCCACATGTAAATATAACAAATATTTCAAAGAATATGGGGTGTACAAACCTATTTTACCTAAGGAGGCATGTTGCGATATTTAGCCTTTCATTTAGGGTGACTTAACATGTGCAATAAAGGCACATCTGGAAATTCATGAAAAACAAAAGTGAAGGTTGAACCACACAATGAGTGGTTCAACCTACAACTTTGTATGTGGCATATGAGTGTAATGTGCATAGCACTATGTAATTAATTCTAGAGTTGCAAGAACAAATGTATTAGAGAAGATAACTTGGTTGTGGTGCATGTGTATGTGTTAATGGAGAGGAAAGGTTAGAGGGAAACAAAAACCTTTTATGACAACCTTCTATGTAAAATAATGTGCATCCATTGCTGCCAGCAATGCCAAAAGAATAAAAAGTTTTTTGTATCTGTTGACAAAATAATGAATCAGTAATGGAGTGAATCAAGAAAGTCATACATATGTAAATTTTCCTATCAACCATGATGTCAACCAATGCATGTTGGAAAACATAGTGTCTACTTGAACCTCCAAGCAGACATAAAGACCATAGGTAAAATCACAACCTCACGTGAAAGAAGACTAAGACGCCATAGTATATGGGGTGTACAAACTTATTTTAACTGAGCAAGAATGTTGTGATATTGAGCCTTCCATTTTGGGTCACTTGACATGATTGGAAAAATCATATATGACAATTCATGAACTAAAAAAGTGTAGGTTGAACAAGTGGATGGGAAGTCCAACCTGCAACTTTTTATGTAGCCTATAAGCCTAACATGAATAATAACATATAATTACTTCTATGGCTACCAACAATGTGAAAAGAAAAAAACACGGTCTTTGCATCTGGTGATAAAAAATGACTCAATGAAGTCAAATATCTGTGAAAATAAAAATAAACATGACTTTCAAAAGAACATCAAGCACAAAAGCAAAAAATTCCATGCTTTAGCTTACAACAAGAAAAAATATAGAAACTACAACCCATAGTGTTTTCCAACATTCATATAGTTTATTAATTAGAGAAAGTTGAAACACAATTTTTAGTCTACCTAAGACTTGTTATATATTTTGAAGATGTTCCTTTCATTACATTCATATTATGTAAACAAGAAAATATTTTCATTGTAAAAAAAGAGAAAAAGTTGGTTGGAGACATGAAAGCTATATGTGAAAAGGTAGACAAGTTTTGTAAATAACTTATCAAACATAAAACCTCCGCATTCTCTAATCAGAAAGACACTCTCAATGCTAAGAAAAGAGCAGATGCAAATGTACACAAGAGTATTGAAGACACTAAAAACTCTATCCAAAAAATTGATGTTGCTGTCCTAAGGGCTGATTTGGAACCAGCTACTCCAAAGCTACAAATAAAATGTATTTATAACTAAAACCCAACACTGTGTTTTCCAAATTACAATTATTTTGTGCACTTTTTTTTCAATCATGTAAAAATTTAAACACAACAATGGAACGAGTGATTTTGAAGACATTCATACTGTCTTGTACCATTCCATGTTGCAAAACTGTGGGTGTTAAGAAGCAAGCAATCCACCATGAGACAAACCTTCACATTTAAACATGGAGATTCAAATAACTAAAACCCAACATTATGTTTTTCCAATTATAATTATTTTGTGCACTTTTTTTTCAATCATGTGAAACTTAAACACAACAATGAAATGTGTGATTTTGAAGACATCCATATTGTCTTGTAACATTCCATGTTGTAAAACCATGGGTGTTAAGAAGCAAGCAACCCACCATGAGACAACCATTTACATTTAAACTAGGAGATTCAAATAAATGACACCCAACACTGTGTTTTCCCATTTAGAATTATTTTGTGCACTTTTCTTTCAATCATGCAAAATTTAAATACAATGGACTGTTGTGATTTTGAAGACATTCATACTATTTTGTAACATTCCATGTTGCAAAACCGTGGGTGTTAAGAAGCAAGCAACCCACCATGAGACAACCATTCACTTTTAAACAGGGAGATTCAAATAACTGAAACCAACCACTCTAATTTCCCATTTACAATTATTTTGTGCACTTTTTTTTTCAATCGTGCAAAATTTAAACACAACAATGGAATGTGTGATTTTGACTACATTTATACTATTTTGTACCATTCCATGTTGTAAAACCATGGGTGTTAAGAAGCAAGCAACCCACCACGAAACAACCTTTTACATTTAAACAGGAAGATTCAAATAACTAAAATCTAACAATGTGTTTTCCCAATTGTACTTATTTTGTACACTTTTTTTTTCAATCGTACAAAATTTAAACACAACAATGGAATGTGTGATTTTGAAGAAATTCATACTATTTTTTAACATGCCATGTTACAAAACCGTGGGTGTTAAGAAGCAAGCAACCCACCATGAGACAACCCTTTACATTTAAACAGGGAGATCCAAATAATTGAAACCCAACACTGTGTTTCCCCATTTACAATTTTTTCTTTTTTTCAATCCTATGAAATTTAAACACAATAATGGAATATGTGATTTTGAAGACATTCATACTATTTTGTAACATTCCATGTTGAAAAACAGTGGGTGTTAAGAAACAAGCAACCCACCTTGAGACAACCCTTTACATTTAAATAGGGAGATTCAACTAATTGAAAACCAACATTGTGTTTTCCCAATAATAATTATTTTGTGCATTTTGTTTTCAATCATTTGAAATTTAAACATAACAATGGAATGTGTGATTTTGACGACATTCATACTATTTTGTAACATTCCATATTGGAAAACTGTGGTTGTTAAGAAGCAAGCAACCACCATGAGAAAACCCTTTACATTTAAACACAGGGATTTAAATAACTAAAACCTAACACTGTGTTTTCTCGATTATAATTATTTTGTGCACTTTTTTTTTCCATCATTCAAAATTTAAAAACAATAATGGAATGAGTGATTTTCATGACATTCATACTATTTTGTAACATTCCATGTTGCAAAACCATGGGTGTTAAGAAACAAGCAATCCACCATGAGAGAATCCTTCACATTTAAACAGGAAGATTCAAAAAAATGAAACCAAACACTGTGTTTTCCAAATTATAATTATTTTGTGCACTTTTTCTTTCAATCATGTGAAATTTAAACACACGAATGGAATGTGTGATTTTGATGACATTCATACTGTTTTTTAACATTCCATGTTGCAAAAATGCTGGTGTTAAGAAGCAAAGAACCCACCGTGAGACAACCCTTCACATTTAAACATGGAGATTCAAATAAATGAAACCCAACATTGTGTTTTCCAATTACAATTATTTTGTGCACTTTTTTTTTTCAATCATGTGAAACTTAAACACAACAATGCAATGTGCTATTTTGAAAACATTCATACTATCTTGTAACATTCCATGTCGCAAAACCATGGGTGTTAAGAAGCAAGAAACCCACCATGAGACAACCATTTACATTTAAACATGGAGATTCAAATAACTGACACATAACACTATGTTTTCCTATTTAGAATTATTTTGTGCACTTTTCTTTCAATTATGCGCAATTTAAACACAATGGAATGTTTTGATTTTGAAGACATCCATACTGTTTTGTAACATTCCATGTTGCAAAACCATGGGTGTTAAGAAGCAAAACAACCCACCATGAGACAACCATTCACATTTAAACATGGAGATTCAAATAATTGAAACTCAACACTGAGTTTTCCTAATTATTTTTTGTACTTTATTTTCAATCATGCAAAATTTAAACACAACAATGGAATATAATTTTGATAACATTCATATTGTTTTGTAACATTCCATGTTGCAAAACTGTGGGTGTTTTAAAGCAAGCAACCAACCATGAGACAACCCTTTACATTTGAATAGGGAGATTCAAATAATTAAAACCCAATAGTTTTGTAAATTACAATTATTTTGTGCACTTTTCTTTTGATCGTATGAAATTTAAACACAATAATGGAATGTGTGATTTTAAAGACATTCATATAGTTTTGTAACATTCCATGTTCTAAAATCATAGGTGTTAAGAAGTAAACAATCCACCATGAGACAACCCTTGACATTTAAACAATGACATTCAAATAACTGAAACCCAACACTGTGTTTTCCAAATCACAACTATTTTTTGCACTTGATTTTTTCAATCATGCAAAAGGTCAACACAATAATGGAATATGTGATTTTGAAGACATTCATATAGTTTTGTAACATTTCATGTTACAAAATTGTAGGTGTTAAGAAGCAAGCAACCCACCATGAGACAACCCTTGACATTTAAACAAGGACATTCAAATAACTGAAACACAACACTGTGTTTTCTAAATCACAATTAATTTTTGCACTTAATTTTTTCAATCATGTGAAAGTTCAACACAACAATGAAATGTGTGATTTTGAAGACATTCATACTGTTTTGTAATATTCCATGTTGCAAAACTGTAGGTGTTAAGAAGCAAGCAACCCACTATGAGACAACCCTTGACATTTAAACAAGGACATTCAAATAACTAAAACGCAACACTGTGTTTTCCAAATCACAATTATTTTTTGCACTTGATTTTTTCAATCATGTGAAAGTTCAACACAACAATGGAATGTGTGATTTTGAAGACATTCATATAGTTTTGCAATATTCCATGTTGCAAAACCCTATGTGTTAAGAAACAAGAAACCCACCATGAGAAAACCCTTGAAATTTAAACAAGGACATTCAAATAACTAAAACCCAACACTATGTTTTCCAAATTACAATTATTTTATGCACTTTTTTTTCAATTGTGCAAAATTTCAGCACAATAATGGAATGTGTGATTTTGACGATATTTATACTATTTTGTAACATTCCATGTTGCAAAACTATAGGTGTTAAGAAGCAAGCAACCCACCATGAGACAACCCTTGACATTTAAATAGGGAGATTCAAATAAACGAAACTGAACACTATGTTTTCCCAATTGCAACTATTTTGTGCACCTTTTTTTTCAATTGTGCAAAATTTATACACAACAATGGAATGTGTGATTTTGAAGACATTCATACTATTTTGTAACATTCCATGTTGTAAAACTATGGGTGTTAAGAAGCAAGCAACCCACCATGAGACAACCCTTCAAATTTAAACAGGGAGATTCAAATAACTAAAACCTAACACTGTAATTTCCCATTTACAATTATTTTGTGCACTTTTTTTTTCAATCGTGCGGAATTTAAACACAACAATGGAATGTGTGATTTTGACGACATTCATAATGTTTTGTAACAAAACCGTGGGTGTTAAGAAGCAAGCAACCCACCATGAGACAACCCTTTACATTTAAATAGGGAGATTCAAATAACTGAAACCCAACATTTTGTTTTCCCAATTGCAATTACTTTGTGCACTTTTTTTTTTTAATCGTGCAAAATTTAAAGACAACAATGGAATGCGTAATTTTCAAGACATTATACTATTTTGTAACATGCCATGTTGTAAAACTGTGGGTATTAAGAAGCAAACAACTCACCATGAGACACCCCTTTACATTTAAATAAGGAGATTCAAATAGCTGAAACCCAACATTGTGTTTCCCCATTTACAATTATTTTGTGCACTTATTTTTTTTAATCCTGCGAAATTTAAACACAATAATGCAATATGTGATTTTGAAGACATTCATACTATTTTGTAACATTCCATGTTGCAAAACTGTGGGTGTCAAGAAGCAAGAAACCCACCTTAAGACAACCCTTTACATTTAAATAGGGAGATTCAAATAACTGGAACCCAACACTGTGTTTTCCCGATTACAATTATTTTTCACACATTTTTTTTCAATCATTCAAAATTTAAACACAACAATGGAATGTGTGATTTTTACGACATTCATACTGTTTTGTAACATTCCATATTGCAAAACTATGGGTGTTAATAAGCAAGGAACCCACCATGAGACAACCCTTTATATTTAAACATGAAGATTCAAATAACTAAAACCTAACAGCGTGTTTTCCCAATTACAATTATTTTGTGCACTTTTTTTTCCATCATTCAAAATTTAAATACAACAATGGAATGTGTGATTTTCATGACATTCATACTATTTTGTAATATTCTATGTTGTAAAACTGAGGATGTTAAGAAGTAAGCAACCCACCATGAAACAATCCTTCACATTTAAATAGGGAGATTCAAAAAACTAAAACCCAACACAGTGTTTTGCAAATTATAATGATTTTGTGCACCTTTTTTTTTCAATCATGCAAGATTTAAACACACCAATGGAATGTGTGATTTTGACAACATTCATACTATTTTGTAACATTCCATGTATGCTAAAAAATCGTGGATGTTAAAAAGCGAGCAACCCACCATGAGACAACATTTCACATTTAAATAGGGAGATTCAAATAACTGAAACACAACATTGTGTTTTCCCAATTACAATTATTTTGTGCAAGTTTTTTAAAATCATGCGAAATTTAAACACAAAAAATGGAAAGGGTGATTTTGAAGACATTCATACTATCTTGTAACATTCCATGTTGAAAAATCATGGGTGTTAAGAAGCAAGCAACCCACCATGAGACAACCCTTCTCATTTAAGCATGAAGATTCAAATAACTGAAACCCAACATTGTGTTTTCCCAATTACAATTATTTTATGCACTTTTTTTTTTCAATCATGTAAAATTTAAACACAACAATGGAATGTGTGATTTTTAAGACATTCATAATGTTTTGTAACATTCCATGTTGCAAAACTATGGGTGTGAAGAAGTAAATAACCCATCATCGGAAAACCCTTTACATTTAAACATGAAGATTTAAATATCTGAAACCTAACACTGCATTTTCCCAATTGCAATTATTTTGTGCATTTTTTTTCAATCATGTGATATTTAAACACAATAATGGAATGTATGATTTCGAAGACATTCATACTATTTTGTAACATTCCATGTCACAAATGTGGGTGTTAAGAAGCAAGCAACCCACCATGAGACAACCCTTCACATTTAAATAGGGAGATTCAAATAACTGAAACCCAACACTGTAATTTCCCATTTACAATTATTTTGTGCACTTTTTTTTCAATTGTACGAAATTAAACACAACAATGGAATGCATGATTTTGACAACATTCATACTGTTTTGTAACATTCCATGTTGCAAAACCGTGGGTGTTAAGAACCAAGCAACCCACCATGAGACAACCCATTATATTTAAACAGGGAGATTCAACTAATTGAAACCCAACATTGTGTTTTCCTAATTGCAATTATTTTGTGCACTTTTTTTTTTAAAATCATGCGAAATTTAAACACAACAATGAAATTTGTGATTTTGAAGACATTATACTATTTTGTAACATGCCATGTTGCAAAACCATGGGTGTTAAGAATCAAACAACCCACCACGAGAAAATACTTTACATTTAAACAGGGAGATTCAAATAACTGAAACCCAACATTGTGTTTCCCCATTTACAATTATTTTGTGCACTTTTTGTTTCAATCCTGCGAAATTTAAATAGACCAATGGAATGCGTGATTTTGAAGACATTTATACTATTTTTTAACATTCTATGTTGCAAAACCATGGGTGTTAAGAAGAAGGCAACCCACTATGAAACAAACCTTCACATTTAAACAAGGAAATTCAAATAACAAAAACCCAACATTGTGTTTTCCCATTTATAATTATTTTGTGTACTTTTTTTGTTCAATCGTGTGAAATTTAAACACAACAATAGAATGTGTGATTTTGATGACATTCATATTATTTTTTAATATTCCATGTTGCAAAACTATGGGTGTTAAGAAGAGAGAAACCCACCATGAGACAACCCTTGACATTTAAACAAGGAGATTCAAGTAACTGAAACCCAAATCTGTGTTTTCCAAATTACAATTATTTTGTGCACTTTTCTTTCAATCGTGCAGAATTAAAACACAACAATGAAATGTGTGATTTTGATGACATTCATACTATTTTGTAACATTCCATGTTGCAAAACTATGGGTGTTAAGAAGCAAGCAACCCACCATGAGACAACCCTTTACATATAAACAAGGAGATTCAAATAACTAAAACACAACATCATGTTTTCCTAATTGCAATTATTTTGTGCATTTTTTTCAATCGTGCGAGAATTTAAACACAAGAATGGAATGTGTGATTTTGAAGACATTTATATTGTTTTTTAACATTCCAAGTTGCAAAACCATGGGTGTTAAGAAGCAAGCAACCCACCATGTGACAAACCTTCACATTTAAACAAGGAGATTCAAATAACAGAAACTCAACATTGTGTTTTCCCATTTACAATTATTTTGTGCACTTTTTTTTTCAATTGTGCAAAATTTTAACACAACAATGGAATGTGTGATTTTGATGATATTCATATTGTTTTTTGACATTCCATGTTGCAAAACCATGGGTGTTAAGAAGCAAGCATCCCACCATGAGACAACCCTTTACATTTAAATAAGAAGATTCAAATAACTGAAACCCAACACAGTGTTTTCCAAATTGTAATTATTTTGTGCACTTTTTTTTTCAATTGTGTGAAATTTAAAAACAACAATGCAATGTGTGATTTTGAAGACTTTCATACTATTTTTTAACATGCCATGTTGCAAAACCGTGGGTGTTAAGAAGCAAGCAACTCACCATGAGATGACCCTTTATATTTAAACAAGGAGATTCAAATAACTAAAACCCAACATTGTGTTTCCCCCATTTACAATCATTTGGTGCACTTTTTTTTTTTCAATCATGTGAAATTTAGACACAACAATGGAAGGTGTAATTTTGAAGACATTCATACTATTTTGTAACATTCCATATTGTAAAACCGTGGGTGTTAAGAAGCAAACAACTCACCATTAGACAACCCATTAAATTTAAACAAAGAGATTCAAATAACTATAACCCAACATTGTGTTTCCCATTTACAATTATTTTGTGCACTTTTTTTTTCAATCGAGCAAAAATTAAACACAATAATGGAATGTTTGATTTATAAGACATTCATACTATTTTGTAACATTCCATGTTGCAAAACTGTGGGTGTTAAGAAGTAAGGAACCCATTATGAAACCCTTTACATTTAAACAAGGAGATTCAAATAACTAAAACCCAACACTGTGTTTTCCTAATTCCAATTATTTTCTATATTTTTTTATTCAATCATGTGAAATTTAAACACAACAATCGTATGTGTGATTTTGAAGACATTCATACTATTTTATAACATTCCATGTTGCAAAACTGTGAGTGTTAAGAAGCAAGCAACCCACCATGAGACAACTCTTTACATTTAAACAAGGAGATTCAAATAGCTGAAACCCAACATTCTGTTTTCCTGAATATAATTATTTTGTGCAATTTTTTTTTGAATTGTAAGAAATTTAAATACAACAATGGAATATGTGATTTTGAAGACATTCATATTGTTTTGTAACATTCCATGTTGCAAAACTGTGGGTGTAAAGAAGAAAGCAACCCACATTGAGGCAACCCTTTACATTAAAACAAGGAGATTCAAATAACTGAAACCCAACAATGTGTTTTCTTGATTACAATTGTTTTGTGCAATTTTTTTTTCAATCATTGAAAATTTAAACACAATGATGGAATGTGTTATTTTGAAGACATTCATACTATTTTGTAACATTCCATGTTGCAAAACCATGGGTGTTAAGAAGAAATCAACCCACCATGAGAGAACCCTTTAGATTTAAACAAGGAGATTCAAATAACTGAAACCCAACATTGTGTTTTTCCAATTACAATTGTTTTGTGCACTTATTTTTTTCAATTATGAGAAATTTAAACACAACAATGGAATATATGATTTTGAAGACATTCATACTATTTTGTAACATTCCATGTTGCAAAACCGTGGGTGTTAAGAAGCAAGCAACCTACATTGAGACAATTATTTACATTTAAATAGGGAGATTCAAATAATTGAAACCCAACACTGTGTTTTCCTGATTACAATTATTTTTTGCACTTCGTTTTTCCATCATTCAAAATTTAAACACAACAATGGAATGTCTAATTTTCATGACATTCATACTATTTTGTAACTAAACTCAATAGATTTGCACCCAGCTGAATGCAAGATTTAGCAACCTACTAAAACATGGAAACCTTCTTCAGATGTGGGTGATCTTAGTGAAGAAGGAATCTCTAGAGTGAGTTGGTTCTTTGAATGATAAATCCTATTCTAAATAATTTTTGAGAAAAGGGATAGAAAGATGACTGAAACTGAAACCTACGACTAACAAATAATTTTCAAAACCTGGTAATGACTTAATGATGATTTTGATTTCTTCCTCACAAACAACTTTCAGAAAAGCACAATATCTCACAACCTCTCATGAACAATTGATACATAAATAATGTGCATGAAAACCTGACTTGAAGTACAACATGCAACTTGTATTTGAACTTTCTGCATTAAGAATTATAGTCTAAGGAAATAACAAGGACTCTGTAAATAGAAATCACAAGATAACATCAAACTGAAATTGCAAGTAAACACAAAATCGAGAAGTAGGAATGCTGTCTTTATTCAACTAAAGGAGAAAGCCATAATCTGAAACTGAGTACAAAAGGTTCACAAACTAAAAATTGTGTATGAGTAGGAATTGCAATATGAACTGAGAAGGAGAGAAAAGACTAAGTCTTTTCAAACACATAAGTCCAAGAAACCCTAATTCAAGCTCACAAAGAAGCTCAAGGAAAAAAGATTCAAATTGTCTCAAAAATTGCATAAAAGCAAAAAAAAGCATACTGCTTTCATGATCAAACTGTCAAGCCTCTAAAAATAGGCTAAATCTGCTTTAAAAGACCAAAAAACACCTTATCTCTCCAAGATAAGACTCAAATCTGACCAAGAGAAGAAGTCAATATGAATCTGCTAAAAATAGCAAGAAATCACAAAATAATTTATAAGGATTACTTTATGACTCAGCTTTACAGGATTGCAGATTTTACAATTTGTCTATTTTTTGCAATTTAAAGATTATAAAATCTTTTGCAAAAAAGAAAAACATTCTTATCTCTCCATTACAATGCTTTGATTTTCTCAAAAAATCATAAAAATATCAATATAATAATTATTCTCTCATCAATATCTCCAATTGATTTCTTTAAAATCAATTAAAACAGAAACCCTAAATAGATAATTGATCAAAAAATCATTCCTAGGTCATAAGGTATCCACCATTATATTCTCTTTGTTTTCTCACAAAACAATAACATAATCCACTTTTCACTAAGGCAAAAAAAAAGTCCTAAAGACCTAAGACATCGACCTAGGCACATGAATTTCAGCCACCCTCAAATATCAAACTTCAAACTTTGAATAAAACATAATACAAGGTTTAACCTAATTCAAAATCCCCATGTGCTATTGACTGAATATTCCAAATAATGATAAGGTGACTCGAATTAGTGCATGAGAAAAAGATGCCAAACCCTAATAATGATTCATTTTGCAAATGATCACTCTGAAGAAAAATGAGCTTTGCCTGAGAGCACGCCACCATGATTGACCTTGATCTGAAGCTCATGTACTCGATAATCTTCATCTTCTACCTTTTGACAGTCGAAACTTCAATGGGTAAGTTTTATTTCTTTGTCTTTATAGCTCTTTACTCCCTTCAAGGAATAAGAAAGGCCATTAAGGCCGTAGACTATCCATGTTTATCTCTGACTTTTCCTTACATTTTGTGCTTTTCACTTCATGGCCAATATGCACAAACTCGGGCTTGGTCTGGAACTTCATGAGAAAAATTGTTTGAGGGTTCTCATTCCTTATATCATACAAGGTGAGCCTCTTGTTTTGTAGCTTTTGTGGCTTCACTTCCTAATTTACTTGGTCTATAGCCGCGGCTAAGACAACTTCTAATGCCTTTACTTTATACTTTATGTGTTCGTTTGAAGAGCTCGAGCCTTAAACTTGGCTCTTGGTGTCCTCCTTTGGCCGTCGTGGTGAAAATCTTCAAGTTTGGAGCCTATAGATGACTATTCTGGCCCCGGCCAATGTTATCGCCCATAGATGTGAACTGGCGAGTTATGTTTAAAGCACATACTGTCTTCTTCAAAAAGCTCAAAAACCTTCACTTAAGATTCAATAGCCATGTACATGCCATGACCTATGTATCAAGAAGCATTCTTAGAGGTTTTAGGCTCGACCCAAAATAGAAAACTCACCCTCTTGTGTATTTGAGGACAAACCCGTATATGGGTATATGAGAATTGAATAAAAATTGCATTTTCTCCATTTTGAAACTCGATCCATGATGGCTGATGTTTTACTTGAAACTTATGTTGAAAAGAAAACTCACATGGGTAAGCTAGAAATATATCTATTTTGTCTTTAATATTCATACTGAAATTAGCTCAACCACCATTGTTTCTTTTGCACTTTCAGTTACAAAACTTAGACTTGGCATTTGTTACTAAAACTGGGTTCAACCCTTCTCTTATTTTTGCATTTTTTCAATAATTGTGTAAAAATTGAGCCTCTTTTAGCATTCAAGTTTTCTCAACATTCAACATATAAGTGTTTAGAAACATAGAAAATCTGTATCATTCCATTGCACAGGTATACCACTATATGACAAAACTGAAAGCTTATTTAAAACCCTCTTATATATGCACTTTTAGTACGCCTTGTTAAATTATTTCCATATTCCCATACTTGCTTCTTTATGAATAAAGTACATCAGGATATATTAATGATGAACACCCTCCATAGGTCCTCAAAATTCTGGAAATGCGTCTAATGTTTGCATTACTTGAATAACTTGATATTCCTTTGGGTTCTCATTGCCTGGAACCTTCACATATCAACATTCTAAAGGCTCCTCCTGTACCTTTTGTTCATACTTCAGGTATCATTGTCATGTCATGTTTTGAACTCTCATGTTTTTGTAAACTTGTTTAATCTGGAAATGAATCTTGCATACCCAAAACTTTGCCAAATCTGTTCATGTGTATTTTGCTTGACACTTGTAAATCCTTGAAGATAATTTTGAATGTACATTGTACTTTGATTGCTGTCTTCTGCAAAACACTGATACATGGTTCTATTTGAAGCATCCTTCCAGCCAAAGTGAACTGGCTGTCCCTGCTGTATCTCCCTACACACTGCATTCAATGAAAGCTCACATATTTTTCTTACAACAAACTCTTGCTTTCTGCCCTTGTATTTATGCAAATATTTTAATTGGAACCTTGTAATTCTTTGGACTGCATTTACTTATCTATTCCTATGCATAACTAACACCTCATAAACACCTTCTAGAATGAAACTGTTATCATTTCTTGTCATTCTGGAATAATCATTTCTCACCTTGTGATTCTTAAGGATGTATTTACTTATCAGTCAACTGGAACTGGTTATTCATTTGTTGCTTGAATGCACTGTCTGTTATTTCACACTATTGGGCTTCGATCTGACACTCTTCATGCATTTTTATGCTCCACTTAATAAACTATTCTTCAAATTTGTTCTCTTCCATGATGAAAATTGAAACAAAACTTCTTGATTAAGGCATAATGTATTCCTATTCACCGTCCTTGATTGTAAAAGAACACTGATGAACTGAACCTTGCATGACATAAAATAACGATGAACAAATAACATTGTCACAAAAGAATGTGAACCATTCAACAATGTTTGGTATAACTGAACTCAGTTAGATGATTGAGCGGAATTAAACTCACTGTTCACTTGAAGCTTTCAAAAAAATATCCACCTGGTTGTTATGAATGCATAGTTGGTTTAATAGCTCGATAGATAACTATGCTTTACTCTTTCAGCTGTATATAATTTCCTTTGATGAATATGATGATGCAATCTTTAAATCAGCCCATTTATAATGAATAAGGGCAGCATGCTGAGCTCTACCCTTGTGGGAGCCCATTTTTCTCCACATGCTTGGTCTTCAAACAATGATCAACTTCATGACTTTACCTATACCTGCACAGGGAAACAAACAATGTTAGCATAAAACAAGTTATGATGATCATGATATTTCTCCTTCAGCTCATCTCTTTTGTACTTCTTTGATTGTTTCAATGTATGATTGATAGTAGGCTGCACTATTGTTGGTGACTCATATAGGTTTCTTCATAATCAGAGCCTCTGACATCTCCCTCTTTTCTCTTACAGGTCAACAGAGCTTGAGCAAAAAACGGTGCACCATTCATCATCAACCATCAGCCAAAACAGGCAATGATGATTATGTCGTTTACTTATGTGATTTATTCTTTCGCATCTTCCATAGTGTAGTGTACTATTAATGATACACTGTGATAGTCACATCCAAGACTTGTGTGGATATTTGATTTCATCTTTATGCTTTTCATTTGAAGAGAAAATACATTCCAATGCAATGTTGTAATATCATTCTGATTCTTGCAATCAAATGAATCTATGTAAATATGAATCTCTCTATGAAATAAATGAAAGCATCTAGAATGCTCTGTTGCTTAAATGCTCAACTCTGTACTTCATTTAATTCTAGAACATTTGAATAGCACTCTGAAACTCCATTTCTTCTTTTAAATGCACAACTATCACTTGATGAATAATGATGAAAGGTGCACACAACACTTAAACACATTCTGTAACTTCACCTTAAGATATAACAATGTTTAGCCAGCTCCACCAATTGAGCTGAGGTGAAAAATTGGTAATAGTAACATTCAATGTTGCAAAACCGTGGGTGTTAAGTAAGCAACCCACCATGAGACAACCCTTGACATTCAAATAGGGAGATCCAAAAAACTGAAACCCAACACTGTGTTTTCCAAATTATAATTATTTTGTGCACTTTTTTTTTCAACTGTGTGAAATTTAAACACACCAATGGAGTGTGTGATTTCAATGACATTCATACTATTTTGTAACATGCCATGTTGCAAAACTGTGGATGTTAAGAAGCAAGCAACCCACCATGAGACAACCCTTTACATTTAAACAGGGAGATTCAAATAACTGAAAACCAACACTGTGGTTCCCCATTTACAAGTATTTTGTGCACTTTTTTTTTCAATCATGCAAAATTTAGACACAATAATGGAAGGTGTAATTTTGAAGAAATTCATATTGTTTTGTATCCATGTTGCAAAAACATGGGTGTTACTAAGCAAGCAACTCACCATCAGAAAACCCTTTACATTTAAACAAGGAGATTCAAATAACTATAACCCAACACTATGTTTCCCAGTTACAATTATTTTGTGTACTTTTTTTTTTCAATTGAACAAAAATCAAACATAATAATGGAATGTCTAATTTTGAAGACATTCATACTATTTTGTAACATTCCATGTTGCAAAACCATGAGTGTTAAGAAGGAAGCAATCTACCATGAAACCCTTTATATTTAAATAGTGAGATTCAAATAACTAAAACCGGACACTATGTTTTCCTAATTCCAATTATTTTCTGCACTTTTTTTTAATTGTGTGAAATTTAAAAACAACAATTGTATGTGTGATTTTGAAGACATTCATACTATTTTGTAAGATTCCATGTTGCAAAATCGTGGGTGTTAAGAAGCAAGCAACCCACCATGAGACAACCCTTTACATTTAAACAAGGAGATTAAAAAAACTAAAACCCAACATTGTGTTTTCTTGATTACAATTATTTTGTGCACTTTTTTTTCAATCATACGGAATTTAAATGCAACAATGGAATACGTGATTTTGAAGACATTCATACTGTTTTGTAACATTGCATTTTGCAAAACCGTGGGTGTAAAGAAGCAAGCAACCCACCTTGTGACAACCCTTTACAGTAAAACATGGAGATTCAAATAACTGAAACCCAACACTGTGTTTTACTGATTACAATTATTTTGTGCACTTTTTTTTTCAATCATTTGAAATTTAAACACAACAATGGAATGTGTGATTTTGAAGACATTCATACTATTTTGTAACATTCCATGTTGCAAAATTGTGGGTGTTAAGAAGCAAGCAACCCACCATGAGACAACCCTTTAGATTTAAACAAGGAGATTCAAATAACTAAAACTCAACACTCTGTTTTTCTAATTACAATTATTTTGTGCACTTATTTTTTTCAATTATGCAAAATTTAAACACAACAATGGAATATGTGATTTTGAAGACATTCATACTGTTTTCTAACATTCCATGTTGCAAAACCATGGGTGTTAAGAAGTAAGCAACCCACATTGAGACAACCCTTTACATTTAAATAGGGAGATTCAAATAATTGAAACCCAACATTGTGTTTTCCTGATTACAATTATTTTGTGCACTTTATTTTTCCATCGTTCAAAATTTAAACACAATAATGGAGTGTTTGATTTTCATGACATTCATACTATTTTGTAACATTCCATGTTGCAAAAATGCGGGTGTTAAGAAGTAAGCAACCCACCATGAGACAACCCTTGACATTTAAATAGGGAGATCCAAAACATTGAAACCCAACACTATGTTTTCCAAATTATAATTATTTTGAGCAGTTTTTTTTCAACCATGCAAAATTTAAACACACCAATGAAATGTGTGATTTTGATGACATTCATACTGTTTTGTAACATTCCATGTTGCAAAATTGTAGGTGTTAAGAAGTAAGCAACCAACCATGAGACAACCTTTACATTTGAACATGGCGATTCAAATAAATGAAACCCAACACTGTGTTTTCCCAATTGCAATTATTTTGTGCACTTTTTTTCCAACTATGAAAAATTTAAACACAACAATGGAATGTGTGATTTTCAAGACATTCATACTGTTTTGTAACATTTCATGTTGCAAAACCGTGGGTGTTAAGAAGCAAGAAACCCACCATGAGACAACCCTTTACATTTAAATAGGGAGATTCAAATAACTGAAACCCAACACTATGTTTTCCCAATTAAAATTATTTTGTGCACTTTTTTTTTTCAATCATACAAAATTTAAACACAATAATGGAATGTGTTATTTTGAGACATTCATACTATTTTGTAACATGCCATGTTACAAAACCATGGGTGTTAAGAAGCAAGGAACCCACCATGAGACAACCCTTTACATTTAAATAGGGAGATTCAAATAACTGAAACCCAACACTGTGTTTCCCCATTTACAATTATTTTGTGCACTTTTTCTTTCAATCGTACAAAATTTAAACACAACAATGGAAGGTATGATTTTGAAGATATTCATACTATTTTTTTAACATTCCATGTTGCAAAACCGTGGGTGTTAAGAAGCAAGCAACCCACCATCAGACAACCCTTTACATTTAAACAAGGAGATTCAAATAATTGTAACCCAAAATTGTGTTTCCCCATTTACAATTATTTTGTGCACTATTTTTTCAATTGAGCAAAATTTAAACACAATAACAAAATGTCTTATTTTGAAGACATTCATACTATTTTGTAACATTCCATGTTGCAAAATTGTGGTTGTTAAGAAGCAAGCAACCCACCATGTAACCCTTTACATTTAAACAAGGAGATTCAAATAACTGAAACCCAACACTGTGTTTTCCTAGTTACAATTATTTTGTGCACTTTTTTCAATCATGCAAAATTTAAACACAATAATAGAATGTGTGATTTTGAAGGAATTCATGCATTTAAACAAGGACATTCAAGTAACTGAAATCCTACACATTGTGTTTCCCAAATTACAAATTACAAGGTCTTGTAAAACCGTCTTCCTACAACTGAATTATTTAGCACCCCACACCTTAAGTTGGTTGGTGTTCTTCTCCAATTCCTCCACATGCACTCCAAAATTTAGCTTAGAACGTACACACTACCAAATAACACCTAGATTTGTTTAGTTTTCTCCTCTAGCTCATCCATGTGCACTCAGACCTTTTGCTTTCAATGTGTAGACTAGAAAGGTAAGCAAATAGTATTTTCACCTTTCTTTGTCCAAACAAAAAAGGCACACGTCATTACCTTCACTTTTCCCATGCCAGACAAAAGAAAAACTTCACGACAAAGCTCTCTTGCCTTTTTTGCCTTGCAACAGGTAGGAAAACCCACCTGATGGCGTCGTTAACTCCTACCTACCAATCTCCGATGTTTGGTCCTGTCTGCCGGTTTCCTCACTTTTATCGCCTATTTGGCGGGCCTTGCACTTCGACGTCTTGTCATGTTATGTATGTTTCCATGTATTTTTTTCATTCATTTTTGTATGTACATAAGTGCATTTTTTCTAGGAGTTAGCTGGCTCCTTTTTGGATCATGTTATTTTATAATGTTTTTTAGTTGATGTTATTAATGTTATTTTAATTAATTATATCAAATTGGTATTTATTTGGAAACAATTTGGTTTGGGAAAATATGCTGTGCATATCTTCATCATCACTCTTGTTTTGAGTTGTGAGACATACCTTATGACTTTTGTGAAATCAAGATTTGAATCAAAATTGATTCTAGATCCACTTGTTGTGCATAAACCAATAATTTGTGATCTCCTTATGTGTATTTATTTCATCTCCTAGTTTTCATTTACATTTATTTAATTTTCACGTTTACTTGTTATGGAGTGTTTACAATTTGTCTATATATTTTGATTAGAGGGAAAAATAGGTTTTGAAGGGACCCTAAACCCTTTACAAGCAAGTTTTGAAGGGACTTGAAACCTTGTCAAAGAAAATAATGTTGCTAAACAATTTGTCTACATGTTAAATACGTGTTAAATATTTAAATTACCAACATGTCCAACTATCCTATGCATGTAAATATTGTGATATTTTATAATACATTTGAAATTTAAAATCTTGTTTAGGATTTATGCCTTAGCCAAATTAATTATTGTATGTGTTAATCATATTAAGAAAAGGATTGTTTTAATTGAAAGTGAGTGATTTACTAAGGTATATATTTCATTTGGAAAATATCTTTGAGTGAAATAACTAATTTATAATGTGCACTTGTGAATATAACTTGCTAATGGGAAATGAAAAGGAAAATTCAAATGGGCTTCAAGGATTTTTGGAAGGGTTTGAAAGAAAGAACATAGCTAATTTCTTATTATGTTTTTCTCTTCCTTGAAAAACTTTCTCCCATCTTATTTGGAGCTTTGCTTGATTTAAAAGTGGGTTTGGGATAGATTTTGGATTATTACTCTTGAGAATGAAGAAGATCCTAAAAATATTGTTTGTTTTGTGTGTGAAGAAAATAACATTTTTGTAAAAACTTATGTGGGAAACTACAATAAATACTAGGGTATTCCTCTTTTTATATTTTGAATTATTGTTATTGCTCAAGCTCTCCACTATGAACACATTAGGTGGATAAAATATGGTATTTTATTCTCAATTTTGAATGAAATTTCAAATCTAGAGGATTTAATTTGGTGAACTTTATTTTATTTCTATTTTTGAAAAATCTAATTTGCAACCATTATGCTAGCAAAGTTTTATTGAATCCTTATGTGATGCAAAATGTGTAGTGTTGTGCACATTAGCATTGTAAGGTTATCTTTAGATTTGTGAAATCTAGAGATTTTATTTTAAAGGATTTTTCATGGTTTATCAATGGTGAAAGATGAATCGTGGTGTGCTTAAAACATGAATTTAAGAAATTCAAAATTTATGATACTGAATTTGTCTATAATATTTTGTGGGATAAAAGTTTCATGTTTCTTTTTTTTTTCTTGGCCTTTTGGATACAATGATCACAAACTTTGACTATGTTTTTCATGTCTTAACTTTTTGGACAAAGGTTGAATTTTGAACCTAGGATTGGATACTAATATTAGAGGTAGAGGAACCATACCATACTATAATGGCATAAAATTGCACCTAGTGCAATTTCTCATTATATTACCTCCCTTTAGCCTTATAAACTTGATAATACAAAAATATGCCACATTTTCCTTGCCTTTCACACATATCCTTGTCATTTTTCATTAGTGAGTCAGGGACACCCATGCGCCACATGGATGTTTGTGTGTCACGTTGTCACCCTAACAAGATTCTTGCGTTAAGAGACATTGGAGATGTTATGTTTTCTATCACCTAGAAAATGTAACGTCCCTTTTCAAATCTTGAGCACTCAAAAATGTTATTTGGCTCCAAAAATACCTTTTGAACATATCTCTTGCACCTCATTCATTCTATCAATCTTCCATCACTTCATACTTGCATTCTCTCAACTTGCTTCACTCTTTCTTCACACTCTGGTTGCTTCTACACCATTTTCTATTGAAATTTGTCAAAGCTCTACTCTATTGGCATGGTTGTCTTGCTCTCTTCCTTCCCTCCTGGCTTCTTCAAGCATGTAGAAAGGAGGGTAATATCCATCTATTTACTTGCATTGTCTTGTTTGTAGAGTAGAATTTAGATTGTCTTTGCACTCTACATTTTGTGTCTACTCTCTATTTCTTTATCATTTCTATATCTTGTGGTCTATCAGTTGTTTGTGGAGATGGAAAAATCAAAATGAGGGTTTGATTAAGCCAAACTCCAAAACATGACCATAACACTTTTTTGTGGTGTAATCTATTCATGAGGAACTTATGGGAGAACTAGATCTTTTGTGAGTTTCTCTTCTTCTTCCTTTTCTCTCATCATTTTGTCATTATATAATTCATCTCTTTAAGTTATTATATTCTTGTTGTTGTTTCCTTTCATCTTATGCATTTCTTTATTCACTATTAAACCGTTGACTCTCAAGTTGTTAGCACACCATGTGAATTTCAATTTGTAAATTATGTTCTCTTTCCATATGAGACATTGGCGTACCTATGAGATGACGGTGTGGTGCGTTGTCATCCAACCCACACGCTAGCATCCTCTAGCCAAGAACTAGTGAGTTTATAGTCTAAGACCTCTGAGGTTTGATCACTCGTTTCCCAAAAACCTCTGTCATAAAACATAAAGAAAACAAAGCTTAGTTTTCCCTTCATTTTCAACCTATTCCCTTTTGGTTAAGCTTGAGTTAGTTGAGGGAAATTTGATCCATTTAGGCTCTTCTATGTCTTAGAGACTTGGGAGTAGCGAATCCCCTCCTCTACACATACCTATGAAATTAGGGATGTCTCAATATGAAGTATTGTGGGGGTGATATAATAATTTTTGGAGTTGATTCTACAACCCTACATCTCTCAAGAATCACTTGTAATCAAACACCTACCACACAAAGAGAAAAAGAAAAGTTATGGAGGCCAAGAGTTATTGATCTAAAACATTAATCATCATTAATGTGTATTGCATTAATGAATTATAATAAAGAATCCTTGTTAAATAAAAAATAAAAAATAAAAAAGTAGTCCTAGAGAAACTCTATGTGAGGATAAAAGGAGATCATGACATGTGCCCTCATCTTATGACTTAAGACATGTAAAAAAGTACACGACCTAAGTTTAAGTAGCTAGAGTGAAAAGAGACCTAAGTAATTAAATAATTAATTAGGTAATACCCTTTTACTCTAACACCCCCCTTAAGCGTAACGCAGGGAGTAGCTAAAGGGTAAAAGCACAAATATTGGTTCACATAAGGTGGAAGTTTCAACCTTAGTGAAAAATCCAAAATCAAGTTCAATAAAATAGAAACAGGATCCCATTTTTTAATAAACAGGATCCTATTAAGTTTGGGGTCCCAAGCCGAAAATATAAACATGATCCCATTTTTTAAAAAATGAGACCCCATTTTTTTTTGGCCCCCTGAGCCAACCACCACAAAACGGGATCCTGATTTGTAAAAAATGGATCTCGTTTCATGGAGCTATTTATTTTAAAAAAAGTGAACCCTACCTCATTTTCATAGATGAGATCCCAGTTGAGCAACTCTGGTGACCCCTGCAACCTCCATTGGCCTCCTGCGACTTCCAAGTATGTAGTTGCACCATTTTTTTTGCATTTTTTTCTATTTTTTGTTGATTAGTGATTAATTTAGGTTTTTTAAATTTTTTTTGTAGGTTTTGTTGAATTTTTTGAAGCCAAACCTGCAAAAACCATGAAATCTTCATTAATGGAAAACAAAAACATCAAACAAAAAAATTGAACCTATACCTTAATCAAACACAAATTGTTGTAGATATGTATATATATATGTATGTACATATATATATGTATATATGTATGTACATATATATATGTATATATGTATGTACATATATATATGTATATATGTATGTATACATTTTTCAACTCTAAAATATGAAATAAAAACCCTTAGTAGCTATTTTGAAAGCATTGAATTTTTTTAATTTAAACTTGCAAAAAACTACATCAAACCCTCATTAGTGGAAAAAAAAAACAAAAACATCATACAAAAAATTCAACCTGGTACCCTAATCAAACAAAAAAATTATATATATGTACATATCTATGTATGTATATATGTATATATGTATGTATATATGTTTGTATATGTTTTTAAACTCTAAAGTATGAAATAAAAACCCTTAATAGCTATTTTGAAACCATTGAAAGACCTTTTCAAAATACATATATACATACTATACATACATTCTTAATTATATGTATATGTATGTACATACATACATACATACATACATACATACATACATACATATATATATATATATATGTATGTATTTATGTATGGGCAAGGGTATAAGTGTGATTATGGTTGGATATTGAATATAGATGGAAATACTTATAGAGATAATCCACTACCATGAAAATAAATGATTTATCATATGACTTACAACTCTTCAATTAGACCCATGCTAATGTGTGCCCATACTATAATCAAAATTAAAAATGGTTGTAGAGTGGTTGGAATAAATTTACTTGCTGGATCCTTGGGGCATTGAGGTAGTAAATATTTAGGCATTTCAAGGATGAAAAATCTTATCAAGGATTAGTTTCAAGTCCTTATATTTAAAATTGAGTCTATAGTTGGGGTCATCTACTTGGCACAAATTTGAGGACCACTATATGGTGAGGTCCCTTTTTTATTAAATTTTCTATTAATGTGAACTAAAAATTTGGGAGGAACTCATAAACATACCCTTGAAGGTGTATTAGTATCTAATTACATTGAATTGAATCCATATTTTAGTAAAATCCCATGGGATGACACCCAATGTGTGAATCCATTCAATGCCCAAGATTATGTCACAACAAAATTGAAAGGAAAAAAACATGTTAGATAGTAGAGCATAATCCCCCATGGAAACCTTGAAATTTTGATAGTTTTCTTACACATTTTCAATGTACCACTATTAGCAATCATCACTTTAAATTAGTTACATGGATATTGATAGTTCACTTAGTTTTCTTTTCCACTAAAGGGTTAATGAACTTATGAATATTAAGCAACATTCTTTGAAATGGCTCAAAACCTTCATAGTTTAGGAGAAGGAGGTCCCTAATAATGCATGCAAGATAAATAACTATAAACTAATTAAAAAAACTAAACTAAGATCTCACTTTTCTAAAATGATGCAAGATTAGGTTACACTACCTAGGGGATGCTCCTACATAAATACATCAAGTATAATATGTAAAGACCACTAGATGCATTGCGTAGTAGACTAAACTATAGACTAGAGCCTTCCTATTAAAGAAAGAAGATTGAAAGTATACTCATCAAACAACATGGTTTCCTACAAAATAACCACATCTTAAGGGGTCCTAATATGATTTGTCTTAAGGGGATCAAATAAGTTCTCAAAATTTGGTGAAGTTGCCTAAGGAAACCAAATTTAACAATTATAATATACATGATATTTAGTTAAAAACCAACCTTGTTTCCTACAAAATAACCACATTTGTAAGGGAAGATATGAGGAAGTTAAAAACCACCTTCCTCTTGTTAGGGGTGTTAAGGCCTCAAAAATTTCAAGAGAGGCTTCTCATGGAAGGGGAGGATGAAGGCTTCTCATGATAAGATTGTGCAAGATTATAATATGAATGAGATTTCATGAGAGGGCAGTTAGTAGATTTAACAAGAGTTATCTCAATAAACTATTCCACAAGAAATGTTGTCTTGTGAAGAAAAAAGGTTTGCTAAATGATTCAATGTCATTGCATAGTACATGTATATTTCAAAGGCTCTATGCATCTTTTCCATTCCTTCATGAACACTACCTTTTTCACTAACTTGCAAGTCCATTATTCCAAGGGCCACCCAAGTTTTGACATTTTTAGGTTCTAGTTGCCATCATGCTCAAAATGAAGAACCTCAATGTTGTTTAATAATTCAATAAATGATTCTCTCTAAATATAGGAATTTTTATAAATTCAAGGGTACACCATAGATACAATCCTAAATTGTCAAAAGTGGGTTAATATAGGGAGAATGTAGCACTATACATTACCTAGAACATAATATTAGGTGTGATGGATCCCAAAGTGATAGGTAACCATAAAGTAATTAAAAACCACAAATTTGATTGAACATATTGTCAAATGATAAGTTCAAATTGTGGTTACTGCAAAGCTTGTTATATTTTATCTTGCTAAGTTCTACCTTCCCATAATAAATGGTGTAAGGTATTTGGAAGGAACTCATTTTGGAAGCCTTTTCTATTTCAATTTATGCAGCTAACATTGTAGTTATATCTTGAGTAGCTCAACCAATAAGAATTTTATAAAACATTGCAACCTTTTGATAACCCTTTAAAAAATATTAACTTATAGTAAATACATAGAGTTGAGAAAGATAGCGCTTCATGTGATTTACCATGTATTTAGTTTGACATTGATGTAGAAATAATTAGTTAAAGCTAGAAGCACTATCTTGCACCTCACCAAATATTATCCCCTTAAGCCATCAAATGTTTTGTCCTAGGAGCTTACTTCATAGATCTTGATGGCACTCTCAAAATTTTCAAATTTGAGATGACCATTTCAAAAAATTTGCCTCTGCACTTGCAGAAGTGCACCTAACAAATTTGCCTGAGTGACCTACTTTGGAGGGTCATATTTCAAAGCTTGTTGATTTTCGTGCAAAACCCATTTGCAAGCTCACTAATGTGTTCTATGTTATGCATGTCAATTTTAAACTTCCCATGGCAAGTTTTGATAGGGTTTCAAAAAGCGAAGTTGGAGGGTTTCAACATCTTTTTGTTGTTTGCAAACATTCAGTTATGCAAAGTAGCCTCCCATTTGAGCTTGCATTTTGTAGCTGGTTGAATGTTAAGTAAAAATGATTTTTGCTCTCCATTTTCATACTAAGATGAGCTCACATGTTAGGTTTCAGAGCTTCATGATGAGTTTTTCTATTTTTAACAAGTCAACCAAATGCAATTTGTTCAATTTTGCACCTGCATTTTTAGAAACCTTTATGAGAGGCCACATTCGACTATTAATAACTTTTGATCAATGATGATTCAAGAAAATACCTCTTGCACATGTGTTCACTACACCAAAATGAGATACTGTGTCTAATGGGAGCTCACTGGGAGTTGATTTGATATTTTTTCAATGAGGTGATTTCGTGAGTTTTATTTGGTTCTAAACAAGCTGTTGCAGAAAGTTCAATTGAGTAACTTTGATAGTGAATATATCTCACCTCGTGACTCATTTCTCTGATCTGTCTGATGCACTCCATTCCTAAACTAAATGTCTACATGCCTGCAATTTTTCATTGCTCTAGGAGGTCGTTTGCCTAGTTTTCCAGGTTGATTCCAGAGCCCACTTGGCCAGTTTTCACCATTGTTCAAATTTGCTAGAAAATCGATTCTAATTGCAACCCAATTCGTTTTTCAACTTTTGAAGCATTCAGAGGCCATGCCAGGTCAATTTGAGCATAAAAATTGTTTGAAAATTGTTTTTTTTTTTTTTTCGGGCCCACGTGGGGACACGATGTGCTCAACATAGTTTTGAGGTTGATAGTGGTCCAATGTCTAAAAGGGAGACACTTGATACAAATACATGTAAGAATTATAAAGGTGCCTAAGTTACGTGGACCTGTAATGAGAGCAAAGAAGAAAAAGCATGAATAGAAAGGAAATTATTGTTCAAGTGAGTAATGGTACAAGATGATGGGAGTAGTAGAAGATCTCAAATGACAAATTGTAAAGGATGCAATATCAGCTTTGGATGGTTTAGATCTTTAGCAAATAGAACTTGGAGTGATGAAGTTAAAGTGTACTATCCCACAAACATTTTCTCAAGGGGTTTTGTATGCGTACTACCTACCGATGCATGGCCACTAATGTGTCGCCATGTCCAACTGCAAGAAATACTCTACTCTTTTCAGTTCTAAAAGGTGACTAGTTCTTTGTAAAGCATGTTGCTCGAACATTGTCAATACTGTCAACATTAGGAAAATTGAAAAATTGCAAACAGTTAGAAGTTAGGATGTTGAATTTGACACATGAATGCAAACAAGGCCAAATATCCCAATGCACCGACATTAAATCTCACTATTCCTCCTGAAGAAGAGATGCTTGATTATGGAAAAGATGCCTTGCTGATTGATTATAAGAAGTCAATAGATTGTAGAATGCTCAAACCATGTTTGGGTGTAAGAAAATCCATCAAGGCACAAAATATAAAAGCACTCAATTAGCTTTCTCTTTAAAGCAAAGGAATAATCACCAAATGGGTGCCAAAGGAGAATACAAGGGATAGGCTACTCATGAAGACTGATGCACCAAAATGCATTTGTTAAAAAAACTAGCAATCTCAAGCCATAACCAATGGAAACTACAGGGCAACAACTAAGTGGAACACTGCATTCCCCCAGTTGCCAACGTATGCACAACAAAATGGATCATTGAAAAGGATTTTGGAGATTCCAAGTCAAGGCGCCAGCAAAGCAAGGTAAAGGTGTTGATAGACTTTAGAAGCCTCCATCAAAGCGATGAATGAGGCGTAGCCATAGTAACAGTTAAAGAAGGCATTGAGGTAAATGGAAAATCCATAAGTACTTGACAGGTGCTAGGTGGAATGTTCTAAAACAAAAATGATTAACTATAAAAAAAGAGAGCTATTCAGGTAGCTTGGAAATCCATCAAGGTATAAAGGATAAAGGATTCCAACACTGGAAGCGCATACACAAAATCCAACTGTTGAAAATTCCAAAGAAAATTCAATAGGCTACACTAAAGGAGAATGGAGGCTCGAACCATGAGATAGAATCACAACACTATTTGATCTTGTTTATGCTGTGCAACATAGAGAGAGGAGCAGAATATTCACAATGGAATGTTGAAGAAGCCTTAGAGACTCTTGAGAAAATGAAATTACTTAATGAACTTAGTAAAATGGGATGCCATTATTGAGGGTAGCACACTTGGGAGTGCCATTACAACACACACACAACATGGTTTTGCTGGAAACACCATCAAAAAACATCAAAATGCAAACAAGATGCCTCCATTCGAGCATAAGGAAAGCAAAATAAATGCATCGAATCATAGTGGAATTTGTTAAAGACTTTAAAAAACCTCAAGCAAGTGTAGTTAGCAGACTTTATGCGCATTTGAGAAGGGGGAGGAGTCCAAGGATGGGAACGTGGTTATTTTGCAGAGGAGGTATCAAAACTTGTAGTTGAAATGTTTTTCCGCGATGCTTAGATGAAACAAGATGCAAAGTGAACAAGTAGATGCATGAGAAAGGTTAGGGAAAAACAAATAGAGACCAAGAATACCGACGACTGGGAGAAGAGATGCAAATGTAGCAACATCATAGCTGTCCCCCGCTAGTTCACAACCATAAAGTGAGCACGGGTTAATTCCCTTGAGATGGCGAGGAGGAGTCAAGTGAATGGTGGGTCCCAGTGACAAAAAATTAATGCATGGTATATAATTTAATATACCCGAAGAAAATATTAAAGGGATTTTTAGTCTTCCTCATTTATTTCTTGTGGGGCAAGCGAGATGAGACCATGTAGCAGTGGGCCTGGGTGAAGTCTCGTGTAGGATGAGAAAATATTTCAAATGGGGTAAGTGAAAGTGAAAAATGAAAGATGGGTGCAGTGTAAAGCACGATTTTGATCTTCATTTTCCCAATAATTTTTAAATGGTTTTCACTTTTGAAAGTGAAATAAAGTATTATGGGAAAATTCTTTAATGAAAATATGAGGCCTGGTGAAATTTTTAAAATGCTTCCAAATATTGTGGGAAAATGTTTTAATGATGAATATAGTGGGTTGGGTTAAATTTTTAACCCCAAATATAGTTCAGACATTTGCACGTGAAAGTGCACAAAGGAGCATTTTAATGTGAAACATTCTCTTTGCTGAGGAATAAAATGTAAAGGGATATGGGTAAAGTGAATTTAATATTCACTTTATAATTAAAGGGCCAATGTGTGCTAGGAATTAAAGAGCAAAAATATTAAAGTTATGAAACTTTAATATTTGGAAATGGATAAAGTAATGTGCAACTCCAGCATTGTCAAAGAATAGAAAAGATAATTTTCACGGGGACAAAAATATTTTCCACACAACTGTTAGGTGGATGGAAATTCCTCACATGGCAAAATTTTCTATTACTGGGCAACTTACAACAAAGGAAGATTTGGAGGTAAAGTTTGTTACTGAAGAGAGATGAGAGAAGCTTTAAAAATTGCTGATGAATGAGAAAGAGGCTGCCATATGTCATCAACAGATCAGTTTTAGGGATGCTTCTATTTTCTATTTCTTATCTTCATCTCTCATTGTTCTATGGTTTTGAATTCTTGTGTGGGGTTGGGTAGATAGAAAATATTAAGTTCTGAGTCATTAGTTGAGTCTATAAGTTGTAAATTATGATTTTATGAGGAAATATCAACTAGTTTGTGTAGATAAATCATGAATGTCTTCAAAGTGTTTCCACATTCATGAATATCTTCAAATTGTCTCCATATTTATACACATTTAGTCATATGAATTCAATAATACAAAGTATCTTTGAGTTTGTCATCTCAAATTTCATGAGATTGTTTTGCCTATTCATTGTTCTGTTTCAATGAAATGATTAAAATGCTTTGAGTAGATAATTGTGATTGAAGTGTGCAGGTTGGATTTGATAAGAAGAATTCAATTGATAATAAGAGAGGATCTATTGATGTAATACGTTAACAGTTGTAAATCAACTGGTTGAAGGTTATTTTTTGATGAGTTCTCTTTATGAATTTGGCTCCATGGCCCAAAATTAGGCACTGGTCTATTGTTCAACTTGATGCATCTCAGAAAAAAATTTAAATTCTAAATCATTTTAAATCCTTAATATTTGGTTGAGTTTTTTACTTCCCAATTGTTGAGTAAGTGTTGATATACTAAGAATTTAGCCATATTTGAGGTTGTCAATGCATTCCTTAGTGTATTTTCATTGGAAGTTATATGCTATAAAAGGAAATGTCCATTGTCTATGTAAGTGAATTAAGTTTTAGGCATTGTATAGGTTGACCCACCTTGGTTTTGCAGAGCCAAAAGTGTAGAAGATCTCAGTCTTTGGCTGAATCTTGTCAATTGGCCAAATCAACCTTTGAGTTTGAGCAGAAGACCTTGGCTAAGTATTTAGAATTCAATTGATCTGTTGATATTTGGAACACCAAAAAATCCCCTTAAGCCATCCTATTACCCTAAACCCTAAACCATAAAGCCAAAATTTCAAGTCCTAGGACCTTAATTAAATTTGGTTGCCTTGGGAAACTTCACCAAATTTTATTTCCTTAAGGCATCATTTTGTCCTAGGACCTTAACTCATAGATCCCCTTAAGCCATGCCTTAGATAATTAATGAGATTTCATAGATCACATTAACACTTATTTGTTTTTTCATTTACATGCCTTAGACATAAATGAGCCTTACACATTTTTCATTTTTATTCAATTAGGTCATTTGTATTGAATGGTTTAAGGGGATTTTTAAACACGTATATTACATTTTGAAATTACAAATTTAATGCAGGTTTGAACTTATATCTAGATCATGGATCAATTCAATATTGATGATATTTGTAATCCACCTTCATGCCCTCCATCTCCAGCCCCTTGACCTCCACCTCCACCCACTCCACCTCATAACCCCCCACCTCCATCACCTACATTTGATGGTGCTTGCTTGCAAGCATAGATTGATGTGAATGTTAGATCCATTCACGATCAAATCAAAGCTATTCAAAATGAGGAATGTATTCCACCACATTTAAGGTGTTTTGCATCTACGATGCAAAATGTTGTTGATGTCATTAGGTCCAATGATGTGGACTTAGATGAGCATCAATGATGGCTAGAGGAGAGGAGATAGTTCTATTCTGAAAAGGAAAACACAAAGAAACAAAGAGATGCAGTAGAAAGCCACAAAACATTATTTTAAGATAATGATCTTATTGAATTTCATTGAATTTTGCAGTTCACACTAACAATGATCTTATTTTTATAAAGAATTTGACCTTGAATGGATATTTTATAAAGAATTTGGTTGGATGGATATTTTTAGCGTTGAATAAAATGAAGATAATAATATAATGATGAGACAAAAAATTAGTAAGAAATATTGAATAATCTATTAATTAATATTGTATAAACTTTTTAATTGGTGTTGAGGCAATGGGCCTAACTCGATTGGATAAAGCATCTTGTTTTAGGAAAAAGGTCACGAGGTCTAGTCTCTCCACCATCCCTATGGTACTAGAGGGTGTGTCGCACCAACACCACTAGTCACATGGAATTTTTTTACAAGTGCACTACAGTTTATAGGGGGACAAATACTTAGCTGATTCCTACAGTCTAAAAACAACTTTTTAATTAATGTTTTTTCTTTTTAATTCTAATTTTTAGAGGTGTATCTATGGTGGATTGCATTCACACATTTTGAAATTTTTATAAATATTTAGATATACTTAGTTTGTGGTACTTAGAATTGTTTTGATATACTAAACCCTAAACCCATCATTCTATCCTAGATATATGGATTTTTTTTTGATATACTAAACCCTAAATCCTAAAGCCATAATTTTTTCCTAGGATACTTAAGCTATAGACCCCCTTAAAACTATACTTAGGGCCCCTTAAAAGCCATCATATATTATTAATTACATCCTTTAAATGTACATTTTAAAAATTAATATATATTTAACTTAATGAATTCAGTTGCCTTGAGCAACTTCACCAAATTTTATCCCCTTAAGACATCATTTTTTCCTAGGACCTTCATTCATAGATCCTCTTAAGCCATCCTATTATGACCCCTCAATCCATCCTATGAGGACCCCTTAAGCCATCACAATTTATCCTAATAAAAATTATTAAAGAGGTAATTTTTAATGAGATTTCATATCACATTAACAATTAAATTTTATCCCCTTAAGACATCATTTTTTCCTAGGACCTTCATTCATAGATACCCTTAAGCCATCCTATTATGACCCCTTAGGCCATCACAATTTCTCCTATTAAAAAGATTAATGATGTAATTTTTAATGAGATTTCATATGACATTAATGAGATTTTTGTGTATGTTTTAATTTATTTTTTAATATGTATACATACATGATTTAATTACATAGTTAGATATTACATTTTGAAATTTGTATGTATATGATCAAGTTAAATGATGCATGTATGTGTATGTACATGTATCCTATATTTTTTACACTCATGTACATTAATGATGTGTGTATGTGTATGTATGTTAATTTTGTATAGTTTTTGTAGGTTCATTTATATACATCATGGATTGATTTGACATTAATGATATTCTTAATCCACCTGTTCAACCCCTTCACCTCCATGCCCTCCCCCTCCACCTCCCCCTCCACCCCCTCCACCTCATAACTTACCACATCCATTATTGGGATTCGATGAGGCTCGCTTGCAAGCCTGGATCAATGATAGTGCTAGATCCATTTAGGAGCAAAACAATGCTATTCAAAATGAAGCATTGGTTTCTCCACACTTTAGGTTTTTTGCATATGTGATACAAAACATTGTTGATGTAATTAGGACTATTGATTCAAACTTAGATAGGCATCGACGATAGTAGGAGGATATGAGACAATTTTATTCAATGGTCTCTCCTACAAAGATATTTTGGACCTAAAAATAACAAAATTCCATCTTGCACCGTATTTTACAGACCTTGTCAATAACCTTCCCATTCTTGTAAATAAAACTAGAATATCGATGAGGTGGTGTAGAAATCCACAAATGTATGCAGATTCTTAGGAGTGATGGTGGATGGTATTTGACCATCCACCACATGCTAATTTGGAGGTCCTTTTACACTTTTTGAGGAAAGTATATGAAGAGTTTATTTTGGGGGTAAAGCCCAATTATTTTGATTTTAAATCAATTTAGGGTGTTGGTGGCGGCATACCATAACAGAGGTTAGGGGCACAATTTGATTCCTGATGCCCCATGCAATCCCAACCTCTTGTAGATCCTCTTGCTCCTACCATTCTTGCACCTCTGCATCATCAGGTGGTGGTATATGCATTAGGATCTTTGAGTACACTCACATGAAATCTTAATGAGCACACTTCAACATTGATGACTATAGCTAGAGAGCCTAAACACGAAGAAGCCTTGTATGGAGCTAGTCCTAGTACCACTCCATGAGTGTTGATACCCTACATATGTACCAATTTTCATCAGGTATGCTATGGACCTGATCAGGCTACACCCAGTTCAGGTGGACATGGAGATTTTGGTGGCATCAATTCATATGTTTATTTTCTTACTACAAAGCATCACCCTACAAAAATTTCAATAAAAGTATAAATATGCATGTACATGTTGAATTTATAACAATTTTTTAAGTGCGCACATATTTTTAAAGAACATATATATCAATTTTTTTTTAATGTCTTAACAATCAAATTGTTTGGTGTAGATGGTGACCATAGGGGCATCATATTCTCATCAAGTGTTTATGTTGACAGAAATGCAAGTTGGTAACCCTTATGGGGTATTTTGATTGATTTTTTAAATATATATCAAAATAATTTTTTAAATAAACTTTTTAATTTGTAATTCAATCATGAACATGTGTTTTAAATATTAATATTGGTTTAGGGGAGTCAATCAACTTACAAGTTGGTTCCACCTGAGGGGTTGTCACTCAGAGCTCCTCCATTGTCAGGCATCTCACATGAGGTGCAAGTACATGCATATTGTAAATTATTTAAAACTACACTTACAATTTTATATTTTGAATACATTATATATCAAATGTGCATATGTACACAACTAAATATTATAAGTGTTATGTCTATGTATGTAGGTTGACACAAATATGAGAATGGGGATCATACAAACATTTGATGTGGCAACAATTCATGGGACATCTAAATTTTAGGTTGTTCAAAAAAATTCTACACATGCGTGCACAATTTGATGGTATTTTAAATAGATTTCAATTTACCCCTATTGGTACACTTGAATATTTATATATTTTAACCTAATTCAAGTACACATGTGCTTTAAATTTTACCTTGTAGGACTTTGTAACTAGTGGCACTTTTAGCCTTGATGAGGTCACACCACCTCAACCAAGACATGCAGAGTAGGCTCAAATGGTAATTTAGTATTTTGATCATATTTAAAGTCAATTAAAAATTATACATTGTGTTCATAACTTAAATTAAATTTAAAATTGAATATATATGCATATACTCATACATGTTAAATTAATTTTCTTTTATAGCATGAGACATCTCTTGTAGTTGAGTATGTAGAGATAAGTCCTAGAAAAGAGGATGCACACCAACATCTTATGGTATAATTTAAATATAATAAATTAAAAATTAAATTGAATTTAATCATTTTAATCATCTTACACCTAATTTCAACTTTCTTTTTCCTGTATGTAGATTGATTTAGAGCATGTAGAGACAAGTCTAGGTGCACTAGAGCATGTAGAACAACCTCACATGGTAATTTAATTTTATGTTAAATTATAAATTTTATTGTCATTAAATCATTTCTAATTGTATTACATCTGATTTTAGCTTTCTTTCTCTTGTATAGAGTGATTTGGGTCATCTAGATAGTCCACGTGGTGTGAAGAGGTCTCTTGAATATAAAGATGATATGAGTTAAATTATTTCATGGGTTGTAGTTGATTATTTCATGGACTACATTTATGTACAAGTTTCAACATTTCATTATTTCATGGACTACACATATGTATCAATATTTTCATGGAATTAATATATTGTTTCATGGACTTTATTAATTTCAGTATTTTGTGGTCTATGATTGTTAAATAGTAATTTACACGTGCATTTTCTTAAGGGAATCAAAGAAGTTCTCAAAAAATTGGTTAAGGGGATCAACTGCTTCAAAGTACATGTCTCATGTATTCAATCACAATTGATATAATTAAGTATTAGACTTTAGGGCAACTCATCATAACAAATGATATAATTGACTAGTAGAAATTAGGATGACTCATCATAACAATCACAAAAGTTATGCAAAAATAATGTTAATGTTAATATTTAATTTATGTCATAATAGGATGTCTTAAGGGGTACTAATAGGACTTCTTAAGGGGATCAAAGAATTCAAACTACATGTCTCATGTTGGATCATAATTGATATAATTAAGTATTAGACTTTAGAGCGAATCATGTCATGTAACAAATGATATAATTAAGTATAAATATTTAGGATATGTCCTAAAGGACATCTTAAGGGGATCAAATATTTCAAAGTACATGTATCATATTTAATTGCAATTGATATAATTATGTGTTAGAATTTAGAATGACTCATCATAGCAATCACATTATATATAAAAATAGTGTTAATGCTAATTTAATTTATGTCATTATAGGATGTCTTAAGGGGTCCTAATATGATGCCTTAAGGGGATCAAATAAGTTCTCAAATTTTTGTGAAGTTTCCCAATGAAACTAAATTTAACAATAATATACATTATATTTAGTGATTATACAATCAAATTTAAAGTTTCAAAGTAGGAAAACATGCACATTTAACAAATAAAATATATAGAATATTGATTTTGATATATAAAAGTGTACAATATAATTTTGTATGTACATGTATACAAATTTGCACAAAATGTGTAATTGTGTAATTGTATATGCCAACTCAAAAAAATGTTTACAAAATGTGGCTATGTCATCTCAAGAAAATCTGAAACTTGTGGGAAATGTAGTAGGTCTTCACACCACTTGATATCAAAATGATACAACCAATATCAATATATCATCAGAACATGTATTTTAATTTATATAAAACTATCTATATACACAACTTGTACCTGTATTTACAATTATTCCACATGTATAGGTTGAATATGCATCCTCTCCTTTTTGTTTCAAAGTATGAGATCAATATGATGATGGCTTAAGGATACAAAAAAGGATAATAAATCAATTTTAACTATTAATGTACAAGAAATATCAATATATAATCAAAACATGTATTTATTTAATATATATTTTAACTAATAATTACCTATTTCTACAAAGTATTCTATGTTGTCTAGGTTGAATAGATACATAGACTCTCTTTTTTGTCTCAAAGAAAGTGATGAATTTGTGATGATGGCCTAAGGGTAGAAAGGGACAATTTAAATCAATTTCAACTAATAATGTGTGCAAGCAATATCAAAACATGTATTTAAATATATTTTAACTAATAATTACCTATTTTTACCAAGTATTCCATGTTGTCTAGGTTGAATCTAGATACATGGACTCTCCTTTTTGTCTCAAAGTATGTGACGAATTTGTGATGATGGCCTAAGGATATAAAAGGACAATGTAAATCAATTTCAACTAATAATGCACAAGTCATATCAAAAAATGTATTTAATGTATTTAAAAGAACAATATAAAACTAAAACTATATTTACCTGTATTTACTTATTCCATTGTACCATCTGCATCCTCCCTTTTTTGCAATGCATCAATGATTGTCTCATCCTCTTTCATAGAAGTTATCCATAGCTCTTTATTTGTAGGTCATCCATGATACCTCACAAGTTTTATATTTGTTGCCACCACCAAATGCGATTAGTGTATAATCTTCTTATGTGTTTCATAATCTTCAAATGTAGGCAAACCATTCTAACTTATTAGGTATTTTTGTAGCCAAGTTCCAACAACCACCACCAAAGCTATTGGATACTGATAGTCATCATCAAAGAAGTTCTCAAAATTTGCTTAAGGGGATCAAAGAAGTTCTCAAAATTTTCTTAAGGGGATCAAATACTTGTTATCAAAATTTGCTTAAGGGGATGTCTTAAGGGGATCACCGAACCTGTTGGATAATGATAGCCATCATCATCTTCTTGAGGTGCTATTAACTTATGTTTAGTATCCACACAATGAGCCAACCAATATTTTGTTTCCTCTTCATTCTCCTTAGGTGTAACAACAACATACACATGTCTTGCAAATAAAATTTGATTCAATAACATGCACGTGTCCATATAATTTGACTAATCTACATACATGCATTTATATGTATATAAATAAATACAAGTACTAAGAAATAGTAATAAAGTGAAATAAAATGAAATAATTAAATTAAATTACCTTCTTGTACAAGGTCTGAAACACGGTCATAGTCATCTGATGCAAATGCTTGATCATTTTCTTCAATTGTTGTTTCATATTGATCGTGTGCTTGTGCAAGTTTCAACGATTTTTTCTTCCACTCTTCAACCCATTCTATATTCTCATATGCTTCCCAATCTCTTGAAATACAAAACTGACAAAAACATGCAAGCTCCCTTGTCTAGATAGTCCATGTCCTTGCATTCAAACTCTTAAATGAATGCCATTTAGTGGATTCATTGATTGTCTCACCATCAAGTCTAGGTAGAATTTTCTCTTCTTCAACCAACCAAAAAAATTGACGAACTGTAGAGTACTCGCTTGATCTAGGTGTAGATAATCTTATATTGCATCAATCCACAATCCCACATGCATCTTTAAATTTTACTACAACCTCAAATTTCAATTGATCTCTAGCAAGAATTCTTTTAACACATGCACTAGCTCCATCATGTTCTCCTTTACCATGTCCAACATAAAAAAAACTCCACATTTGTTGGACATTATGTTCCTTGTGAACCCTACTTAACCAATAGAAAATTCAAGCATTCTTGAACTGTCCCATACAATTATCTAACCATATGAGATGTTCTATCATCTAGATTCCTTTTTCTCTTAAATTTTTATAAAATATATTGAAACAATATTGAACAAACTCTTACGAGTGTAAGGGGAAACCCTGTGGTGAAATGGTGGGGCTTCTTGCCTATAGAGCCAACAACCAAGGTTCAAACCTCACAGGGTTTCTCTCTACTGCGTCAATAATTGAGTCTATTTACCTTGATGTTAAGGGGAGGCTCCTTGGTGAACTGGTGGGGCTTCTTTCCTGTAGTGCCAACAACCAAGGCCCAAACCTTAATATTGCTTAAATTAGCAAATCATGAAGATAATTCTTAGGAACATTTGGAATCATGATGGCTATTAAGTCGTGTATGTGCATGAAGTATTTAATTTTCTACCGAATTTGGCAACACCTAGCAATAATGATGCCTTGGGATTTCGTATTATACTCTTTTACAAGGTAAAGATTTATTTGTTGCTTGGAGGTATGTGTACTACCTCATTGGTACCTTCAAGATGTCATCTTGTGCTCCAACGAGCATACTAAAACACGAGTTAAGATTTGATGGGACATGATAAATATGTCATTAAAATGTTTCAAAATTGCCACCTCCCCAGTGAATGTTGCAACTCTTCATGGTGGCATCCTTAAGGTACAAATTTTGTGTGGTAGTACTGCTCATTCATTTTTTCCAATTTAGTAAACTTCCCTTGCATGAGTTGATATATCTTCATGGTCTTGCTTTCATCTACCTTCACATTGTGCAATTTATTAGCCATCATATTTCCTGAAAAATGCGTAGAATCCAAAGGTTTTTTGGTCTTTAAAAAAGTGCTTTATCATTCATTTTCCTCATCCATTTTTAGCAAGCTGGCTGTGCATCTAGGTAACAAGTTCATCTTGAGTTGTAAAGTGAAAAAAGGCTTATGGTATGGCTCTCCGTCCATGGAATTTGAGAATAAAATACTAGGTACAACCATGGGAAAGGCTATTTGAAAACAACCTTTCTCAAGAGGACCTATGCCTCATTTTTAAGCTGGATTCCTTGTGGATATTGGATGCTGTTAGGGCAATGTTGGGTGCTGAGATTACTAGGCCCAGAGCTTGGCTCTTAATTTCCCCCTCCTAGGTTCTTTTAGCATTTTTATCAAATGCTTTGGATTTACTCTAGTCATGGAAGGAATTAGAAGTAATTGTGGTTAAATTTGTTAACTCTCAGTTCATTTACAAGAACACTTTTCTCTCTGCTATACAAAATTATAATCTATTTTCTAGGGAAGGTTATATTGGTGGTTTATTCTCACATGAATCTATTAAGGTTCATGCAAAATTTGAGGAAATTTTTAAAGTCCTCAAATTGGGTCTTCAATTTAGAAATGATTATGTGCTTATATCAACTCTAAAGAAACATGCAAAAACCATCAATGCATCAATGAATTTTGAAATCAAGGATAAGTTTTATGCCTTATCTTTTCTTTGTGATCATCTACAACATCAATTTCTTAATTGGTCTACTGATAAAAAAGGAAAACTGCATATGCAAGCAGACAATTAGGTGCAAAAGGAATTTTATGCATCCCCATTAGCAGAATGCTCTAAAGCTTTGAATGAGGGTTTAGTGGCAAGGGCCTGAATTGTAGTTGTGAATCAATCTAAGGGGGAAAAAATTCCTATTGTTGGATACGACTTCTTTTCTCATGAAATTCCTCTTACCAGAGAAACATAGCTGTAGGACCTTCAAATCAAGGTACATGGTCAAAAATCCATTTGTGCGGAGCGTATGGAAGAGTAGAGTTCATTTAAAGACTTGAGGGTTATCAGTTTTTTGGCGTAGTTCTTATATCTTGAGGATGTTTTGAATGCATAATTCATTCCTCAATTTTGTATCACTCTTATAATGGGGTTATCAGCCAGTTGGGCACTTTAGGGTGATGGTATTGTAGTTATTTTTTTGAAAATTTAGGGTGACAAAAAAATAGGAATTTTAGGGTGGTGGTTCTATTGATAGTTTTTTGTAAATATAGGGTGGCGGTACTGTAGCTAGTTGTTGAAAATCTATTATTGTTCCCCACTAGCGATACTTTTTTGTAATTCTCTACAATTGTTTCAAATTTTGGGCTATAACTAGATGTTTTCTTCCTGGTTCTTTCTTGTCGATATGCCCTCTGAACTAGGATTTGTATATCTATTTAAATATTACTAATATATTATAGTGGCTTGCCACTTTTATTTAAAAAAAACTCTTATGAGTGTTACCGATTGCCACTCAAATAGAAATGATACTTCCTAAAAAAAAAATTATCGTTTGTTGTGCTATCACTTGCATGTCCATAAAAAATATGAACAAACATAGCCACTTGCACTGAATTGTAATATTGTGATTGGATTTCCTCTTGTGGAGCTAGAGTATAGTTTCCACAAAATCAACCACTGATAGTATAGTACCAACTAGAAATGTGTTTCTACATGCATAAAATTGTGCATCAAGTCATTGAGCATGTTGAGAGTGCTTGACATATTTTTGTACAATCTTACTCTTAAATTATCACATAAATGCATGTATAGTAACTTTTTCTATAACTAAATTACAACGCTTGACAATTTTTCCATCTTTTAAAGAATAGTCAACATTCTTAAATCTATTAACATCCACTACTTGTCCAAAATTTTTTCAACACTTTCATGCATACAAACTCTTAAGAATGAAAGATTGCCACAATAGTGCATTGTCCAAAAATACATGAACTTAAATAAAATAATTTTCCATTAAATATTTCACAAAACAAACTTGATATAAACTCCTTTATTATTTTAGGTGGCATATTAATACCACATTCTTGCATAATCATGTTAGCATGTAAAGTACAACATATATATCAAAAAACATCATAATAATAACGAAATTGAAAATGCATTTTACAACAAGATATTCATTGCTAACGTAAAGATTAATAAGCAATGAATATCTTGTTGTAAAATGCATGCTAAATTTGTGTTGTATCTAATAGGTGTTTTTGTAAAAAGGGTTAACAGAGCAATGAATTTTAGGTGGGGTTTTTGCTATGTTAACCTGTTTAGGAAAAGGGTTGGCGACCCGAACCTAGGCTTTGAACCTGATTTGACCTATAAGTTGAAGGTCTTGATAATGTCACAAGAAAATAGTAACTTTGGGCATATGTCTTAACATATTTTTTGTAGAATTTTTTGACAAAATTAAAACCCATTATAGATGAGACAGTGTAGATTCTAAATATATATAAAAAAATTATAATAGGATTATTTTTTATTTTTTAATTAATTTATGATTAAACTAGTATATAAACTTGAATTATCAAGGTTTTTTAGTATTTTAATAACTTTTTATTAAAATATTTTTCAAAATTTTTTTTTGTACAAAAGCATACTTTAAACAATTCTTTTCAATTTGAAAATAAAATAAAAATGATAGTTTAGGCCATCTTATGCACGACGTACATGACAATTTTTCAAAACAACAAATATGACCAATAAAAAATTAACAAAAAAAATATTCAATAAAAAATTACCAAAAATATCAAAAGCGTGCTTATGTGAGTTACAAATATTTTCCCAAAATAATTTAGAAAAATATGATATTTAGGTTAAAATATGGATGACATACACGTGCTTGGTAGGTAAAAAATAAGTGACTTTTAAATAACGGTTTTTAGGAATGCCTATTGAAAATTAATTTGTATGATATATGTATTAAAATAAATTACATATTTTCAAACTAGAATTTGAGTACTACATTATGATTATAACTTTTTTAAAGATTCCATCTCTAAGTGCTTCAATTTTTAAGGTCAAATGTGACTAATTCTAAAAATCAAGGAAAACACTTCCACTTTTTGGCCAAAAAGTGGACTCAACTTCTTGCTAGCACCCTAAAACCTTTAAATGATGAATACATAAAATGAAAAGGATGTATCCTAGCAACTAGGCTTGATGAGGTACCCATGTACAAATGAAAATATCTTATATAATTGAAAAAAAGGAGAAAAAACTTGGGAAAAAACCTCTCTCCAAAAGAGAGAAATGCAAGTGAAGGACTAAGAAGCCTCCCAATCAATGTCCCAAAAGGAATAGGAAAATCAAGAACACCAATAAAACACAAAAAAGTTGTAAATAACTATTGAAATATGACTTCTATAGTGTTAAAAATGAACATCCTCTAAAATCATAATGATTATTAGAATCAAGTGGACAAAAATTTGCATGAGTGCCCCTAATGACACTATTCAAACAAAGATGGAAAATTTAATTAGAGAAAAGTTTTCAAGTTAATTGCAAGTAGTATGATAACTTAAATCCATAACAACAATGGAGAAAAAAGAAAGCAAGAAACATAAAAATAGTGAAACAACATCACTTAGTCTTCAAGCCTCCATTGATTGACCTCCATTGGCCTTCTCCATCTTGCTGAAAATGGTATAATTGTCGCCAGATTTGAAGTGCAACTATCACCTATGCCTTAGACAAACAAAATATTGAAGTAATGTGTGCTCAAGTACTTAGAAGTTCTCAAGCATGTTGTGTGTCAATAATTTGTGTCTAAAATGACTTGAAAGAGGGCCTTTTAAAGAATTACAAATTAAGAATGGATGGCCTGGATTAAAAGTTGGTGAAGCCCTAAGATCAAAGGCTAGGAATCAATGTCATAAGGAGGATTAGGGTTAGGGAAACATTAGGTCAAAGTTAGGGCAATATTTGAAATGAAGGGTTGAGATTTAATTGAAAGCAATTAAATCAATTGTGGAGAAAAAGTAGTTGAAATAATATAAATTATTTAATTTATGGAGGAATGTTGACTTATGAATTAAATTTAATGGTTTAATTCATAAATGGGAATGGGACAAAAGACAATAAATAATTGTTTTAATTATTTATTTGGTGGGATGGAAAGTGGGTTAAATTAATAAATTAATTTAATTGAAGGAAAAATGGTAATGTTGGTAATAAAAAAATTATTTAATTATTAGAGGGAATAAGAACTAATTAGTGACGCATTTAAATAAATAAATATAATTTGTTTATTTAAATAATCACAAAGGAATAATTATGACATTAGGACATGATTAAATAATTGAAAAACATGGTTTGCAAGTCAAGACCATTTTTATGTGTCTACATTTTTCCCCTCTTTGACGTGATGCAATTTATTGCATTGTGTCAAAGAATAAGTCAAAAATATTCCCCATTGTGAAAGTGAGGGGAGGAAGGATGATGAGGAGGGTGGTATGCCCCCTTGAGAGGATAGGCAGGTTGAAAAGAACATGAGTGTTCTCTTGAAATGGATGAGAAGACAAGAGGATGAAGGAATAGAGGAAATGTTAGTGTGGAAGACATGGATGTTAGGGTGAAAAAGGAATACTTCAATATTTTTCCAAATAACATCATAGGAGTTGCATAATCATCATTGGGCAGTACAATGTGACAAATGGACAACAAACACCATAATATGAATTAAACCAAGGTGTGCAAGGTCATCCACTTGTGAAAAATAGTCAAAGACAAGGAATGCCCTAACTCATACTAAGGGCTAAGTTGCCCTAGTCTTTTTATCAAGACACACCAAAGACAACAATCAAGGAAAAACAGGTCATGAGACGTCATCACACCTCTAAATACTTCATGGAACATCCTCAAGGTAGCTAGTAACATGACCATGAGACAAAATGATAAAAAGATAAGACAAAATAGACCAGAAAAATCAACCATTCAATATGTTTTCCAATATTTGTTTGTCAAAAAGTGATTACTTGATGGTTTGATAGTTTGACGATTTGATAGTCTGGTGGTTATGACGGTTTGACAATTGGATGTTGCCTATTTCAGGAAGGACACATCCTGAAAGGGTAGATGATGATTTGACAAAGCCTGCCATTGGGAAGGACACATCCTGGAAAGGCCAATGATGATGTGACAGAGCCTGTTGTTCGGAAAGACACATCCTAAAAAGGAAAATGACATTTTATGGGGTCCAATTCCAAGAAGGACACATCTTGAAGGGGTCCAAAAAGTGACTAGGTTGACATTATGTTGGAAATTTGACTGATGTTTGACTTGTTGGTTTGCTATTTGAATGTTGACATTCAAATGACTCTCTTGTGTTTGAGTGTGACTATGTCTAACTTATTTGACCAAAATGACAAACCCTACAGGACTGACCTAGGTGGCCTCGGGGCTCATCGACTGATGGCCTTGTCTACGTTGTGCACTCAGAGACCTCGTAGTTCGACAGGGATAGACAAACATATTGAAGATGAATTGAAATGTTTTGACTTGACCTAATGTACCCTAAGGGACTGAACCTAGGGGGGCCTTGGGGGAACATCGATGATGGCCTTGTCTACATAGCAAATACATAAAGACCTCATAGTTCAACACGACTCTTGACTTTGTGGAAATGACAAAGTGTTGAATCATGATTTTATTTGTCAACACCTAAAGGACTGACTAATGCCTTAGGGGCACATCAAAAAATGACCTTGCCTACATCCAGTTGTAGAGGCAACGTAATTTGACAAGGACAAAAAACTGACTTGACTAAATCTGACTCTATTTTTGGGATTTTTGAGTATTATCTGGATGTTTTTGTTTTTTTGACATGTTTTTATTTTTTTGGATTTCTTTTTTAGGACATTTTCTAATTTTAATGGATTTTCTGAAGACATTTTATGATTTTTATGGATTTTTTAGGAAATTTTCTGATTTTTATGGATATTTTTTGGACATTTAATGATTTTTATGAATTTTTTCATGACATTTTCTAATTTTTATAGATTTTTTTAGGATATTTTATGATTTTTATGGATTTTTTAAAGACATTTTATGATTTTTATGGATTTTTTAAGGACTTTTTTTGATTGTCAAGACCATGTACGAGACCCACTATAGTCACATGATAAAAGGTTTCCCCTAGTTAGATCGAGAATGAGCCAAGTGGAACGGGATGGAAAGGACGTGCTTAGTATGAATAGTGGACGGTATGCGAGACTTGATGTCAACCATTTTCAACCATGGAAAGAAATGGAATGATGTCAAAGTGAATGTCATGATAATGTTGGAAATGTGGATGTTTATTATGGTCCAAGGTAGATAAAGTGATAATGGATGGCAAAGCGATGACTAACTACACATGGTGCCTGTTTGCCACGTTTTCACCATGGTACTTATCCAAAGCACCTATTTACCAGGTTTTCACTATTAGACGAATTATTTCTCTTTATTTATTTTTTTCATCCTTTTTTTTGGTGTCACCAAGATGCTTGTTTGCCAGGTTTTCATCAAGGTGACAATTTTTTATATTTTTCATTTTTTTTTGTATTTTTAAGGTTTTCAGCTAGACTTTCTGATGCTATACATAGAACTGTCAAAGATGTAGACTATTGATGGGCTTTGTTAGTTGTTCACCATTTGGGGTAGCTAGCACATATGCTCTAGAACCAAAAGAGGATGTGATGATGTAAGGAACTAGCCAATTTGGTTTGAACTTGCCAAGTTTTTCTCTATTAGCTTGATTCTTAGGATTTTGCATGAGGACTAGGTCACCAATGTCGAACTTTCAGACCATTACTTTCTTGTTATAACTATGACATAGATGATTCTGATATGCCTATAGGTGATTCAGGGAATTATGTATTCTTTCATTTAACATCTCTAACTCATGCAGTCATGATTGTCTATACTCCTCATCATCAATCATACCCTTCATGGAGACTCACAAAGATGGGATTTTAACCTCAATGGGAAAGATGGCTTCAACTCCAAAGACCAGGGTGAATGGAGTGGCACTTGTAGGCATGCAGATGCTGGTGTGGTAGGCCCATAGAGTAGGGTTGAGTTGGATGTGCCAGTCATGACTAGCATCATTGACTATCTTCTTAAGAATTTTGATAATCATTTTATTAGATGCCTCAACTTGACCGTTTCCTTGGGGATAATAAGGTGTGGAGAAATGGTGTTGGATATGAAAGTGTTCATAAAGCTCATAGACATCCTAATTTTTGAAAGGACAATTGTTGTCTATGATGATGGATTGTGGGACACCATATCGACAGATTATGTAGTTGATGATGAATTTGGAAATTTGCTTGTCGGTTATGTAAGTGAGGGGAACAACTTCAATCCATTTGGTAAAATATTCAGTAGCAGTAATGATGAATTTATGGCCATTGGATGAGGTAGGATGGATTTTTTACATGAGGTCGAGTCCACATTGTGCGAAGGGCCACAAAGAAGTGATTAAATGAAGCTCTTTCATTGGAAGCTCTTGCATTGGCGCGTGAACTAGATCACTATGTACTTAAAATTTATGACACGTTCTCACAAAATGAAGAGCATCTTTTTCCATTGTCAGCTAGTAATACCCAAGTCTTGTAATCTTTTTAGCTAAAGTCAGGCCACTTGAATGGGATTTGCATATACCCTCATGTACCTCATGTAAGTTTGCTCTTGCTTCGTGAGAGTTGAGACAACGAAGAAGGGTGTTGTCAAAGCTACGATGGTAAAGGGTGTCACTGATGATAGTGTATAAAGCGGCTTTACAGATAAAGGATTTTTATTGGTTATTTGATAGGTTTGGGGGAAGGGTCTGGGAGTTGAGGTAGTCATATATGTCTTGATACCAAGATGAATTGGGACCAACAAGCTCACAAACCATTGTGGATTTAGGAATATCATAAGTAGGAACCAATAGTTGTTCCACTAAGAACTCAAATTATGGCACGTTGCTAGGAATGTCTAGGAGAGACCCGATCATAGCCATTGCATCTGTTGCCTTATTTTGTGCCCTAGGAACTTTCTCAAAAGCAATCATGTGGAAATATGACAGGAAGCTATCAACCATACATTTTTTAGGGAATCAATTTTTCATCCTTGGTGTCATATTCATCACTAACCTGGTTAATGACCAACTAAGAATCGTCGAAGACCAGAAGTGTTTATTTTCCATTTGATAGCCATTCAGAGTCTTGTGACAAGTGCTTCATATTCAACAATGTTTTTTGTGCAAGGGAAGGAAATTCTGAATGACTTAGGGATAGAGTCCCCTTGTGGTGTGATGAATAATATTCCTACCCTTGAGCCATGACCTATGTGAGATCCATCAAAATAGAGCTTCCAAGGTGATGGTGGTTCTACCTACAATATGGATTCATCTGTGAAATTGAACACTAATGGATGATCACCTTGTATAGGAGCATCTACGAGTTGATATGCTAAAACTTGTCCTTTTATAGCCTTGCGTTCCACATACTGTATGTCATACTCACTCAGTATCATTACCCATTTTTCCAAATGTCCTGTCAATGCTACTCAATTGAGGAGATACTTCAATGGATCTATCTTGGCCACTAAGTGTGTTTTATGATTCAATATGTAATGACATAATTTCTGAGTAGTGAAGACAACTACAAGACAAGCATGTTCAATGGATGTGTAGTTGAGTTCATATCTGACCAATGTGCAACTGATGTAGTATATGGCCCATTTTTTTCCTCATAATCATTTTGTGCCAACAATGCCCCCAGTGCTGAGGTAGTTGCATAAATGTATAAAATAAAAGGTTTTCCTTGAATGGGAGGCATGAGGATTGGAGGTGATAATAAATATTATTTAATCTGTTTAAAGGCTGCCTGACATTTATTTGTCCACACAAACGGGATGCCCTTGCACAAGAGATATTGAAATGGTTGAAATTTTTCTACAAGTTGTGCAATGAAGCAACAAATGGATTGTAGTCTACCTTGTAATGTACTTAAGTCACCGATCCCTTTGGGTGGGTGCATATCTAATATAGATTTCACTTTAGTAGGGTCTACTTCAATGCCTCTATGAGAAACTATGTACCCCAAAGTTTTTCTTGACGTCACACCAAAGACACATTTCTTTGAATTCAAACGAACCTTGTATTCTTCCAGTCTCTTGAAATTTTTGTCTAGTACCTTGAGATGATCTTTGTGTGTCAATGATTTTTCCAAAAGGTCATCCACATAATCTTCCATTAGTGTATGCATCATGTCATGGAATATTGTTTTCATGGCTCTTTGATATGTGGCACCCACATTCTTAAGACCAAAAGGCATGACATTCCAACAATAAGTACCCCAAGGACATGTGAATGCAGTTTTGCATTGATCCTCAAGAGCAATAGAAATTTTATTATAACCTAAGAAACCATCCATAAGAGACAACATCTCATATCCTGCTGTGAGGTCAACAATAATGTTTATGTTAGGCAGTGGAAAGTCGTCATTTGGTTATGCCTTATTTAAATCACAAAAATATGTGCAAATGCGGATTTGACCATTGGGATTTGTGACAAGTACAAGATTGGATATCCAATCTACATAATCTATTGACCTTATGAAACCCACATCTAGCAACTTCTTGAGTTTAGCCTTGACCAACAATGCAATATGTGGGTGCACCTTTCTTAACTTTTATTTAATTGTCTTAGCATTAGGCAACAAAGGTAGGTGGTATAGTACTAACTCTGGATCTAGTCCCAACATATCAGCGTAAGACCATGCGAAGTTAACCTTTCATTCTGAAAAGAACTGTTGGAATTCTAGTTTTTTTTCTTTTGTCAGTGATGTAGCAAAATAACCATTTTGGGGTCCTTTGTAGTAGCTATGTTGAATTCGATAAGCATTGCAAATTTTTCTTGAGTGATGGGGAGAAAGTCCAATTCTCCATCCTTGGGTGCCTCAGGAAGGTTTTCACCCTTGGATACGTCCTTTATTTTTACCTTTTTATTGTAAGAAGGTGCCTTTTGGTTTTCACCTAAAGATGTGTCATTTTTTGTTTTATTTTTATTTTTCATTTTGTGACTAGAGGATGACATAGTTTCCCTAAAGTAGACTACACAATCTAGGTCAATAGAAAATCCAACCTTGTGGTCTCCACTTGGTATACCCTCACACAGTCCCATGAGTTCTGCTATGGCCTTATCATTTTGAAATATGTACATAACTGGCGGGCCTTGTTGATCCCAATCAATTAGTTGTGGGTAGACTAAGGAAATACCATTATCAATATTGGTGAATGGTGGGGAGGAGGTGGAAGGAATGTTGATGGATTCAAAGAGGTTAAAGATAAAATTGTCATCATCCAAATCCACATGAGATTCTATCTAATATTCTCCTTCACTTGATTCATACTCATTGTCAAAATAAGGGATGAATGGACTGGCATTGAGGTCAATAGTGTCAAGTGGTGAGTTAGATGATTCCAAGTGAGGGTCATTGTTGTTAGATGGTTGGATGGGTCTGGAAGAAGGATGGTCAATGGGGCTAGAAGATAATTTAGGTTTGTCATTGTTCCTTGAACAAAAGATTCTATCCTAGTCTTCCCTATTCCTTGGGATTTTAGGGTTGTCATTATTTTGTGTGGGATCAATTTTAAACATTTTCCAGAATCCTTCTTCAAAAGTAGGTCCTCCTAATTCAAGGAACAATTTTTCAAGGCAACAGTCACTCAAGGATCATTGGGATCCAAATTCCCATTCATGGGAGTCAATTTTGGTAAAGGGGTCTTCAGTTGTCTTGACACCTTCAGAAGCATTTACTCTCACCTGAGAGTACAGTGGTATGTTGATCACCAAATTCAAGTGGTCCTAACCCTAACCCAAGATGTTTTGGTCTTCCTGGAGGTTCTCGTCTTCCTAATTTTTCTTTGCCAAGGCCACTCGTTCCATCATAGCCTTTACCATATATCTCTATTGGCAATGGGGGTGGACTTTCAAGTTCTCTGTAGATCCAATACAATACATCTTTTGCGTCTTCTTTACTCATGTTGCCCCATTTTATGAATATTGTTTTTGGAGGAACTTTGAAAAATTCATTTGGCTCTATCATGAAACAAGGCTTTCCATAGACCTTAGGAGACTTGGGTATTTTTTCTATGCAGTAGGCCATGTTTAGATTATATTCTCCACACTCTTGGTCTTGGATCTTGACAATTGGATTAGTGCTTGGGGTGGTGGATGATGTGGATGATGTGGTGGATGTCAAAGAGGTGGATACGACTGCTAATGAGGTGGATGTGGAGGTCAAAGCGATGGATGTAGACATGGAGGGCTTAGCAAGTGTGGATGGATCAATGTATTTGGAGGAAGAAGTTGTTGAAGCTTCAAGATTAATGGGAACTTGGGGGTCATAAATTCCTCTCAAATTGGTACAATATTGAAATGGGTCAGGATCTCCATATATGGTTATTTCAATACCGTCAAAAGGGAACTTCAAGCATTGGTGATAGGTGGAAGGGACAACCTTTAGGGCATGAATCCAAGGTTGACCAAGAAAAATATTGTAAGCAAGTTCCAGATCTAGGACCTCACAAGTTGTATCCACAATCACTGGTCCTATCCGAATAGGGAGTGTGATTATGCCCTGAGAGGAGCATTCTTCATTATCATACACCTTGATAACTATGCTCTTTGTAGCATCTACACAAGCATCAAACAATCCTAGAGCCTTAACTAGTTTTAAGGAACAAATGTTTAGTCCTGCTCCACCATCTACTCAAAATTTTTGACCTTATGTTTGTGGACAAAAACTTCGATGCGTAAGGCATCATTATGATTGGTCTTTGGTGATGAATAATATTGGTCTAAAAATGTTATGTGATGGGGTGTAGTGAGGTATCCCACCATGGCCTCAAATTGGTTGACATCAATATTTGTAGGGACAAACGACTCTTGCAAGGTTTTGTCAAGTATAGCCTTATGCACGAGAGAAATGTGAAGCAACTCAAGTATGGAAATTTGTGCAAGGGTTTGTCCAAATTGATCAATAAGGTTAAACTAACTCTTAGGTTGTGACTGCTTTGTAGATGAGTCAGGTTGTGATTTCCTAGCAAATGGATCAGGCATCGTGATTTTTCATTGCCTAGGAGGAGGAGGACCAACTATGGTGACTTTTCTGCTTCAGGGAGTGGCATTACATGGAGGTGCTCTTTTGACATTGATGGTATTGATGTATTCATCATCGGTTCAAATGTGGTTAATAATAGTTGGATTGGAATAATCATATGCGGCATGCGTGTAATTGGCTTGATTATTATTTATCCTAGGACCTGACGTTGAGGCTTTATTTGAACCATGGTCTTGCAGTGGGTTCTTGTGAATAGTATGGTCTGCATTTGATGCAAATTGTGGCCCACCCACTTCAATTGTGTGATTTTCAATGAGGTCTTGAACCAAATTCTTTAATTGTCAAGAAGAAGAGGTTTTATGCCCTTTAGTGTGGTGGTAATCACATAAAGCATTGTCATCCCACCACAATGGCTTAAATTTTCCTAGGTCATATGGTTTAGGGTCTTCTAGTGTAATGACACCATTTTGAAGGAGCTTCTTGAGGATGTCCTCGATTGGCTCACCCAAAGGGGTATATGGGTATGTGCAGGATCATCATGGAAAAAATAGGCCCTTAAGTGGCAATGAAAATTAAAAAAAATCAGAGTTAGGAAACTTGACATAAAAATTTGAATAAGTTATTTATATTATTTCAAAAATATGTAAGAATAGAATTTGTGGAAAATTGAATGTAGTTTCTAAACTACTAGGTTTATTTTTCTAAAAATCTATTTGGTGAAAAATTGAAATTTCAATGCAGTAGTACTTAAATTTTAGGGAAAATAAGAAGTAGGTGTCCTTTTGACCACCGAACCATAATAAAATCATAATATTTTTTTATAAGATTTTAGATATAAGTAGAGGACTCACGCTTAGATGTGATGGATTTTTTTGTATTTTTTTTCCAAGTAAATAATTAATTATGAATTTTTAATTACAAATTTTAAAAAATATAAAAAATCTTATGTTTGACCACCTTAACTTGGTCAAAAATTCATGAAATTCATTTTTTTTTAAACCCATAGTATGTGAAGCATGTTTTGGATTCAAAAAATGTGATACCGTTTGAAAGTTATAAATTTTTTTCAATCAGGCTATCAATTAGGACTTTAGTCGTAATTCTAATAGAAAATGAATAATAATAATTTATTAGATTCAAACTAAAGTATAATTTATATTGGTGGAAAGCTGAGAAGCTCCTTTACAAACCCTTTTCGTTTCATCAATGTTGGGTAAAAAAAAGTCATCAGCCATATGCGCGAAGTTTGGAAAAGCAAGGTAAGTTGTTAAACACGTTTTTTGTGTTGACTTCTTAGGATTGGTAGGTCTGAACCAAAATCCAAAACAAGTCTGAGGCTAATCCCTAGGCATTAATTTTGTGTCACAAATATCAGATAGCTGATTTGAATTCGATATCCGATATGTTCTATATAGATTTGCAAAAATGATATACAATTTATAATATATGATTTAAAAAATGCAATAAATTTTATAATTTAATATATAATATACAATATAGTTTATAATGTAATATATAATATACAATTTATGACAATCTCTTACCGAATTATGTATTTAATATATAATATATTATATTATTATGTATAATATTTCAATATTTTAGTTAATGTATAAATATTTAAATATATATATTACTAATATATAAAATATTTAAATAATATCTCTTTCCCTCTCTCTCCATGTCTCTCTCTCCCAAGTAACTCAATCACTCATATCTCTCTCCCCTCTACCCTTTATCTCTCTCTGACTCCCTCCCTCTCTTTCATTGACTCCCTCTCTCTCTCTCCTCCCTACCCTAAACCCTAAACCCTG
>VDFB02379711.1:158385418-158474737 GCA_007258455.2 Sequoia sempervirens
ATGAAAATGTGGAAATTGATAATGCAAGAAATGTTCAAGGTGAAAATGTTGGATTTGAAGATGTTGAACATGATATTAAGAGTGGGAATGAAATAGTAGAGGTGATAATGTGAAGAGGTGAAATGTTGGATTTGAAGATGTTGAACATGATATTGGCTTGGGAATGAAATTATTCAAATTGTGTGAAAATGTTGGAAATGAAGATTTTGAACATAATATTGAAGCAAGTTTAAATTATGTTTCACCAGATTACATGAGAAATGAAGAACCTTGTGTGGAAGAAAGACATATTCCAAATTCAAGACCTTCAAGAACCCCTAAATGGTTACTTGAATTTGATGAGAACATTATAAACATTTTTAAAGGAAAGAGGTCAACGCAAACTGTTTGGCTGTGGGCTAGAAGACTTTTCAACCAATATTTTAGTGATAAGACATTGATCGAGCAATGCTAACTTTTTGCACAATTGCTAAAGATGCAAAAGATGAGACCGTTGCTAGCCAAATTGAAGATTCGTGTGAACAAGAAGACCGAAAAAAATTCTATTATTGCCAAAAATATTTTTAATACTCTGAAGTCTATTGGAAAAAATAACAAGGAAAAGGATAAGAGAGCTACTCGAAGAGTCATTACAAACACCTTAGTAAGCCATCAATTGAAAAAGGCTCGCTTTATGAGACAAACTTGTATTGATTTTGACATAAATCGTAAAACTTTGGATAGAGCACTCACAAGAAGAGAAAGAATAGATGATCCTCTTCAAAATGATACATGGGATTTTTCTGAGAGGCTTCCATGTGTTGATAAGAAGCTAATCGATAATGTAAAGCAGGTAATTCAACAATTTTGGAATGATAACTCTAGAGTATCACCCAATTCAAAGGATTTTTTAATGTTAATAACTGGAAATCAAGACCGTACACCGCATCCTAAACATTTCTTGGAATCAAGCCAAACAATTTTGTTCAAAAAATTTATTGAAACACATCCAAATATGGAAATCTCACAAAGGAATTTCGAGGGTTTGAAGCCATTTTATTGTGTGCCTCTTAAGATTCGTAATACTTGTTGTTGCAAATACCATGTGGAGTTTTCAATGTACCATGAGCTATTATGCTATATCCATTCTACTTTGCATACTAATGAAATGTTGTAGGAGTATGGTGCAATGCATCTTCCGAAATCATCAAGGGACTTGCTAGATCTATTTTTATGTTCTAGAGATGATGGTTGCTTTTTCTACAAAAAGGATTATTTAAATGCAAAGTTCTCACAATGTGGCGGATTTTCAAAGTTTGTTCAATGTTTTCATGAGAGTTTTGAACATGAATTTGGAAAGAATTTTGTTGAGAAAAAGAGATATGAGATAGTTAAATAGACTTTGCAAAGTGGAGGTGAAGGTTCTAGATGTGAGTTGGTTACAAAAGAATGCAGTGTTGCTGATTTTATTTCATATTTTAAGGACAATATTTTCTACAAGTATGCAAGGCATAGTCATAGGTCTCAGTGGCTGGATCAACAATTTAGGATGTTTAAGGAATCTTTTCTGATTGGCACTATTATATCAGTGGTTGATTTTGTAGAAAACTACACATTGCAACCACAAAACGAGGTATAATCTTAGAATTACAATTCCATTCAGATTGCTATTTAAATATCCACATAACGTTTAAACATGCACCTGATAGTATAGAGGAGGATCGAAAGATAATCAGAGAGTATCATTTTTATATGAGTGATGATAGATCTCACTTGTCCAAGTATATCAAACATTGTTTCAAGACTTTTTTTGAGTTCTTGCAAGAGCATGATATAGCATTGGGCCGACATCTAATTTGGTCAGATAATTGCACAGGTCAATTCAAGAATGATCGTATGTTTTATTGGTTGAGTAAAATGCATGTAGAGAGGGATCCACCTCATATTTGGAGTTTTTTTGAAGCTAGACATGGGAAAGGGGAGCATGATGGAGTAGGTGCATGCGTAAAGAGAGCTCTAGTTAAGGAGAAATTGAATATTTTAGGAGCAAAATTCAGTGATGCACATTTTATTGTTGATTGGTGTAGTTCAACATTGTCACAGGGAGGGACACTTGATTCAATAGTGCACAGATTCTTTTGGTTCGTTGAGGAGGGTATAGTGGGAGGTAGATTGGATTGTCATACAATCAAAGATTCTTCAAAGATGCATTTATTTCAAAGCTCAGATGCAGGAACATGGACCATTTGGACATGAGAGTTGGCTTGTTTTTGTCAGAGTTTTATTCAGTGCGAGTGGGATCAATGCAAGTCAAGTGAGTGGTTGGATACATGGGTACCACAATATCTAAATCCTTTATCTCAAACAATATCCATGACAAATGAAATAATGGAAAGCTCATTGATTATGACTTTCTTTTAGATCTACTACAACCAAGACATATTTTTGCAGTCATTGCATTGCAGGGGAATGAAGAGAGATTAGACTATTGGTTGGCTTGATGTGTGCAGGTAAAGCATAAGCTAACAAAACTGATGGAAGATGATGATGGTTTCATGTATCCTACATGTTTAGTTGTGGTTACAGGAACTTGATTGTGAACATACATGATTAGAAAGAATGGCATACATGTGCATTTGAAGACTACAAGAAACACAAAACCATTCTCACATATTCACACCTTGCTATAGCAACAAATGTTAAGTTGTTGAAGCATCATGCCAGACAAAAGACAAAAAAACTATGGACACATGCTGATCATGAAGCAATTTTGGATAATATTAAGCAAAGAGATGACCCTTCAGGCACACTTGAATAACATTTTCAAGAATGGAAGGTACAATGCTTATGTTCATTATTATTAAGTTCATTAGTGTTCTTTATTTAATACTGATATTTTATATACTATTGCAATGCAAGTGTCTTTAATAGTGATATTTTGTATGCACTTTTGCAATATTTTTGGCAAGAATAATCATGGACCTGCTACAACAATAGCTAGCTTTGATCCTTTTGGAGAGGTATGCGACAAATTAGAACAGTATAGATTGGTTATCTAAGCCTATTTTATAGTTTGCATCACCAATTCATCATCATTCAGGTTGTTTAGATTAATATAGATTTGTTAGTCTAAGCATCTTTTCTATTGTGACAATATAGATTTCTCATTTTCCCACTTTTGCGATATTCCTGGCACGATTGATCAACTGCTAACAATCCAACTCTAATCTTTAAAAGAGGTATGTGATAGATTACAACAATATAGATTGGTTATTTTAAGCGTCTTTTATAGTTTGCATTACCATCTCATCATATTTTGTGTCATTTAGAATAATATAGATTGGTTATTCTAAGCATCTTTTATAGTTTGCATCACCAATTCATCATCATTCAATTTGTTTAGATTAATATAGATTTGTTAGTCTAAGCATCTTTTCTATTGTGACAATATATATTTCTCATTTTCCCACTTTTGCGATATTCCTAGCATGATTGATCATGGACCTGCTACAACAATAGCCAACTTTGATCCTTTCGGAGAGGTATGTGACAGATTATAACAATATAAATTGGTTATTCTAAGTGTCTTTTATAGTTTGCATTACCATCTCATCATATTTTGTGTCATTTAGAATAATATAGATTGGTTATTCTAAGCTACCTTGATGGTTTGTATAGGTGCTTGTCAGTCTAGAATGTGAACACACTACTATTGTGGAAGATTGTACCTTGAATGCCTCCAATAGGAAAATTTTGTAACATTTGAATTCTCAAATTGGAAACAATGTAAAAAGGTCATAATTGTGTATGGGCATAATCTATACCTAGTGATGTTTTTTGAAATATGGGTCAAATGCCTGGCATTATATAAAGGGTATGTTTAAAATGTAAAGGGATATGTATTTTGGAAACTCATAGGTTGAATTAGTCATACAGGTGTATGCTTTGTTACGGTTATTGGGACAATTTTGTAATAAATTTTTGTACTTAATTGAGCTACAACCGAAGGTTTTCTTCCTAGTTCTTTCTTGTCAGTATGCTCATTTGAACCAGGTTTTGTAATATCTCCTATTTATATATAATAAATTATAGTGGCTTTCCACTTTTGGTCCTCAAATTCAACTTGGGTGCAACTTCATTTTTAGCAAGTTTCATGAGGTTTTTAAGGAAATCAATGTTTCCAACCTTGCCACACCCTATAAATTCATCAAACAAGTCTATTAGGACCTGCACAAGCTTGATCCAACCTTAACTCTTGCTGCTCCCATGTTTCATTGACATTAGCAAGTTGTAACCACCATTTTTGGTGCAGGAGCACCTACACCACAATATCATTGTGGATCATTTCAATGAGTAAAGTGTTAATATTTTGAGTTTTTTTCTTTAATGAGATCTAATAGGATCAATGGTCATGTATTAGGAGGAGGTTTTAAGTTTTAGGGTAAAAAAAACATGGAGATCCCAACTTGTTCTAGTTGTTGCTTTGTAGCCTTTGAAGGAAAAATTAGTAAATTTGTTTAGGGACAAGCAAGAATAGTGTTTTGAACATGTAATGATGCTATTTCAAGCCATTAAGTGAGGTCTTAGTAAAGTTAGAAAAGTGCAACATTTCATTATCAGTTTAATGTGAAAAATGTTTGTATTTTGGCTTTCAATGGTCATTAAGGTTTCAAAATTCAGTTAAGATTGGTGGTTAAAGGAATTGGGAGTTGTATTCCAAGGCATAGAAATATAATTAAGGCCTTAAAGGGCTCAAGATAGGTTTGGTTGAAGGAGTTTTTTTATTTGAATCAATAAAGTTTCAATTGCTCAGTTCATATTTTACTATTTTTCTTGTGTTTTCTACTTGTGCACAAGCCATTCAAGCATTTTTGTATCAAAAATTTATGTAGAAACATTATTACATGTCTTGAATTTATTTTGATTTCTTAATAGAGGGTTTCTTTATTCATTTTGTGCCTCAAAACTTAGACTTTCTTTAGATGGGTTCTTGAATAGGGGAATAAGAGTTTTGTAAATTTAATGGCTTGAATCTCATCCCACATACTGTGTTCCAATGTCACTCTATGGGATGAGTTGGTAGGGCTTAGGAAATGATATTTCTAGAGTGGAAGGTATGGAGAATTGGGTTTTGAAATAAAATGAAGAGTTAAAGGTCTAAAAATGGTGGTTTTTTTTCACTTGAAAATAGAGTTTTTACCCTAGGGTTTGCATTTTTTTTGAGATACCAAAAGTTTCTTTATTTTCTAAGCATATTGGGGCCTAAATAAAGGTTTCTAAGGTGGTGGCAGAGTCTGAAAGGTTGTGGAAGTGCTACATCTAATAAACTCTCAAGAATTACACTAAAGATGAGGGTTTTTTGATTTGATGGTTATAGGTCCATACAAATGGAATCCAATTGTAGAATCTTTGTTTTCTTGGCAATTTATTTGCTGCCCCAAGGTTTCAAGGGTCTGTGTGGTGTTTGAAGGTATGTTTCTTTGCATTTTTGGGCTAATTGAGTAGCCTTTTCAAGGGTGAATATATAGGAAGTCAATGTTGGTCCAAAAGAGTCTATGTTGTTTCTCATATATGTTGTGTAACTTGGATATGGGTGTTTGAATCAGTCATGTGTTGGTCTGGTGTTTTGGAAAATTATGGAGTAATTGGACAAAAACTAGTTTCTCACTATTACGAGGGTTTAAGGAGGTTAAAGAGGGAAATGTGTATTTAGTTGCTTGTCAAGTTTTAAGGGAGTTTTGGACTGTCCAAAGAGATCATAATAATCTTGTTAGATGCCTCAAATAGGAAGGTTGCAAATAGTTTGTGATTGTGCCCTTGTGTTTGCATCAAAATTTCACCTAATTTCACTCAGTCCAATGTAGCTTGGAGTGATTCGGCATATTTGGGTGCAAAAGAGGACCATCCCTAGCGTAAACGTAACCATTTGGATGTGTTGGAACAGTTTGTTTGGTCGTATGAGTTACTGAATGAAAGTTGCACCACTTTGCAACTTTACACTGCTTGCATTTGACAACTTTTCCCTCAGTTGAAAACTTGCCACCATGGGAAAATTCCTCTGAGCTAGCAAAATACGAGAGAGGTTATTGTAGATGGGCCAAAAATAATCCCATAGCCTCAAATAAAGAGTTTGTAAATGTCATGATTTCCATGAAATAGCCCTTCAAAGATATCTTCCTTTTAGCACTTTGGACTCTTAAGGGAAATCGTCAGTCCAATGTAGCTTAGAGTGATTTGGCATATTTGGGTGCAAAATAGGACCATCCCTAGCATAAAAATACCCATACAGACGTGTTGGAACAATCCGTTTGGTTGTACGAGTTGCTGAATGAATGTTGCACCACTTTGCAACTTTACACTGCTTGCATTTGACAACTTTTCCCTCAACTGAAAACTTGCTACCACAGGAAAATGCCTCCATGATAGAAAAAATCGAGAGAGGTTATTGTAGATGGGCCAAACACGATCCCATAGCCTCAAACGGAGAGTCTGTAAATATCATAGTTTTTGAGAAATAACCCTTCAAAGATTGCTTCCTTTTAGCACTTTGGACTCTTGAGGGAAATCGCCGGTCCAATGTAGCTCAGAGTGATTCAACGTATTTGGGTGCAAAAGAGAACCATCCCTAGCATAAAAATACCCACCCGGATGTGTTGGAATGGTCTGTTTGGTTGTACGAGTTGCTGAATGAATGTTGCATCACTTTGCAACTTTACACTGCTTGCATCTGACAACTTTTCCCTCAACTGAAAACTTGCCACCATGGGAAAATTCCTCTAAGATAGCAAAAACTGAGAGAGGTTATTGTAGATGAGCCAAACACCATCCCATAGCCTCAAATGAAGAGTCTATAAATGTCATGATTTTTGAGAAATAACCCTTCAAAGATTGCTTCCTTTTAGCACTTTGGACTCTTAAGGGAAATCGCCGGTCCAATGTAGCTCAGAGTGATTTAGCATGTTTGGGTGAAAAAGAGGACCATCCCTAGCGTAAACGTACCCGTCTAGACATGTTGGAATAATTAGTTTTGTTGTAAGAATTGTTGAATGAAAGTTGCATCACTTTGCAACTTTACATTGCTTGCATCTAACAACTTTTTCCTTAGCTGAAAACTTTCCACCATGGGAAAATGCCTCCAAGATAGAAAAAACCAAGAGAGGTTATTGTAGAGGGGCCCAACATGATCCCATAGCATGAAAAAAAGGTTTTTAGGCATCACAGTTCTCAAGAAATAGTCCGTGAAAGATTGCTGCCCTTTTGCACTTTGGACTCTTAAGGGATTTCGCTGATTGAGCATAGCTCAAACTGCTTGGGCTGATTTGGGTGCAAAAGGGGACCATACCTAACCTAAATGTAACCATCTAGATGTTATGGAACAGTCAGTTAGGTCATACGAGTTGTAGAACAAGATTTACTTATGTAGTTACAAGTAGTTTTTCACCCTCCAACTGAACTCCAACATTGATTTTCGTGTGAAAAAAAGCCATGAGACCATAGCTTGTTGCTTTCTTTTTAATGGAATGTATTGGGAAACAGAGTTAAATTCTTCATAGATTTAGCATTTGAGATTGCAAGAAGACATCAAAATGGCTAGTGTACTAAATAAATTCTTATGATTTCTAAAGAATGTTGATAACTCTACTCAATTGGCTTCTTTTTTCAAAATCATACAAATTGAACCTTGGCATCAATAGACTCTGTATATCAAGCAACCACAATTCAAGTTTCAATGATGAATATTTATCATGCATGTTTTAAATGAAATTCAAGTTTATGGTGGTTTTGTTGTTTATATCATAGAAGCATAAATTTGCAAAAAAACCTGATTAATAGCAATTTTTTAAAAAATTGCAGGCTGGATGATTTTTTCCCTGATTTTTTGAAAAAATCATTGACCTTTTGGTCAATGATTTCTTCCCATTTAAAATTGCAAAATCATCAAAAAACATTTTTAAAACCTGCAAAAAAATGCAAATAACATCACGCTGATTTTCGTGCAAAAAAAAAAATCATGAGAGCGTAGCTTGTTGCTTATTATTATTCTTTGATAGAATTTTTCCAAGCATCCATAGCTTGTTCCAAAGCACCTATTTTAGGATTTCAGCCATAGCATCAAGGCAATGAACTGTTTGATAAAATTCTTTGGTAGACATGTATGCAAAATGTGGTAGCATAGATAAGGAGCTTCATCATCAGGAGGTTCTACCCTCTAGCACATCATTTGATACAATTGATTTTTTTGGAACTTTGTACTTAGTTTACATGTTGAATTTGTACAAATTCACAAACCATATTGTAATAGACATTTTGACAACTATCACCATATGATATTTATGTAGTTGTTGTATGTTTTGTGCAATGTAGTCAACGATATGAATATAACCAATGAAAATCTATTTTCTATAATTCATGGATTGAAATCTGTATTTTATTTGGATCTCAATGTCTACATGCTATGGAAATTCCATTAAATTTTTAAAAAAAGTAGTTTCTAACCGTTTTCTTCAATTTTTTCATTTTTTTGTAAATTCGATTTTTTCCCTTTTTTTCTAATTTTTTCTCGATTTTTTCAAAAAATCCTGAACTTTTGGTTTGCTGATTTTTTCCCCAAACGATTAATGCTGCTATGGTTTATATGATGTTATGTAATATTCTAATCCTATTTCATGCTTCTATGTTGCATATATATATTTTTTATTTTTACATAATTTTTTTACTAACTAACCCAACACGAACCGAACCACCCCCAAATTTTTTTTTAGCCAAATTGGCGAACCGAATCCCTGAACTTGAACATGTAACTTAGTTTTTAAGTCAGTTATTGGGAGTTGGTCAGTTGTTTTATGTGGGGGAGAGTCTTAAAAAAGGTTGAGGAAGTCATTTTGGGGATTGATGAATGTAATTTTGTGAAGAATCAATAAGATCATTTTGGGGGAAGCAGGCCTAAGACCCCTTTAAAGTTGGTTTGAGTGCTTTCTTTTCATCTTTTGTGAGTTTTGTGCCAAGTTTTTTCAAGGCGAGTAGTGAACCTAGATTTTGCATTTTTGAGTAAATTATGAATTATTGAAGCCCTCCACCTACTGTACCTTTCATGTGGCTCGATGGAGAGGATGTGTACAATGTGATTTGAATGTGTGTAGGTCCATTTTAGAAAGGGGAAATGATTTGTAGGTCTTGGAGTTGTTGTCCTAAGCAAACGATTGCTTAAATTGCATGAAAATGAAGCTTTTAGCCTAGGGTTTGTTAAAATCAATGAGAGTGGGGGAATCTCTTTAACGTTTAAGCATATTGGGGTCATAATAGAGGTTTTTGAGTCAGTGGCATGGTTAGGGGAGTTGTGCAAGTGAGACTTTCAATAAACCTTACGCATTTTCATGGCAAACAAACGGTTTCATGGGACATCCTGCTAAAGAACTTGTATGTGTAGAATAATCTTAGAATTTGTTGTTTTATGACACAACTCAAGATTTTTTGGGGTGTTCTTGTGAAGATCAAGTGTTTAAAGGGAACTCACTTTGTAAAAGAGGGCTAATTCACTAGCCTAGGACATGGGTATGTTATTGGTTCTCAAATTTGGTCCAAAGGAGTCAAGGGTAGTTTTCACATATGTTTTCATCCCCACTCTGCATCAATCCATAGCTTGTTTGAAAGCGCTTGTTTTAGGCTTTTAGCCATAACAACAAGCTAGTGAACTATTTGATAAAAAGATTTGGTACACATCTATGAAAAATGTGGTGGCATAGACAAGGTAGTGAATTGTTTGAAAAAATGCCTCAAAGAAATGTGGTCTCATAAAATTCCATGACAAGCAAATGCAATTGACAGTTGCTCCTAGTTATTAGTTATGTAATGTGAAGTAATTGCATAACTGCTTAGGTTGACTTTGTAAAAACTATATTGTAATTGATTTTTTTTCGTATATCAACATCTAGTTGTTAGTTATGCAATGTGAAATAATGCTTTGAGTTTGAAATATGTGCAATACAATGTAATCAATGATATGAATATAAACTACATAATACAACCATTCTTTTTTATGCGCTTGTACATTGATATTTAACCATTGCTCACTTGATTAAATTTTCAAAGAGTTTAATCACGCACATGAGGAAGAAATTAAATTTTGATTTTCAACTTCTATATATCAAATTATCCAATAATCTTGAGTGTATCTCCATATACAAAAATGGCATCAACACCAACTCAAACAAAGTTTTACAAAATGTGGCATATGCCATCTCAATGTCTATTCAAAATTTACATGCCAAAATGCCTATATCTCATCCTAAACTACTGGTGGATCATCAAAATGGAGCCTCTTTTCAGCACTCGTTGGCTCTGAAGGTAGCTAAAAAAGAAAAATTCAAACCATAATTGAGATTAGTTATACTATATGATTTAAAATTGAATAATTAACATCAAAATCAATATACATTGAATTATAATTAAACTCTAAAATTGTAATCTCGATTACCTGAAATATCCGTCTCTTCAAAGGGTAAGGAGTCCTAGAATATGCCCCTCTCAAAGAACCCACCAAACCAGCTTTTGTAATGTCAATCTATATATGTGAACAAAAACATAAAAATGATCCAAGTTAGCATACAATTGTCGATAATAGGAACATATAAATACCAAACACAAAATAAAATAAACACATACCTCTTTAGGTTGATCTTTTTCTTTATCTCCTTTAGGTGTTTCTACACCTCCTCCTTGAGGTGTTTCAACACCTACTCCTTCAAGTGTTCAATATGTACTTCTTTAGGCATTGTGGCACTTGTCAACAATGATGTATAGCTCATAACTGCCTATACATAAAAATGAAAAGTACATATGAAACTACCAATATATATTGATGTATGTATAATCAATATAAGTTCTTAAAAATATTAATTCAATTGAATTTGAGTTCAATTACCTTCCCATTATCTAACATTACACTTCCATAATTTGGACAAGGCTGCGCCTTGCTTTGTCAACAATGATGTATAGCTCATAATTGCCTGTACATAAAAATGACAAGTACATATGAAACTACCAATCTATGTCGATGTATGTATAATCTATATAAAATCTTGAAATTATTAATTCAATCAAATTTGAGTTCAATTACCTTCCCCTTATCTAACATTGCACTTCCATAATCTGGACAAGGCTACACCTGGCTCGCACTAGGTATTTCCTACAAGAGAAAAATAAGATAAACATATAAGTTATTATATAATTTCATTTATGACAATTCAAATGACAAGCATGTCTATAATAAAAAAATGTAAACGAGTGAGTGCAAAAATATATACTGTGTGTGTGTCGAGGCCAAATGAAATGGTCCTAAGGGTTCTATCAATCACCTATGAGAGCTCCTCCTTAGACAACAACTACTAAATAGACCACGTAAATAAATATTAGTACATTATACTCTCTTATTAATATTCATTTAAAAACAAATGCAAGTTATGAATTTACAACTTAAATCTTACCTGTGTCACTATTCCAATGTCCCCCTCTCTAGCAGGAGAGGACTCTATAGAGTGCGCTCCACTCCCCCAAGTCTAATCTATAATGTCCACATTATGGATGCCATAATTAGAAGTGTCCAAGGGATGCTCGACGAGCTGTACAAGAGGACCCAAGCATATCTGGTGGCACATGGAGCAAGTATGTGGCACACAAATATGTGGACCTAATGAGGATGATGTAACAACACTCGAACCATCGTCGACATCACTAGAATGTGGCTGAGCTACTGTAGAAGCATGCAAAACCAAAAGGCCACTCAAAGAGTGAAAAGCCTAGATAGTTTGTATGGCCGCATCCTACATAATATCTGGATGATATACTAGAGGTGGTAGAGGAAGGGGAGGAGGGGGAACATATGGGTGGGAGACTACTCTAACTGATCCTGGTCTATCTTGGGGCATACCTCCACCAACACACTGGAAGGGTTTAATGTCAAAGTAATTGACATGATGCCCTAGTTCAAAAACTCAACATATAATTTTTTAATAAAGTAAAATGGTATATCACAATTGTTTTCAGTGGTTTATCAAAAACCATACACTAACGATCCCAAAAGTTATCTACAATGTCCCTATGCGTGCACCATTTTATAGAAAGTTTTGGTTTATTAACATTAAATGGAAAACTAGTGCGGGGGTTAACAAATAAAGAGGCTATTTGGGCTTTGGTTATTCTGAGATCTTTCACATCATCATAAGACAATCCACATGCATAATATTCCCTCATGTCTTCTCGCCACAAATGAAAGGAATTATGTTGGGTGGAGAGGGTTTCTATATTTTTAATTATATCCTTCAATGTGTTTGACATCTCAAATAATCGAGGGATTCTCTTATAAACTTTAGAAATGCCCTTTAATTGCTGCAATTTTTCACCAATTAATTCTTCAATTGATGGTTGCGGAGGTGGTGGAGCGTTTGGTATTTGTGCATTTTCATTCTTAGCTGGTGGATCATTTGGAATTTGTGAATTTTCATTTTCAATAGCCATAATGCCTGATTAAAGTTAAAAACTAATTAATCTAATTGAAATTAGATAGTATAAATGAGAATATTGTAAAAATACCCTAGTTTAAAAAAAAAAAACCCTACTTTTTAACAAAAAACTATAAAATTCTCTAATTTTAATACAAATACATAAACAACACTATTTTTAAACCAAAATCCATAAAAATATTCATTTTTAATCAAAATCCATTCTAAACTCAATTTTTTCATAAAAGTCCAATCAAAAACCCTATTTTGAAAAAAAATCCATAAAAAACTAATTGAAATTATACAAATCTAATTCAAAATTTGATCAAAGCAAAGAAAAATATAAAATATAACCTTTTCAAAATAGATATCGATATAATAATATGCGAAGAACCTCCTCACTGTGCGTCACGACCTGTTTGTGAATGTCAAATGATTTTAATAGGCTCAAATTATATATATATATATATATATATATATATATATATATATATATTTGCTTCAAATCGGATATCCGATATGGAGATCTTGGTTTGGTTATTGCTTTGGATGTGTGTACTGACACCCAAGCCACAAAAAAGTCAACTCGACATTTTTCGCATTTTTGGGTCAATGAAAAATGTAATTTTTTCCCCATTGCCAATTTTTGGCCCATCATGATCCTACACATACCCATATGTGTGACTTCTCGGGAATTGTCTAGGCTAACAAGGCTGCCTTTGGTTTTGATTTTTTTGATGATTTTGAATACATTATTAGCATGTGTTTGTGTGATTATTTGTGTGTTTTTTGGTTGAACTCCTTTAAGAGTAAGTACAGGACCCATTGTGTTGATTGCCTTAGTGTCAATAATGCCATCATTGGTTATGTGTTTGTTCTTGACCCAATATTTGTTCTTGTCCAAAGGCTGGTTTTTGTTTGTGTTCTTAGGGCCATATTTTAGCTCTCCTTTAGCAATAAGGGCCTTTTCCAATTGGACTCCTCTTTCGACTAAGTCTACAAAAGTTGTGCAACAGTGGACTTGTAAGCCATATTTCAATGGACCTAGGAGTGTCTGGACAAACATGCAAAAATTCTCTTTTTCAGGTATGTCAATGTGACAACTTGATAGACTTCTCCATCTTTGGAAAAATGGGATAAAAGGTTCACCAACATCTTCTTTTGTAAGTGTGCATAAGCTAGTGATGGAGGTGTCTGTGTCAATGTTATAGGCATAATTTTTCATAAATTTGTTTGCAAGTTCATCCCATGTTTTTATCCCCTTCAAAGTGGAGAAACATTCAAGTGTGGGTCCTATTAGACTCTTGGAGAAGAGTCTCATCAAGTAAGTGTGTTCATATGCAATGTCCATACAATTGGTTGTGAATTCTCAAACATGTTCAAGTGTGTTTGTCTTGCCTTTGTACTTAGTGAAGTTTGGTGCCACATACCCAGGAGGGAATGGTGGCATGTATAGCCTTGTTGTGACACCCCTCCATTTTTTTATGTTTTCTTGTCAGCTCAGATACCATGTTAGACTATATTTTATGTTATTATTATTCTATCATTGACAACAGAGTGATGATAGACTATATTGATGTGATGACACATTTATGCATTGTGATTATGTTTGACATGTTTTATGTTGCATAGATGCTTAGTTGAGATGACATGGATATATATGCTTCTTGTTGTTTAATTGATATTTTATCTAGTTAGTCTTGTATGACTGTATTGGTGAAGGGGATGGTATTGCATCACTCGCTTGCGAGTGCCCTATGATTTTTATGATTCTGTCTTCATGGTGTGTATGAATTACTATCTGTATACATGTACAATTCTTGCTTGTGTTGTAGGTTTGCAGGTACAAGACAATGACTTCACCTGGTTTCATAGGTTTGAGCATGTCCACTACTCAACAGTAATGTTGGGAGATAGTAACGAGCTCCCTAGTCATACCTTTATCCTAGTACAATGTGTCGTTAGTTTGAGTTTTGGTCTTAGACTTATCATTGTTGTTCTGGGTATTTTATTATTGTGCAAGTTTATTTTGGTAGATTAAATGTGTATTTGATTTAAATATTTAATTAATTGAATTATTGTTCTGAAGGGTCTAGAATAAATAAATAAATAAATTTAATTTAGTTATGTTATTAAAAACTTTTAATTATTAAATTATATGGGAATTAAATAAATAAGATTATTTAAATTTGTTGAAATATATTAATTGTTTTATTCTATTTTAAATGCATGAGGTTGGAAAATATCTGGGGTTGTTGAGGGAAAAAATATTTTGTTGGGATAGCTGTGAGTTAGAAATTTGTTATCTTATTGTTGTAAATTGATTATGAGAGGAAATATTGGGAAAAGGGTTTTGTTTTTGGTTGAAAATTGGTGAGGAATTTGTGGATCTCTTTGAGGATTTTATTTTATAATCTTGCTATAAAATTCTTGGCTATGGTATTATTGTGTTTTCTAGAAGTGGAAAATTTACTGGAAGAAGCTTTGGCTACATTGGAAAATTGAAGCTACAGAGAAGCTCGATGACATTTCTTGAGGCAACAGTTCTTCTGGAATAGGTTCCTTTATTGTTTTTGTGAAATTTGAATTGAAAGGTTGTTTATATTACTGTATTGCAATTTGGAAAAGTTTAGAAAGAGATTTGCAATACTGTAGAAGATTTTATTCTTTCTTTTAAAATATTGTTGTGAAGGAGGAACCTCTGTAGAAAACAATTAAAAATCCTCTATGTATATTGTTCATTTGAAATAGATTGATACAAAAGGAAATTATAGATCTCTGTAGAAAATCATTATTCTATTTGGTTTCCCTATTTCTTTTAATTATCTGGAAAAATGAAATCTCTGAACTTTCCTATAGAAAACTTCTTCTGTGAAAAATTATTGCCCAATTTTAACCAATGCTTGGATTAATTTATATGTAAATATATATATATACATACATATATATTGAAATATATATGTACATATACATATATATATTTTATATAAATTTTGTATTTAATTTTAAGCTTTGTAAATTTCCTGAGGAAAATTTATTTTTAAATGAAATTGTAAAAGACAGAATTGTAATCACCGTACGAGATTTTTATTATTGTAGGGTTTCATTTTTTATTGAAAAACGTATAGGTAATGGGGCTGGGGCATTCCCCACAGCCATCCCCATAGGGGAGGCAGCTGTGAGGGCACCGCTGCCAGCGCTGCCTTCACAGATAGCGCCAACACTGCCTACATAGTCGCGGCCCCATATGGGGTTTCAACTATGGAAAATAGCCCGCGCCATTGTGTGATGTTTGTTCAACTTTCTTTATTATATAATATATGTATATATATTATATACTTAATATATAATATAAATAGTAATTGTAGACATGCAAAACTAACATTATGCATTCGATTGGATTCAGTCAAATTAGGTCTCACATTAGGCCCATTCATCACTTTCATCCATTCATTAAATAATCTCATTTCCTAAGGTCATTTATCAAATAAACATTATCATCAGCCTTTTAATAAATCAAACATTTATTTAATTAAATCTAATCCATATTTCATCCTTTTCTGATTTAAATAAATCAAATATTTAAATCATGAAAGTCAAACTCACCTAATCAACATTAAACTAACATAATCATCATCTATTTAATCTAACCCTGATTAAATACTAATCTCATCCACTTGCATTCTCTAGATATCTCCACTTGCACAAATAAATCAATTTTATTGATTTATTAAAAAACCCTCATTTTCCCTCAACATGGCAAGTTGTTTTGTCCCTCCAACATAGCATTTATTGCTATTTTTCTTGTCCCCCTCTCAAAATTTATTGCAAAATTTGAATTCAAATTCTCGCTCTCATGGGCACTCTTCCCAAATCTTGCACAACCATTGGCCTATCACCACTTGACAAGTGTCATTCTTTCATTGGTCCAATCTTAGTCCCACATTCACCCTCTTGGCCAATCTCTCATCAAGAAAATCTATAAAATAAGGCCTTCATTCTCATTCATGGATCCACAACTTTTATGCAAGGTTACTCTCTTAATTTGAGAACTCATCTTGCTCTTCATCCTATTTACATTTGCATCATCTTAAGTTTTGATCAAGGATTGGGAAAGGGTCACTTGCACATGTGACACCAATCCACTATGGAATAGGAAAATGAAAGGAGGAGAATTTTTTTTGAAAACTCAAAGTGTTTTTAAATGCTTTAAGTGTTTATTCAACACTTCTTTATGAAATTGTTACCTTTTCGCTCCTAGGACACTAATTTTCCTTTGGGTCTAAAAAGAACAATTTGATTTTTTCCATTCGCAAAAGGTTAAAATTCAAGCTTAGACACTTACTAGATTTCGTTTTGGGCTAAAAATTGAACAAAGTAAATTCACACTCAAGTTTGGTGCTTTAAAACGAACTCACAATTTCTTTGAAGGTTATAAAATGAACAAGTGCTTGAATTGTGTGATTTTGTCTTTGGTGCATTTAGAGTGCGTATCCTCTCCCCTTGCGCTTCGTACGATCTAGGGTGCAAGAGAAACACTCAAAGTGCATTTTATTGCTTTGAAACACTTCGATTTGGGTTTAAAATTGAACAATATCTTGTGCGAGTGTGAGTAGGGGCATTTTCGCATATATTCTCCTTCTTTGTGCCGTCAAAGATTGATCGAGTTACGGATTGTGTCTTTGCTTGCTTTTGTTTATCCTAGAGGGCCTGCCTTGAGGAAAAAGTACTCACCCAAGGGAACGACTCAACCGGTAACACTCTAAAGCCAAGAGTATTTCCAGCCAGGATATAAATGTGGATATTGGAAGAAATGCCAATATCATGTGGTTGACTCTGAAAAGATGGATCTGAAAGGGGACTCTTGCCACTTTGGGTCAACTCCTACAAATGGAAAGTCCTTACTAGAACCCATGTGCTAGAATTTTCTAAAATCCTTAATCTATTTGTTGGTGCAAGAACGATTGTTCCGAAGCCACCCCACACTTTTACGGTCTTCAGTAGAAATAGAAAACATGCCATGGGAGTTTCATGGGTGTTGATGCTTGGCTGCCCCGTATAAGTGAGTGCCGTGGAGGGGAGCCAGTGGGGTCAAGCATCTAACCATTTGCTAAAGATAAGCGTAGCTGGACTTGTCCAAGTGGGGATTCAACAAATATTGTCTTACACATCCATAGGGCTTGTACTTGTCTTGGTTTGAAAACATAGTGTTGTATTCGAAAACATTTGCAAAACAAACATTCAACATGATTTTCAAAATTTCAAACCCTTTAGGAGGCAAATATCATTGACCAAATTCTTGTGTTGTTGCTTTCCCTTGGGATTACATCCTTAGAGGTTCCTAAGCACTTGAATTTACATCTCAATTTGCCCCCTAAAGTTAAACAATAGGTAATCTTTGCCTTAAATTCATCAAAGTTTCGCATAATATACCTTGTGAAATGAGACGAAGTTGAGACATTGAACATTCAGTTTGAAATCTAATCAAAGAAAGTGTTTTTGGTAAAATAAAGCCATTAAGCAAAGATTAGCAAAATGAATTTTCATGTGTGATTGGAGACTCACAAATCCCAAAGAAAAAATCATTGAAAATCCAAAAATGAAAGTTCAAATGAAATCAATCCTTGGTTACAAAGGTCTTTAGGAAGCATATGCATGCTCTTCAATACCTAGGTCTAGGAAAACAAAGTGTCTTTTTAGGTTCACCTAAGGACTAAAACAAATCAAACCTCTTTCATCCATCTTTCAAAACATCAAATCCATCTCACAAATCATCTTTTGGACAATCTTGAAATCATCCTTGATACTAGGCTTTGTGGCAAAAATCAAAATCATCCAAAAACATTGTGACCAATTCCTTGAAAACATTTATCAAAACACCTTTGGCTAGGAATGTGTAAATGCATCCTTTTGCATATCCTTAGTCAAAGTTATCCAAATCATCTTGCCTAGCTTAGTATATGTAGATGAATCCTTCTCCATATGCTTAGCAAAAGCTATCATCTTATTTGAATAGGTGTGGATAGATGCATCCTTCTCTTCACACATATGCAAATAGTCATCCTTTGAACGAATCCATCCCTTAGATCATTATCAAACATCTTAGGGTTCCTTTTGTTCAAAATCCAAAAACAAAATCAAAGTCAAGGACAAAATCCCAAATCCAAAATCCAATCAAATTCAAGTCCTAAAGCCTAGTGTCTCATTCAAGATTTATCAAAAGCCAAAACATTCATATCATTCATCATCATATCATCACCTTTGATCCCCAAAAAAGCATCCTAAAACTTTCACTTTGGGACATAAAATAGAGATTAATCCAAAGAATCAAGAGATTCATCTCCCATATTCTCAAAGATTGATCCTTGTTTTATGGTTCAAACGAGATCTCAATACAAGAAGAGTATGGAAGCCCACAAAGAAACTCCCGCTTCAAGTGACTTTAGCCAAACAAACGCAGAAATGAATCTCGCAGAATCAAGCAATCCATTGATCCCCTCATCATCACAAAACCCATAAGAAGAAAATCAAGGGGAGGACCTCACCTTTGGAATGTCTCACGAAGAAATAGCTGAAATGCTCCAAAATCTGAACAACCATAGAATCATCAACATCATGATGAGACTTAACCCTTCGTTGTACATGCTTGAACTAGCAAAACAAGGGGCCAAGTTGCCTTCGGATTTTGATGTGAGCACTATAGAAGAGACATCTTTTCCACCACTCTCATCCACCATCCCCATTTCATCTACACCCCCATCTCAAAATGTCACATAAAATATCCCGCAAATCACAACATCATTTGCTCCAACTCAACCCAACGTTATCAAGGGAAACACATTCCTCAATGCACTTCAATCACATCCCCTTGTGAATAACCAAAACTTGGACGCAAACACCACAGTGGAACAAAACATCCTCCATAATCCATTACACCAAAATGTTCCTCTCACTTTACATTATGACCCATCATCAACATCTTTTTATGGAGCACCACAAACACCTCTCCTCACAAATTCACAAGAGGAGGGAGACATATTTGGACCAGGGGGCATTTTCAACACCACAACACTCTCACAAGGATTCACCCCCCTTACATTTCCACCTCTCCCACCATCACCATTGTCATCAACACCACTCCTTGGTTTAGGGCTTCCCCCTCTACCGAGTATCAATCAAAACAACATCCCAACCATCAATCAAAACATTTTCCCAAATGCTCAAAACTTATTGTTGACATCACAAACGACAAACACACAAGCAATGGCAACATCATCAAACACCCCCACAACATTGCAAAGCATGGTCTCTCAAGGGCCAATCACATCAACGACGCCACTTACCACATCAACAACACCATCCACCAATCAAGTAATCAACATGAAAACACCATCCACCAACCAAATAATCAACACAACATCATCATCTACCACCATACCAAACCCACCACCACCAACATTCACCACATCAAACCAATTCGACGCAACATTACAAGCTGCTTTTCAAAGAGGATATCAACAAGTGTAGAAACAAAAAGCTGTGCAACAAGCCACTCAAGCTGCGCAAGCTGCCAAAGCTGCACAAGTCACATTACAAGCGCAACAAGCACAAAAAGCCCAAGCTTTATTGCAATAGCAACAACAACAAGCTGCCCAAGCCACACAAACATTACAAGCACAAAGGGTCGCTCAAGCACAACTTTCATTACAGCAACAAGCAGCACAAGCACAAGTGCAAGCTCAAGCACAACAAGCACAAGCTCAAGCACAACTTCTTGCACAAGCAGCGCAAATGCAAGCATATCAACAAGCACTAAAGAAATACCAAGAGCAACAAGAAGCAACAGAATTGGCAGCCCAACAACAAGCATTATGGGAACAAGAACAAGCAGAACAACAAGCGTTGTTAGAACAGCAACAAGCACAACAACAAGCATTGTTGGAACAACAACAACCACAACAACAAGCACAAATCCTAGCGCAACAACAACAAGAGCAACAACAAGCATTATTCATCCAAAAGCAAGTAGAAGCCTACTTTTCCTGCCACAACATACCAATACCATTGAACAATGCACCAACCAATCCATCCATCCAAACCATGATTGCAACACCTCAAAACACATTCATCCCACCCCTGATCCGCAAAGCGATGTAACAACACAACTTAGGTTGCTCTCGCAACAAGTACTTGACCTTCAATCGGGGCGGACAACCAAAACACAAAGCAACTTGTGTCCCTATCCATTTGATAGGAGCCTAGACATGAAACCATTCCCTAAGGGATTTGAGATCCCTAAATTTGACAAATATTGAGGGACGGGAAACCCTGAAGATCACATTAGGGAATTCTAGGTTCATTGTATGGAGGTTTCATATGACGATACTTATCTGATGCGGCTATTCCCTAGGAGCTTGGCAAGCAATGCTATAGAATGGTTCTCTTGCTTACCCTCAGGCATCAGAACATTCCAAGAAATTAGAGATGAATTCATTAGAAACTACGCATGTAACATTACAATGGATGTTAGTCTCGAAGAACTATACGCTCTAAAACAAGGAAAAAATGAATCTTTCACTTCATTTCTTCAACGATGGCGATCCAAGGCCAATTAGAGCAAGTGGACCATGCCAGAAGAGCAACAAGTCTGCACAATCATCGCCAACCTTGAAAGCCGCCTATCATTTCATCTCAAGGTTCAGGGAATCACCACCTATGATCAACTGATCTCCAAGGCGCTTAGCATCGAAAGAGCCCTTGCAACCCAACCCGTCGAATCAACACCATATCATGAACAACAAAATAATCACCCACCATCAAATTACAATGATAAACCTCGTACATGGGCGAGAAACGAAAACATCACTAATGATGGTGTCGTTGATGCCAAGGTGGTCATTAGTGGTCCATGCCAAAATACACCCACACCGCAAATCCAACCACAATGCCAAAACACTCATCACACAACATACCAACCCAATAATCCCACCATCAATAATGTCAACGACCAAAGAGGACCACCTCAACGCAAAACATACCCCAAACGAAAATACACTACTTTGGGGGAACCACTTGAGGACATCATGAAAAAGCTAATCGACGAAAAACTCATTCAAGCTCCTACATTTGAGAATTATCAAGAACCTAATGTCAAACCTCCTTGGTACAATGAAAATCAACTATGTGAGTTCCACAAAATCAAAGGCCACACCACAAACAATTGTATGAGACTCAAGAACATCATCCAAGATCTCATCGACAAAAGAATCATAAATGTGGAAGCACCTACTGGGAATCAGGATCTTAAAATCTACACGAATCCGATGCCAAATCATGGCAACAAAGGGAATAACAAGGATAAAGGAAAAGGTAGTGTAAATCATGTATAGCAAAACAATTGTTGCCAACCTCAGAAAAACTCGCATGGTCATCACCATCAAAGGCTCCCATGTCGAAGATTGTGGAGTCACCACAAGAGGTGGAAAAGTCACCATTGAGGATCATCCCAACCAAATAGAGTCCCTACATCAAGAGCCGTTCCATATAGCTACAATGTTGTAGACCAACTCAAAAGAATGCCAACACACATCTCCATCATGGAGTTGTTAAAAATCTCATCAGCGCATAAAAAGATCCTTGAGGAAGCATTAGCCTCATTCACTGTCCCCGCAAACCTCGATGCAGAACAATTCCAAGCTTTGGTCGGAAACATCATAACACCTAATCTCCTTATGTTTTCTGACCAAGATTTTCCCCCAACCATCTCACAATCGCGACTTCACTTGGAGATCATTTTGAACAAGAGCAAAATCAAAAGGGTCTTGGTGGATGGAGGTGTAGGTTTGAACATCTGTTCTTTTAGCCTCATCAAGCAGTTGAAAATATCAAAAGATTCCATCGACAAAGGCAAGGGCATCACAATAAGAGCATATGATGACCAAGAAAGAGTGTCTCATGGCATAATTAAGCTCCCTATCCAAGCAGGGCCAACACTCATGGAAAACACATGTCAGGTCTTGGACCTCGAATTGCCATACAATATCCTCCTAGGATGCCCATGGATTCATGCGATGAAAGACATAGCATCAACCTTCCACCAATGTGTGAAATTCACACATAATGGACAAGAGGTTACCATCCATGGAGATCCTGAGCCATTTTCATACTGCAAGAACCTTGAAGCCAAATATTACAAAATCCCCCAAGCGCCTAAATGATGAGGGCCCATCCACATCATACATCGATCCCGCCACTCTCATGTCCACTTCTGCGACAGAGACACCCCATTCCCACCATATCTGATATCAAGCTCATCATCCAAGAGGATGGTTGTGGAAGTTATAGGCTCCCTAACAATGCTTTTGTGATAGGAGAGTTACCACAATCTCCAAGATCACGAGGATGCCCACAAGAAAATCAAGCTCCCACATCACAAACCTATCCTCAAAATTATCCTGAATTCACAAGATGGGGAGACCTTGGCCGAGGTAATTGAAGCAGATCCATCAAACATGTTGTATCAAGATGAAAGACCAACACCTGAATTACCAATGGATGAAAGAAGCAAAGGCCTACACATGATGCTTGCGATGGGCTATGACCAAAATCAAGACTCGGACAAAATGACAATGGGCTCATAATACCTATCATGCCAGAGACGCGACCCATAACAAATCTTGGTCTTGGATGTGCCACTCCGAGAATAACCATACATGGCTGAAGTCCTCCAGTTAGAATGGTTAACGTCTCTCCTCAGCCAGTGATAGTACAACTACACTCACCAATAGTCACAGATAGGGACACACATAATTTTATAACTGAGCCCTACATTAGTAGCAATGACGAAGATACCTTATCCAACCTACCTAGGTTATTCGAAGATACCACCCTGTGTATGATTAGTACCATATCCTTTGAACTAGATAGTCAAAATCATGAGATCCGCTTAGTCTACCCCCAACTAATTGACTATGACCAACAAAGACCACTAGTTCTCGATACATTCAAAAATGATGAAGCGCTCTCAGAATTCATGGGGTTGAGGGATAACATTCTAGATGGAGATCACAAGGCAAGATTCATAATGGAGTTGGACACACGCCTATTACGGGGAAACGATTGAATCATTTAGTCGCAAAAGTGAGAAACTAAGAATCATATCCAAGTCCTTGAGTGAAAACCACACTGTGGCACTCTCTGACAAGAAAATAGTAAAAAGAAAGGACGTATCCAATGGTGAAAACCTCTCTGAGGCGCCTGAGGATGAAGGATTCAATCTTCCCCTAAGAGCTATTCATCAAGAGAAGTAATCAGTCTTGGCCGAAAAATGCAACCCAGTCAACTTAGGAACAGAGGAGACCCCGCATATCACATTCTATGCGAAATCACTATTATCAGAAGAGCAAGAACTCCTAGCAGAATTCCTAAAGGAAAGACAAATAAACTTCGCATGGAGTTATGTTGATATGCCAGGACTTGATCCAAATACTGCGGTCCACCACCTAGCAGTGTATCCAGATGCAAAACTTGTTAGACAAAAGCTTCGAAAAATGCATCCTCAAATTGCTTTGTTAGTCAAAATGGAGCTCAAAAAGCTATTAGATGCTGGATTCATCTGACCAATTGATTATCTAGAATGGGTATCGAACTTGGTACCTATTTCAAAACCTGGTGGAGCTATCAGAATCTGTATAGATTTTAGAGATTTGAACAAAGCATGTCCCAAGGATGACTTTCCACTTCCCAATATTGATATGATAGTGGATATGACAGCAGGGCATGAGATGCTATCACTAATGGACGAATTTTCAGGATACAACCAGATTATGATAGCAAAAGAAGATCAACACAAGACAACTTTTACTTGTCTGTGGGGGACCTATTGCTGGAACATGATGCCATTCAGCCTAAAAAATGCAGGAGCAACCTATCAAAGGGCCATGACATGATTCACAAGACAGTTGAAGACTATGTCGACAACATCCTAGCCAAATCAAGAAAAAGACAAGATCATATAGCAACCCTAAGTGCTATCTTTGACAGATTAGAGGAATATGAATTCAGACTAAATCCCAAGAAGTGCGTCTTGGCCGTACAATCAGGAAAATTACTAGGATACATAGTGTCTATGAGGGGTATCGAAGTGGATCCAACAAAAGTCAAAGCAATCCTTGAGATGGAAGCACCAAGGAACTTAAAGCAACTGAGAGGCCTCCAAGGTAGGCTCCAATCCATTAGAAGGTTCATAGCACAACTGGCAGACAAGCAGAACCCATATTCACACCTTCTCCACAAGGGGGTATCATACAAATGGGATACAAAATGCAAAGAGGCATTCAACAAAATAAAGGAATATCTACTGACACCACCAGTATTAATGCCACCCATCCCCAATAAGCCATTGATATTATATGTATCAGCAATAGCAACAGCCCTTGGAGCTCTCTTAGCTCAGCATGATGAAAATGGAACAGAAAGAGCCATATACTATATCAGCAGGATAATGGTCGGTCACGAGCTAAATTACTCCTTCATCGAGAAAGCTTGCCTCCCAGTAGTGTTTGCATCCCAAAAATCCAGACACTACATGTTGGCACACAAGATCAAGCTTATTGCCAAAATTGACCCCCTTAAATATCTCTTATCAAAGGCAATGTTAACTAGTAGAATGGCAAAATGGGTCATGATATTATCAGAATATGACATCGAGTATGTTGAGAGAAAATCCATCAAGGGTCAAGTTATTACAGACCAATTAGCAGAAGCACCTATGTATTCTGAGAATCCCCTTGTCTCAGAGTTTCTAGATGAGTCTATTTTTAACCTCAACATTGCTGATCACTGGAAACTATACTTCGATGGGTCATATACACAACATGGATCAGGAGCTGGTGTCTTCTTCATCACCCCACAGGGGGAATGCATACCAAGGTCATACATATTGGCATTTCCTTGCACTAACAACATAGTAGAATACGAGGCTTTGACTATAGGTCTCAGAATAGTAGTGCAATGGAATATCATAGCTCTTAGGGTCTATGGAGACTCTCAGTTGATCATAAATCAAGTCAATAATGAATATTAGACAAAGGATGACAAGCTAACCCCATACAAGAAATTGGTGGAGACTCTAAAGGAATCCTTCATCGACATAACATTTGAGCAGATTCCAAGAACCAACAACAGAGCCGCTGACGCCATGGCTACAATTGGGTCTCTAATAGACATCCCTCACAACGTGCTGAAATACGAATTTCTGATCGAGTAGCTTCTCGTTCCCACATTCGAGGTACTAGAATTAGAATATGTGTGAAATCGTTGGTCCTGGCGATCCTTGGTATCATGACATCTATACATATCTTCAAATAGGAGTCTTACCCGCTAACCTACCATCGAGCCTAAAATGAACTTTTATAAAAAAGGCATCCAGATTTGTCATCCTAGGTGATACCTTATACCATAGAAGCATAGAAGGTACTTTACTGCGCTGTCTAAATGCTGAGGAGGCATTAACTACTCTAACTAAGGTTCATAACGGTATCTGTGGCTCACACTCGCTCACACTTGAGCGGAATAACCATAGCCAAGAAACTGCTGAGGCTGGGGTATTACTAGCCCATGATGGAAAGAGAAGCATATGATCATGCTAAAAGATGTTTACAATGTTAGCAGCATGGGGACCTCATCCATGCTCCAGCTCAAGAGCTTCATCCAATCGTCACACCATGGCCCTTTTCATAGTGGGGACTCAATCTCATTGGGAAAATCACACCCACTTCATCCAACAGCCACAAATTCATTATAACTGCAACTGAGTACTTCACAAAGTGGGTAGAAGCCATACCCATGATGTATATCACTGGAAAGCAGATCTCAAAAATCATCCTGAACTATCTCATATGCTGCTATGGTGTTCCACAAGCCATTATCTCAGATAATGGGACACCATTCAAAAATCAGGAAGTCCGTGACCTATGCGATAAATTCAAATCCAACATCGCTTTTCCACCCCGTACTATCCCCAAGGCAATGGCCAAGTAGAAGCTACAAATAAAACCATCCTCAAAATCCTTAAGGAAATAGTCAATGACGCAGGTCGTGACTGGCATTTGCAGCTTAATCCTGCCCTTTGGGCTTACCGAACCAGCATCTGTACACCCACTGGTGCCACACCATTTTCCTTGGTCTACAGATTAGAGGCCATCTTGCCCATTGAGATCGAGCTACCATCCCTCAGAGTATCATTGCAAAACCTCATCACAGACGAGGAGTATCGAGTTTCAAGACTGAACGAGCTAGAACTATTGGATGAGTGACGTCTGGATGCTTTAAACCATCTGCAAGTGTATCAGAATAGACTCAAAAGGAGCTACAATAAGAAAATTAGAAGCAGAACTTTCCAGGTCAGAGAATTGGTGCTAAAAGAGAATCAGAAGAATGTCTTGAACCCAAATGGCAAGGGCAAGTTTGAACCCAACTGGCTAGGACCCTTTGTCATCACAACAAGCTACAAATAAGGGGTATATCAGTTATCAACACTCGAACAAGAACCCCTACAGGAGCCAATGAATAGCTCCCATCTCAAAAAAATTTATGCCTAAATCTTTCAAGGTATAGAACCAAAAAATCCAAAAAAAAAAAATTTAGAAAAAGTCCTAAAAAAATGGTTACTTCGGCGAAAACTTGGCAAACAGGCTTCTTGGTGACAACAAAAAAATCAAAAAATAAGAAAACAGTAAAGAGAAAAAATCATCCTCTAGTGAAAACCACTTCGGTGGCACTTTGGGCAAGTACCTTGGTGAAAACCTGGCAAACAGGCACCTTGTGTAAATAAGCACTCTCCATCCATCTTGGTCTCCGTGACTTGCTTTGCATCATTCACTCACCCATCGCATATCATCGCATTTCACTCTTCCATCTGCATCTGCACCATAGCTTGGTCTTGCATTTGTGTCACGATTCCTCCTAGAGCTACTCAACCCACTTAAAAGGTCAGTTTGTCCTGCCTATATCGAAGTAGTCTACCGCCTCACGCTGGGGGCACGTTCTCATCAGATCGAATTCGTGTATGATCTTAAAGTCCAAAAAATTAGAGAATCCAAAAACATCAAAACATCAGAAAATCTCAAAACATCAAAAAATCAAAAATCCAAAAACATTCAAAACATATCAAAATCCAAAAACAAGTCAAAAATTCAGTTAAAAAGTCAAAAACAAAGTCATCTTGTCGAACTACGTCGTCTCTGAGCTGGAACATAGGCAAGGTTGATCTTTGATTATCCCCCGAGACATTTAGGTCAGTCCTATAGGAGTCCATCATAATAAACTGACATCTCATCATGTATATCATCATCTGTAAATCGGTCAAGTCGTCAATCGAACTACATGGTCTTTGCGTGTATAACGTAGGCAAGGCTAATCTGTCGATCAACCCCCAAGGCCCCTAGGATAGGTCTTTAGGTTAATCTCTTGGTCAAAATCTTAGAAAATCCCAAAAACATTGGAAAACATAAAATCAAAACAATTTTAAAACCTCGAAAAATACCAAAAACAGCCTCAAAACATTGCAAAACATCAACAACATCCAAATATTTGAAAAAAATCCATCCGCCTCATCTCGTTTGCACCCGCAATAAACACCATTCATAATAAAGTGATCATCATCCTCAACCTTTGGTGAAACAGTTAGAAACAAGTCTAGCAGGTTAAAAGTAAATCTCAAAAGCGTCAAGTATCAAGTCTTAGTCAGTACGTAAACAAGTTGGTCAAGTCTTTGTGTCGATAGTTCATCATCCAAACAGTCTCATATCAATCATCTGATAACATCATGTCGTAGGATGAATCCTTCCTACAAGGGGCATTAGTTATCAGAAAGAAGATTTTGGATAAACGAAATGACGTGCCACCATCCACTAACATGTCCTAGGATGTATCCTTCCTACAATGGGCATTATTTTTTGGCAATAAGTTTCGGTTCTTATCCTTAAAAACACATTCCCTTTTGGTTAGCGGTATTGAAGAACATCAACTTGTTTGTGTGCTTTATCTTTTTCTCTTGACTTATCTTATTGTGCTCAGTCCAAGGACCTCTCGATGATATCCGAACGAAGGATTTAGAGAGATAGGAATGGGGCAACGATCATTATCTTTTGTCTGCTATGCTTGTTGGACATTCTTGTAAAATAACTTGGCGAATACTTTATTTGTTAGATATGTATGGAGGATGTTTTAGATAGCTTGTTGACTATTGCATTGATTGGTTATACCTTTCCGTGTTTTGGTCCGAGATGTTTGAGACTTCTAAAGTGCATCCTAGCAAGGTTTCCATATGTCAGGTGTAAACAAGAATACTCCTATCTATTTGTCGAGTCAAAGTCCATCACACTAAGTACAATGCCATCCTGGTCCTTCATACCTTGATGCATCGTACTTAGGCGTGTTATCAAACATAAAGTAAGTGACCCTTTGAAAATCCTAATCCTTGATAAGCAAATTATCCATCTATCTTTTCTCATCTATCATCATCATCATCTCTCATGATGTTGGTTTGTTGGATCCTCTTGTCATCATCTAATTTCTTCATTTTCTGCACTAACATCATAGCATGAATAGTTAATCATCATCACCAATACATCCATCATGCATCCATCATGCATCCATCTTGCATCCATCTATCATCCGTATTCTGCATATCATCTCACATGCATAATCATCATCATAATATAGATCTGTTAGTATAAGAATCTCATAAATCATCCATTGCATATCATAGCATATCACATCATCAATCTCATCCATCTCATATCATAGCATCATTTAAGTTGTTTAGGATAATATAGATTTGTTATTCTAAGCATCTTGAAATCATCATCTTTGCATCATCGTCCATAACCACCCATTTTGAACCTCTTTATCGCGAGATCGACCCTCAAATCGAATCTTTTCGCTCAATCTCTCGGGGGCAATGTACCAGTGTACTTCTTTCGCTGGGGCATCGAAAATTAGAATTTTTAATTTTGATCGCGGCAAGTTTATTCTTTGAACCAACGCAACAAGTACATTGCTTCAAAGAGGGGCAAAATGTAGACATGCAAAATTAACATTATGCATTCGATCGGATTCAGTCAAATTAGGTCTCACATTAGGCCCATTCATCACTTTCATCCATTCATTAAATAATCTCATTTCCTAAGGTCATTTATCAAATAAACATTATCATCAGCCTTTTAATAAATCAAACATTTATTTAATTAAATCCAATCCATATTTCATCCTTTTCTGATTTAAATAAATCAAATATTTAAATCATGACAGTCAAACTCACCTAATCAACATTAAACTAACATAATCATCATCTATTTAATCTAACCCTGATTAAATACTAATCTCATCCACTTGCATTCTCTAGATATCTCCACTTGCACAAATAAATCAATTTTATTGATTTATTAAAAAACCCTCATTTTCCCACAACATGGCAAGTTGATTTGTCCCTCCAACATAGCATTTATTGCTGTTTTTCTTGTCCCCCTCTCAAAATTTATTGCAAAATTTGAATTCAAATTCTCCCTCTCATGGGCACTCTTCCCAAATCTTGCACAACCATTGGCCTATCACCACTTGACAAGTGTCCTTCTTTCATTGGTCCAATCTTAGTCCCACATTCACCCTCTTGGCCAATCTCTCATCAAGAAAATCTATAAAATAAGGCCTTCATTCTCATTCATGGATCCACAACTTTTATGCAAGGTTACTCTCTTAATTTGAGAACTCATCTTGCTCTTCATCCTATTTACATTTGCATCATCTTAAGCTTTGATCAAGGATTGGGAAAGGGTCACTTGCACATGTGACACCAATCCACTATGGAATAGGTAACTTGCTTTTGTTTTCATAATGCTTTAGTCTTTCTATTATCATTTGTTGCATTTGGAAGCATTCACAAGGTATTTCATAGAGGCATTTTGATAGATTTGTGAAATACTAACCCCTACATGAAGTTTAGTGTTTGCAGATTTTAATGGATGCCTACAGTAATTATGATATGTATTTTATATATTATCTACATTATATATATATATATATTTGGAAATTGTATGGAATTTAGGGAAAATTATAATTTATTTTATAATTAAATAATATATTAATATGTATATATAAATAAAATTAGTTATATTTATATATTTAAATTTTTTTATTAGAAGTTAGTAAATGATTTTTAAGGGAATATTAAATGGTTAAGTGCATGCAAGCACCATTTATTATTTTATAATGAAGTTATTTTATTAGTAAGATTGAGATTTGTTTTTATCTATATTTGTGGATTTGGAAATTGAACTTTAGTTTTAATTGCTATGAATTTATTGAATGGAATTATGTTTAAAAGGTTTATTTTAAATATGCGATTTTGATTGATTTGGATTTAGCAAATTCGAATGATAGCATTTTTTAATTGCTTGAAGTTGTATTTATAAAAGCAAGTGTTTTGTAACTGTGTACTCGGGGGGAATTATTTGTTAATGTGAAAATCTAAGTCTTCCAAAGTGGTAATTGTGGAAGGGTTATAAATTTAATGAACACCCTTTGAGTTTTCTTGGGTAGTGCATGTATTGGGATACAGTATTGGACATTTGTAGGGATGTGTTACCTTTTGAGGTGTGCTGATTATGTGTGGTAAGTTTTAGTGCACTTTCTACCCTTGGGTGTAGTATGAGTTATGTGTTGTCGATAGGGGAGTGGCTTTTAACGAGGGCCGAGACACAAAGTGGTCCCAAGACAACTCTTATGTGAGTCAATTTAATCAAGTGGAAATTAAATAAGCTTAATACATTTAACAAGATAATTATCCTCGCTCATTGTCTCAAGGGCTTGTATGAGATTTGAGATGAGTTTGGAAGGCCTGGAATGGCACGATCATTATCTTGTCTTCTCAAAAGATACTCGATTCCACTCTAGTGTGTATGTGGGGCCAGAGTTCGTAAGAGGTTAAACAAGGATAACCCTAGAGGGAGGCCGATACCTAGGAAGATATCCTTTGGATAACCAATGCAACCATTGTGATGACACTCCTCCTATGACAACAGTCAGTTTATTTGTACTGTGTTTATAATTGATTCAGTGATTCTTGAAGCAATGTGACCATTGTTCTTGTTTACCTGTACTGTGAGTATTTCGGATATGATCTATGTCTAGAGGTAGTAGGATTGTCTTGGTTACCTTTTACTATCTCCTAGCATGGGGGCTGGGCCTACAAGTAGGCCATATGGTTGGGTGGCGTGTGCCCTATACTGTTGAGTTATATTCCTGTTCGTGATAGTGGAATCTTCTTGTTCGAGGAGCTCGTGTGGTTCTCTGGATTTGTTTTTCTCCTTCTTCATTGTAACTGTGGATCATTATGTATAATTGTAATTCCTCAATTGTATCGAGGTGAACCTTTGTGGTGTAATTGTAATAATATTTATGAGCTATTCATTATTGTATTTAATGGTGTATTAGATGTTATGTGGTGTTGTATCTGTGGAAACAAGCTCATTACATTTCTAAGTGTTAGAATTATCTTGCAATGGGTTAATGCTATGATGTATGTTGTATCTTGAGTTTAACATTCTTATGCTATGGTTGGTTTAATTTTATAAGTAATGGGTTTACATGTAGATGCCTTGAGTGGCCTAGAGGATGTATGTGGTTAGAGTAGAGTACTTTACTAATCTTGTTTTACCTTTTAAGAAAAAAATTGTTGGGCTTCCGCAGTGTTGCGTTGTCCTCTAGGTTGCGGGATGGGGTTTTACACTTGTGTTGAAAGGGTATGGGAATATGTCATATGATGCGTGTGGATTTTTAGTGGACATTTGCATGGTCTCAATTTGTTTTTGTAAGTTTTCCACTTGAGTTGTCAAAGGGTTGATTATGGGATTGTTTGTTGCATCACACATGGGAGTGATGGGTATCCCATGGGTCCCCATTTATTGGGATGAGGTGTTTTGATTTAGTTGTGAAATGTGTTGCTATGAGAGGTATGGCGTGTTTTGATTTGAATGTTGTTGGTATTGCATTTTTTATTAGGGATGTGTTTATGTGTGTGAATGTGATGCATATGTGGGAATGTGTCCTCTAACCATATTAGTTGATATTTGTGGGATGTGTTGACCTTGAATATTTTGGTGCCCAAAGGAAGTCATATGTTGTGTCATTTGAGTGCCTTGTCCAAATTGATAGAATTGTCCATGGGGAATGTTGGTGTTTTTCCCTTGGGAAGTATTGGTATTGAGTTGTGATGAAATGTTGACATTTAGTTGTGGTCCTCTAATAAAAATATTCCGTTTACTTCCTCCGAAGGGATTTAATGAGGTCCCAATGAAAGGATTTGATGATGGTGCTCCCATGGTACTAGATGAAGCTCCAAATAGGGGGTTTGAAGAGCTTGCCCCCATTGATGAGGATCCAAAGGTAGCTTTGATTGATTGTGAGGATGTTGTTGACATTGTAGGAATTGATTGTGACATGGATTATGACATGGTTGGTGTCCCTCCAATGGATGTTGCATTGATTGAGTTGGAGGTACTTGGATTGGAGGTGCCACTAGAGGTAGAATTGATGGTGTTTGTATTATTTTGTGTGGTGGAGGTATTGTTTGTGTTTTTCTAAGGCGTCGAGTGTGATTGATTGGGTTGTTTTGTATCGTCGAGAGTAGTGGGTCTTATGGTTTTAATGTCAAATCCTCGTGGTAACTTGGCCCCTTGGTCTAAGAGCATAGCTAAATATCTGTTAGGATCGTTCAAGACCAAGTCCTCTACAAAGGAGGCTACTTCAGGATTTTGGGATGCACCCTCTAAGTCTTTTGCAAGCATGCCCATTTTGGTTTCTCTATATGAATGGTTCAAATGGATTTTGAGAGGAATATGGTATGTTTATGTCATCGAAAGGATTGATAAAAGATGCCCCCATGTCTGTGTTTGAGTTCATGTTGTATGGGTGATTGCCTTGTCCGAAAGGATCCATTTGTCTCCTTTTCCTTTGGAGTCTAGTCTCAACCATAAAAGTCTTGCTCAAATGAGGGAATGATAATGAAAACTAAGTGTGAGGATGACACTAGTCTATGTTTTTGTATTTTTGGAATAAAGGGATGACCTTGCAAAATAATAATGTTGCCTAAAGGAAATGAATAATGCAAAGTGCCAATGTAAAAGGGGAGGGACTAAAATGAATGATAGACTAATGTTTTATAGAATGCAAGGTCTAAGGAAACTCTAAGGTGCAATCACTTTTGGTAGACTTAAGGAAAAGTACACTAACCATTCAAGGTTTGGTCAATGTCTTAATTTGGGTTGTCAAGGGACTTGTTTGTAGGACTAGTTGACAAGATGAAAAAATGACAAAGTGAGGTTTCCACACTAGAATTATGAGTGGGAAGTGACTCACAAAAAGTATAAGAGACTAAGAGATTGATTATGATTAAGTCCAATGACAATTTAATCTTGAAGACAAAGATTTGAGAAGGTATGGTAAGTTTTCCTATTCTCAAGTCTACAAAAATGAGGACCTAAAAGTTGGTTTATTGTTGAAAATGATGATGATGAACTCTAAGGTGAAACTAGGATGTGAAATGGTAGATCGATGGTGAGACTAAATAAAAATAAAAATGTAAGGATGGAGGTTTTAAGCAATTAATTTTCTAGTTTTGAATAGTGATTGTTGAGGAAATATGTTTGAAAATAGATTGGAAATGTTTGAGCTTGGGTTTTTTACAGTGATAGTGATTTTCCAATTGACAGGAAATTGTGTTATTTTAGGTCATGAATTTGTTTCAATTTGTCAAATGCATCTCAGTTTAAGTGAATGTAAAACTATGGGTCACAGATGTGGCTTAGTAAATGAATTGTGGGTTTTCAGAAAGCAAATGTGGTTCAAAATGTAAAAGTTTGAAATTTTTGATGTTTTGGTCAAAAATACGAATTGTTTGAAGTTGAATACATGTGTTTCCATATTTTTGAGTGTTGTTTATTTTGTTTTAGTATCCAAAAAACAATTGACAAACACGATATGTTGACTGTGTAAACAATCACAAAGAAGACAAGAACAATCCTATGGTTAGGCCAAGACAATATCTGCTAGATTCCACATGGGTTTCCCTAGTCGTATATCCTTAGTGTGTGAATCTAGAAGCTTGGATGCACGAGCTCCCCCTTGTATAGTGCACTTTCTTCTCAGGCCAACCAAGCTTCTAGCCCTCATAAAACTCCCATGGCAGGTTGATCACCTCCACTAAGACTGCGAAGATGTGAATGCCTTCAAAACAACCATTGCTGCACTAGTAGATAGAGGGTTGTTGGCTACTACACAAAAGTATTTATTTCGAGACCCCCATTCGAGTGGCCATACATGGGGAAAAAGATTAAACTCCGTCTAGGAGGCACTCCAACTTGAAGAGGTTACACTTCACAAGGTTTTTGGGAGTGCTACTTTGTCCGTATGCCACATCCACACTCGTAATCCTAGACTTTCCATTATGATTCACATTTATATATCGATCCAGGGTAGCTCGGCCAAAGAGCTCCGTTGCTCGTTTGAGTTGCCTTGGGGTGAGTACTTTTTCCCACCAAGAAAGGCCCAATTCCTAGAGTCAATAATAGTTTCTCTTGCACCCAGGATCACACAAGTGCGCAAGGGGAGAGGATACTTCTATTATTGAATTGAGGTTACACAAAAGGGAAAGAAATAATGTTCATTTTAATGCCCAAATCCAAATGTGTGGGTGGTTATACCAAATGTCGAAAGGTGTTTTTGATTCTCAAGATCATCAAATGGTGCAAAAGAAAAGCATACACACCTAGAAACAAAATGCAAACCACAAGGAAATGAAAGCACTTGTAAGTTTTAAATCCGCTTATAATGTCAAATCAAGCATTAAGTTCTTTTTAGGCCCACTAATCATTCTATGTGAAAAAGACACTCAAGATGAAACAAAGCAAAGTTAGAGCCCTGCAAAGCATGATTAGTAGTTTTGGCCTCCAATCTTTGACAAGTGAAAGTTTAGTGTTTGAATTTCAAATCTTGAATGCTCAAACCTAGTAAAAAGAAAGATCAAAGATTAGCCTCAAAAATAAAACTAAACTAGAAAAAAAATAATGACATTTATCTAAAATAAACAAACAAAATCAATCTAAACTAACTAACAATTAATCTAAATTTTTTTTATGATTATGCTAAACTAAGATTGATGGAATGTAAATTAATTACAACCACAATTAATCTAATCTAAATTAATTAAAACTAAAAAATCCAATTAATCTAAAAAATTAATCTAATTACCATAGTCAACCTAAAATTAAAAACTAAATTAAAAAAATCTAAAAAAACCAATTAAACTAATTCAATTAAATCTAATTAAAAAATAAAACTAATCCAAAGAAAAAATATAATAATAATCTAATTACCAAAATTAATCTAAAATTAAAAAACTAAATTAAAAAATCTAAAATCTAACTAAATTTAAAAAACAAATTACCAATCTAAAATAATTATAATAATCTAATTACCAAAATTAATCTAAAATTCAAAAAATTAAAAAAAATCTAAAATCTAACTAAATTAAAAAAAAAAATTACCAATCTAAAATAATTATAATAATCTAAAATTATAAAAATATAAAATAATTATAATTATAATAATCTAATTACCAAAATTAATCTAAAATAAAAAACTAAATTAAAAAAAATCTAAAATCTAACTAAATTAAAAAAAATAAATTACTAATCTAAAATGATTATAATAATCTAAAGTTATAAAAATCTAAAATAATTATAATAATCTAATTACCAAAATTAATCTAAAATTAAAAACTAAATTAAAAAAAATCTAAAATCTAACTAAATTTTAAAAAACAAATTAAACTAAGAAAATAAAAACTAATTAAAAACAAAACTAATCTAAAAATAAAAAATAATCTAATTACCAAAATTAATCAAAATTAGAAACTAAAAAGAAAAATCTAAAATCTAACTAAATTTAAAAAAAAACTAAAAATCCAAATAAAAAAAAATAAATCTAAAGCTAACTAAATTTAAACTAAAATCTAAATTTCTAATCTAGATTAATACTAATCTTAAATCAAATCTCATTAAACTATATGAATCAAAAATTGAAATCTAAAAGTAAATTCTGAATTTAAAACTTAAAATAGTATGAGTGCAGCAAGCCCTCATGAACATGGCTTGGATGATAAGACGATAGAGTATTCGCTTGATGCTGCCAAAATTCACAGAGCAGGAAACCAGTAGTGTTTTGAATGATCTCTGTTGCTTTCCTTCCCCTGCAACCAAAGGGTGGGAACAATAGGCATTTTGAAACAACAAAGACAAGATCACAGTGCCTAAATCTCTGGTGAACAACATAAACAGAATAGCCAACATAAACAACATAAAAAATGAGATCTACACAGAATCGATGCTTAATTATTTTCCAGTGAAAAAAGAGCTCCTAAACAAAAAAAAAAACTGGCAGCCCTTGTTGCTCCTTCTAGGCTTGTGGAAAATGACTGCAACAATTTTTTGGGCATAGGCTAAATGAAGGCTCAAATGGCGGTGAAAAGAAATACGCAAAATCCAAAGGTATTGAAGTATTAGGAGGGTAGCTACAGCTTCAAAAACAATTCAAACACACACCACTCTATTAAATTTTGTCAACAAATGCTATGCCATTTAGGGTCCCCAAAAATTAATAGCGAATCTGAAAAGCAAGCTCAACCCCATGACAGTGTGATCACAAAAAAATCTTTAATAACTACCAATAAATCTACAAAGATTAATGAATATTTTCCAACAGTATTATATGGCACTGGAAAGAGATTTTGTATCGACAAAGTTGTTTAAACAAAAACAACACCAAATCTTGCATTAAATGATAGTATCATATGACGCCGGAAAGAGATTTTGTATCTGCACAACTTTTTAAACAAAAACAATAAGCAAATACAACACCAAAGCTTGCATTAAATGATGCTACATAAAGTAGATTAGCAAGCAGAAAAACCATAGATGGTGACACTAAAGTTCACCTCTTCCAAGCCTAAATATGTTACCACTAACGTTTAATTAACAACGATTTTGTCCACATGAAAAAGAAGTTGCACCTTGAGTCGTTGGTTCATTTTATCACAAGCACATTCATATAGTGTACAACTAGTTTGAGAAGGTGTTTCAAAGAATGATGGTCTCATGGAGTGCAGTGATGTCAGGAGTTGGGCACATGAACAAGCAATGAACTGCTCAAATAAAGGTTAGGGAAATGTTGTGAATTCAGATGAAAACACACTACCATTAAAGCAATTCTAATTAATGGTCTCCTTTATAAGCCTACTTTATGCTTTGGTGACGTAGAACATCTCATGTCCTTTATTTATTAAAGCATCTCTGTAGAACCTAGACCACAAGTATGTGTATAACACCACTACATACTTCTATAACATGTAGAAAGTTCTATAACATGTAAAAAAAAAGAGATTTCTATAAGACGTCGGGGTTCACCAAATGTAATTAGAGAAAAGTTTTCAAGTTAATTGCAAGTAGCATGATAACTTAAATCCCAATGAAAGCAAGAAACATAAAAATAGTGAAACAACATCGCCTAGTCTTCAAGCCTCCATTGATTGACCTCCATTGGCCTTCTCCATCTTGTTGAAAATGGTATAATTCCCTCAAATTTGAAGTGCAACTATCACCTATGCCTTAGACAAAAAAAACATTGAAGTAATGTGTGCTCAAGTACTTAGAAGCTCTCAAGCATGTTGTGTGTCAATAACTTGTGTCTAAAATGACTCGAAAGAGGGCCTTTTAAAGAATTCCAAATTGAGAATGGATGACTGGGATTAAAAGTTGGTGAAGCCCTAAGATCAAAGGCCATAAATCAATGTCATAAGGAGGATTAGGGTTATGACAACATTATGTCAAAGTTAGGGCAAGCTTTGAAATAAAGGGTTGAGATTTAATTGAAAGCAATTAAATCAATGGAGGAGAAAAATAAGTAGTTGAGATAATATAAACTATTTAATTTATGGAGGAATGTTGTCTTATGAATTAAATAATGGTTTAATTCTTAAATGAGAACGAGACAAAAGACAATAAATAATTGTTTTAATTATTTATTTGGTGGGATGGAAAGTGGGTTAAATAAATAAATTTATTTAATTGAAGGAAAAATGTTAATGTTGGTAATCATAAATTTATTTAATTATTAGAGGGAATAAGAACTAATTATTGATGTATTTAAATAAATAAATATAATTTATTTATTTAAATAATTATGGAGGAATAATTATGACATTAGGACATGATTAAATAATTGAAAAATATGGTTTGCAAGTCGAGACCATTTTTATGTGTCTACAAAAAAAAGGGAAACAATTTGGAAATTGAAGATACAAATGGCATATGAATCTACATGAGTGAACTCAATGAAACTACTCAACCAATACAAAGTAAACCTCAAGTAAAAAATACAAGTGTCGATAGTTTGAAAAAACTAATCAACCGAGGATTGAAGGAAACACCCTTATAATTCTGACAAGGGAGAGGAATGATAGGTCGATTGAAATTATGTGTTACAATGTAGTGCAAGAAGGAGAATAAACATCAATTAAACATGCATAAGATAGTACTTGCAACTAAAAAAAGGTGTGCAAACCAAGAAACACATGCATGATGGTAGACAAGATCATGATTGTGAATAAGAAAGTGCAAATAGAAAACCCCCATGAAACTTTATAAAGTAGTGTAAGTATAAAATTTGGTACAAAATGATGTGTGAAATCTTGAAAAATCATGCACAAGAGTGGCACTTTAGCTGAGCGCATCTACAAATGAAAAAGTGCATTCAAAAGATGCTCAAAATTGTAGAAAGGACAACATGCTAGACGTAGATGTTGAACAACTCAAAATAAGTCATCTCACACAAACAAAAGTTTTCTAAGTGCCAAAAATATTCAAGTAATTAATCAAAATGTGAAATAACGACAAATTGAATAAAATGTACCTAATGTATATTCTAAAAAAAGTGCACATGGCTATGAATATATTTTAAATACCTTTCTAATGTCACAAGCATCATAAAAATGGAGGAACTAGCCAAAATTTATGAGCTCAAGAGCAAAAAAAAGTAGATTTGACTTTGATAGGCAATACAATGTAATATTAGATAAAAGTGATAAAAATGCACTTACCGGTGGAAAGTGCTCAAGACTATCTTTCTAACAATATCTTGTTTATCTAAATTTAACATTATATGCCTAGGCTATGCCAAAATTAAAAAAAATAGCTCCTTTTGGGAAAAACTAGGGTTTGGGGGTAGGCAAGGTGGATGATTTGTACAACTGATGTCATCAAAAAATATTCTCTACATGGCCAAAAAAACTAGGTTTTTATAAAAGTTATGTAAGTGGTTGGGAAACACTGTCACTAATAGAATATTCAATTTGAGGGATGAAATATTCTATTGAGATGTTGAAAACCAAGGTCATCATGAAAAAAATTGTTGAGGAATTTGTGGTTGTCAATAAGTTGGGAGGTGTCTTCAGCATGGAAATATTGAGAAAGTGTGTCTCAAACTCATTGATGGAACCCTACTTTAGTTTCCGTCAAAACTAGTTTTTCCAAAGTGACATATTCTGCCTTTACTGTAGTACCGTTGGGTGCAAATAAGGTGAGGTGCGGGCTAGTGGTGTTAACCGCCATCCCACAAGAGTCTTCTTCAATCTGTGAGGTAGTGTGGTGTATACCACCACCCTGCGACAATGTTTGAAATGGATGGTGGTAGGATGGTATATACCACCATCCCACGGAGGCCAATCCACATGCCCTGTACTAGTGCGATATACTCACTGCCACCTTATGGTGGCTAGTGCTAAGGCCTATGATATGGTGGTATATAGCCCACAACCTTAAACAATCGGTTCATGTGGTCTATAGTATAGAGGTGAACATTCTTACCATGAGGGTCGTTGGGATGGGATGTGGTGGAGTGATGGTTTCTTGCAATGGTCTATGGAGGTGCCTATGGTGGTGAGGTTAAGACTTGGAAATGTAAGTTGATTAATGGAAAGTAATGTGTTGAATTGTGGCACAAGTTCACTTGTTGATTTCACATTGTTGTTGTGAATCAACGCGATTATTAGACCAATGTTTATAATTTGAGGTTGATTGTTGTAACACTTGACAACCATGTAACTGTCTACATAATATGGTTGCTCATTGGTTGGAAAGGAGGTACTACAACATTGAGTAGTTTAACCAACCTGAAGGATTTGAGATATATAGAGATGTCTGTAATGCAATATTGTATCAAGCAAGTAGGTAGTGCACTAAGTCGGTGACTGTTCAAGTTGGTAGAAAGAGTGAATGTAAATGCTATCAAACTGATTTTGTGAATCAACACCTGAAAGAGCATAGCTCTATAACTTGTATGTAATTTTTATTTTACTATAATACAAGTGATATCTGCTTTGGTGTGTGGGTTTTTTTCCTGAAAGGGTTTTCCCACATAAATCTGGTGTTCATTCTAAGTTGATATTTTTTAATTGTCTATTCTATTATTGTTGTATGTGCATCTCAAATGAACTGTAATTGATTTTTTTTGAAAGTTATGTATCTCTCTCCTCAAGATTAGTATTAGGAAGACATTTTCTGCACTTTTCTTTCCTTATAGAGAAAAGCTATTGAGCAACAAAAAACTTGGTGCACCAATGATTAAAATAGTTTGTGATGAGAAAGGGTTGGCCACAATTGAATAACACAGGCATATGAAAATAGGCACTAATGGAGATTAGAGTCATGCCCAAAATTTTGGCCACTAATAGTAAAAAAAATGTTTCTCAGAAGACCACCTCAAGGCCAAAAAATGGTTGCATCAAAGGAAAAAAATAGTAGTGAGTGATTGTAGACTCAATTCCATTGAAAAGTCAAAGTTGCTTAGTAAAAAAATAATGACCCCTCCAAAAACTCAAAGCCCACCATAAAAGAAAACCTGGTTATATTCTAAATGGTCAACTAATGAAAAAAATATTGTGTAAAATTCAAAACATCACAAAGTCTAGTCACCACTAGCCAACAAAAGGCTCACAAAACTTGTAAAATCAACTGTTGTAAAAAAATAACATTAGATTCTCAAAAAATTCTTTAGAAACATAGAACCGTCACAAAAAATATTGGAGTGCTAAAAAATTACTACCACAAATTTCAACACAAACCTTGATTTGTACAATGTCATATATTGTATGGATTTGTATTTTATGAAATTCAATGCATTGAAATATATGCCCACAAAAACATTTCTTTTGCAATTTCTCTAATGTCAATGCTTAAATAGGTGATATTAGGGATTTTAGGCCTTTTCAAATGCAATGGTGATGTATATTTGGCTCCACAATACACCATTTGATTTCTAAGGTCGAATCTCTTTGAAGGAAGACAAGGAATCACAAATTTGGAGCTTTGATATTGTAGATCCTCTCTAATTTCTAATAAATGTGGTGTTCACTAGGTCTACACATAGCTCAAAGGATGAATTCCCAACATAACAGTTCATCTTTCACAAGAGACTACACTTAATTATCAACCAGGGACACACAATATTTAGAAAATATTGGGACAAGATATGCATTCATGGATCATAGACACATCCTATACCAATGGAGTATAGGAAATTACACATGTACAAAAGACTGTAAAAGTTGGAAAGTGAAATGAATTGCTAATTCACAAAACAAGGGAAATAAATATAAACTACTATCTTATTCTAGAGGTACCTAACACTCAAGACTACAAATGTCAACTGCTAAAGAACTGTAACTAATTCCTAGATAATTTCTCTGGATTATGAATCCAATATGAAGCTACAAAATTCAATCCAAAACTACAAAATAACATTCATGAATTACACATGCATATAACTAGAAACTAATCTAATAATACTTGCATCATTTAATCTAACAACAAGAAATGAAATGGATTAGTAGTACCTCAAGTGGGCCTTGCTTGAGTTTTTGCTTCCAAATAAGTTGTCAACACCTACTTACTCAAAAATTCATAATATCAACCAATTCTCTTTATTGCATATAAACTTTGAACTCTTACATGCAATCCAACAAGAATTTGCTAAAGATTTCTTATTCAATGACACATATCTATTGCTACAACTAGTAGGAGATAAAAACTAACTTATCAACTTGATCATTTAACAAATGAAAACTACTAGTAACTAGATTTACTCCTCAACAACATATCCCACTATATAGGGCCTATGAGGAGTTTTATTCCTCTAGGACTAAAAATAGACTCATAAAGTAGTCATCCACTCCTCCAAGATATGAAGAGGACTTAGTCTAATAATTAAAAAACAATAACTATAAAGTAAGAGTAGAGAAACTAATTTAAAACTCTATGCCTAATAGTTAATTTTCATGATAGAGATGTGTTCCCGAGGAAAGTCATGTCATAAATTAATTGTGTTTAGAACAAATTCCTTCTCCTCCTAGTCTTATTCGGTGAGCAAAAGCATGATTTGGTGACTCATGGTTGATCATTAAATAATCACCTTCATTCTCTTTTGGAAGTGTCATGCTTTGGAAGTTTTGACCATTTCCCTACAACTGTCCATAGTCCTTATGTTGCAGGATGCAAAAATTGTTGCTACAGGTTAACAGTATTTCTTATTGCAAGATGTTAGTTTCATTTATAAGGAATCCACATTATTAACAATCATAATTAAATATATAATCATACTAAATCCCATAGATATTTATTCATTCATACAGGAATATATTAAGATAACTCATTTCTATTTCCATATAATTAAGTTTGATTTAAAGTGTATGAAAGGCATATAAAAAGATATGTAAGGTCTTGGTAATGTCTGAGAAACTTAGCATATGAAAACATAAAAATATAAAACAATAAAGAAAAACTAGCCATCAATTGAACCCATCATTTCCCTCCAACTAAGTTATTTCTTATCCTCAAGCAACTTTAAGGTTGTAAGTTATATTGCAGGGCCATCTCTCTAAAATCTACCACATAATCCACTCCTTTTCCCTACTTCAAATAGTAACTTTTTTGATCTAAGAGTTTTTCTAGCCTTTTATTTTCTACTGCCTCTTCTTCCCCTCATTTCTTCCCTGTCTAGTGTGGTATAGGGAACAAGAGGATAGTAGGATGGAAGGTGAGTGGGAGCCAAGTAAATCCATTTCTATAGGCGATTGAAGTGTACTTATGTGACCTACCAATTGCTGCCACATAGTTGTAAACAAAATAAGGTTCATTCCTCTTCAATTCTGGTGAAAGCTTCCCCCATCTATGTTGACAAAAGTTAATGGTGTATGATAAGACCAAAGGTTGCTTGCACAGTCTATTGGAGACCTTTTCACTGTCCCCTTCCTTGAACCTACTATCAATGGTTCTTGTTGAACTTGGATGACCAACCAAGCCCTGCCCAAACTCCCTTGTGCTTTACCTTTGGTAAATCAACACCTTCTTGCAATTTGCTTACTCTTCCTTGGACTTAGAAGGGTCTAAGTTCCAACTTCTTCAACTTGCTAGAACTGCTTGCAGGGGAGTTGAAGATACTGTCTCCATGATTTTTGCATCCAAATTGATCCATTTTGAAGGTCCTTTGGTCTTCACTTTACCCGATCTCAAGACCTTGCCTAGATGAGGCCTAAACTCTACTAGCCCTTACCAGTCACTCATTGGCTTTTTCTGCCAAAATTCTCCACACAACCTAGCAAAAAAAACACATTTCCTGACACCCTTTTCAGGTTTTTAAATCTTGCATCTAGGTTGTCAAGTCTCTGTCAGTACCGTACAGGTGATTCCTATGATCTTGGAGAAGAGGCCTAATTGCCCTATCTTCTAGGGTTTCACTGTTTCATCCTTCAAAGCTATTGTCACTGGATTGATTGAAGCTCCAATCCTTTTTCTAAGTAAAGACCTTACCTTATCCCACCTGGAGCCGTACGGATTCCGTATAGTGCACCTTTCCCCTGCCTAAATTCTCAAATTTTCTCTTCCAAACTCCTAACCGGGTAGCTAACACTCGCCTAGGGTTTGGTCTTGCAAAACATAGCTTGGCTCTTTTGATTTCCTACCATTACATATTTACAATAGTCTGGCTTCCCTCCCATATTCAACAAATCTCAGGAATATCCCATGGTCGGTGTCTATGGGGAAGCCATTTCAAATCTTGCTGCTCAAAACAAAGAAACCTAACACACTACAATCCTATCTAAGAATTCAAATCAATAAATCTATTCTATGGAACCTGAATGAACGATGAGAATTGATCTAAAACTATTCTATGAACAAAGAAACAGAGATAAAACTGTATCTACAAAGCCTTTTATGCCACTACTCAAAAACACACGAGATTTTCACACAAATACAAAAATCTGCAAACTGTCTTCTATTGCACACAACAAAAATTGATTACAATCACTAACTACTGCTTCTACGAGCCATTCCCTCTATTTGGGATGCCTTTACCATCTTTCAAGGGAAGTTGCTCGAGCATTTCCCTGATTCCAAGGGATTCCCAAATGCCAAGTAAGTTACATGCAATCTTGCAACATTCTTGCAACTCTGCCTTTATCCTTAATTATAGGACCTTAATCTCCTTAAACTCAAACCAACAACTCCTTAACTATCCCATGGAATCTCTAAACAATGAGGATAGCACACTAAATGCATTATATCCTACCATATGCTGTCCAAAGCTTAATAAAGCAAAATTTAACAACTTTGATAACCTAATGATGACTTTAGTCCTAGTGACTAACTTAACACACAAATGAGACCTTCTAAAGCCCAAAGCAAACACATCAACATCCCTGACTTGGCTAAGGTCAATACAAGCCAAAATTGTTAACCAACAAGGTGGAGGTCAGCCTAGGTGCTCCTTCACCATCCTTCCCAAAACAGAAAACTTCAACCCACCCTTGGATTGAGCAAGTTGGGATCAATGCCCAACCTCTTGAGCTCTGCCTCCTTGATCCATACTGCATCAACTTCAGGTTGTCCTTGTCTTTGGATCAGGTGTTTTTTGTACTCCTTGGTTCTTGTTCTCTTGTAGAACCTGGTATCCAAGATCTTATCAGCTTGTTTGACTGTGACAGTAGGCAGTTTAAGTCCTTCTACATCTTGACTGACTTCATGGATGGTCTGATCCAAGTTTAGTGGTGGTCCTTTGTAATGTACAAGGTCTGCAACATTGAAAACAGGGGACAATCCACTATCATCTGGCAATTGCACTTTGAATGCATTACTTCCATACTTCTCCAAGATAGGACAAGGACCTATCCTCTTCATTTGCAACTTGTTAGGAACTCCTTTCTGCAGTCTGGATTTGTTCAAATGGACCATGACTAAGTCACCAACATTAAAGTGAACTTCTTTCCTATGCTCATCCACCTTAGTCTTATGCTTCATGGTATTTTTTGCCAAGGTTTTTCTGACTATCTCATGAATCTCCTGCATTGCACAAGCAAAGTCATCAGCATATCCACTTCCCTTGACTCCATCCTTCAACTTTCTCAGCTCATAAACACCTCTAGGGTGCAGTCCATAGACAATTTCAAAGGGACTCTTCCCTGTGGATCTATTCACTGTATCATTATAGGCATATTCAACTTGCCCAATAATCTGATCCCATTGTTGACCATACTCCTTGGTCAAGCATCTCAAGAGATTTCCAAGAGTTCTATTTACCACTTCGCTTTGACCATCAGTTTGGGGATGGTATGCAGATCCAAAGGACAAATTGGTGCCCATTCTTTGCCAAAGAGTCTTCCAAAAATGACTCATAAACTTAGTATCCCTATCTGATACAATGTTGATTAGTAAGCCATGAATCCTGACTATCTCCTTAAAGAAAAGAGAGACTATTTGACTGGCATCATTGGTTGTTTTGCAGGGTACAAAGTGAGCCATCTTGCTGAATTTGTCTACAACAACATACACACTATCCATACCTTGCTTTGTCTTGGGTAAACCAACTACAAAGTCCATGCTCAAGCATTCCCATGGCCGAGAAGGGATAGGCAGTGGCTGGTATAGGCCTGCATTTGAAGAAGTGCCTTTTGCCTTTTGAAATACCACACAACTCTCCACATAACTCTTGACATCTAGATTCATCCTTGGAAAATAGTAAAACCTTTGAACCATTTCTTGAGTTTGGTGATCCCAAAATGACCACTCAATGCACCATTATGTTTCTCTTGTATCAAGTTCTCCCTAATAGAACCTCTAAGAACACAGAGCTGATTCCCTTTAAACAATAAATCACTTTGCAAGGTATATTCAACATATTTGCTATGAAAATGATTCTTGTACTCAAGACATACCTTATAAATATCTACAAAGTCTTCATCATCTGCATATAGATCTTTGAAGTGATCTATTCCCATGCTTTTCAACTGAATTTCCTGAATTGTGAGGACTCTTCTGCTCAATGCATCAGCCACTTTGTTGAGAGCTCCTTTCTTGTGCTTGATATTGAAGGTGTAAGCTTGCAAATACTCCACCCATTTCATGTGCTTGTGACTCAACTTCTCTTGTGAATTCAGGAAACTGAGTGCTTGATTGTTTGAGTACACAATGAATTCCTTGGGAAGCAAGTAGTGCCTCCACTTCCTTAGTGCTTGGACCAATGCATACATTTCAAGGTCATAAGAAGAATACTTCTTCTTGGCTTCACTTAGCTTCTCTGAATGAAAAGCCACCGGTTGCCCTCTTGACTGAGAACAACTCCAATAGCCACATTGCTTGCATCACATTCAATGGTGAATAGCTTCTCAAAGCTTGGCAACACCAAAACAGGTTGGGTAGCTATCTTTTCCTTCAGCAACTCAAAACTCTTGTTAGCTTGCTCATTCCATACAAACTTGGTTTTCATTCCTCCTTTAATGGTATCCAACATGGGAGCACAAATAGCACTAAACTGTCTTATGAATTTCCTATAATACTGTGCAAGACCATGGAAGCTTCTTACCTCTTTGCTGTCTTTGGAGTAGGCCAATTGAGAATGGCTTCTACCTTGCTCTGTCCATCTTCAAGTTGCCATGTGATAGTACAAATCCAAGGTACACCAGCTCTGTTTTGATGAACTCACACTTTTCCAGATTGATCATCAGCTTCTCCTCCTGCAGCTTCTTGAAAATCAACTCAATATGTTGGAGGTGCTCTTCTCTTGTTCTGCTATAGATTAGTATATCATCAAGATACACTACTACAAACTTGCCAATATAATCCTTGAGGATTTCATTCATGAGTCTCATGAATGTGGAGGGGGCATTAGATAATCCAAATGGCATAACTAGCCACTCATAGAGACCCTCATTGGTTTTGAAGGCTGTTTTCCACTCATCACCCTCATGTATCCTAATTTGGTGATAACCACTCTTTAAATCTATCTTGGTATAGTACCTAGCTTCACCTAGACAATCCATGAGATCTTCAATCCTAGGGATAGGAAACCTATACCTGATGGTTATCTTGTTGATTGCCCTGGAATCAGTACAAAGCCTCCATTCTCCTCCCTTTTTAGGTGCTAAGACAGTGGGAACTGTGCATGGACTAATGCTTTTCCTAATGATACCTTGGTCAAGAAGTTCTTGAATCTGCCTGGCTATTTCCTCATTTTGTTGAGGTGTCATCTTGTAGGCTACTTTGTTTGGAAGGGTGGCTCCTGGTATCAAGTCTATCCTATGACTTATGGTTCTCTTAGGAGGTAAGGTTGCTGGTTGACCACTACTTACAATACTTTCATAGGTCTACAACAAGTCTTGTATCTCCTTGGGTAACTCTTGCTTTTCAGCTTCCTTCTCTCTACTTACCTCTCTTGGCTTTATCATCACTGCATAGCCAACTCCTTCTCCTTCTTCCAAGACTCTTAAGAACTCTTTTTCACTAGCTATGAGCAGCTTAGAACCTGTTGTCTGCACCTCAGTATCTTCTAACAAAGATTGAATCTTGTAGGTTACATTGTCTTTCTTGAAGGTATATGAGTTCTTTGATCCATCATGCACAACTTGATGGTCAAATTTCCATGGTCTACCTAGGAGCAAGTGGCATGCATCCATAGGTAACACATCACACAAAACTTTGTCTTTGTACTTTCCAATTGAAAACTCCACCCATGCTTGTTCATTCACCAAGACATGCTGACCTTTATTGAGCCATGTGACCTTGTAAGGATTATTGTGAGGTATTCTTGTCAATTTCAGCTTGCTGACTACCTCCTCTGACACAATATTGTTAGTATAACCTGAGTCTATAATGACCTTATACACTTTCCCCATCATCTTGCATTTTATCCTAAACAAGGACCTTCTTTGGCTTGGCTCTTCTTTGACCAGTTCTTTGATCAAAGTCCTCCTCATCATGAGGTTCTCACCTTCCTCTAAGTTCAAAGGAACTTCAGGTTGTTTATTTGCTACAGCTGTCTCATCTTGAATTAGATTGGTTCTCTTATCTCCTCCATGAGAAGTGCTACCTTTCTCAGGACATCTATAGGCCGGGTGTCCCAATTGGTTGCAATGATAACATTTCATGTTGGTGAAGTAGCTGCCTCTTCCTTGTCCACCACTTCTTCCTCTGGAGCTGAAACCTCTTCCTCTACCAACTCTACTAGAGCTTCCTTCTTGCTGTTCAGAGAATTTGACCTCTCCTTGGGCTCTTGGTTCTGAGCTTCTTCCACTATAACCTCCTCTTTGTCCTCTACTATCTTTCCCTTTACCTCTGCTTTTGGGATTTCGTTCTTGTTTCTTTTTGCCTTTCTCCTCTATTTTCAAAGCCATTTGATAGCATTGGCAAACTATTTTGAAGTTTACCAAACTCATGTCTTCTTGGATAGACCATTTGAGCCCATTTAAGTATCTTGCTAACTTGATACTTTCATCTTCAACCACCTTTGATCTAAGGCACAATTTTTGAAACTCCTCTGTATATGTTTGAACATCCATATATTTTTGCCTCAGATTATGTCTTCTCCTATGCAACTGAACTTCATAATCATCAGGGAGATAGGTCTGCCTTATCTTAATTACCATTCCTCTCCATGAAACTATGGGACCTTTGCCCTCTTTCTCTCTTTCAGATTGTACAAACTTCCACCATGTGAGAGCTGCTCTTCTCAGCCTTGACTTGGCCACCTTTACCTTTTGGGCCTCTATTATGCCATCACACTCAAAGTGATTTTCAATGCTCTCAATCCAGTCTACAACTAAATCAGGGTCCATTTGTCCACTGAAAAGTGGCACACCCTCCAATGCTTTACCACTCAAGGCCTTCAATGCCTTCAAGAATGGTTCTTCAGCAAGAACAGGATCAGGCTTTGGAGCTTCCTCCTCCAAATTCTCTTCTTTTTCCTTGGCTTCTTGTTCTTCTTTCTGCTTTATCTTATCCTTCACATTATCTGCTATCTCATGGACTTCATCCAAGAGTTTCTCCATTTGAGATATCCTTTCTCTGAGCAACCAGTTATCTTCCTCTTGCTCTTCTACCTTTTTAGCTAGCTCTACATTTGTCACCATGGTTCTCTCCTCTGGTGTGTTCTCTCCTACTGACTCAGTGGGCTGCAACATCAATCACAAGCCTTGAATCCAACGTTTGCTCTGATACCAATATGGTGTATGATAAGACCAAAGGTTGCTTGCACAGTCTATTGGAGACCTTTTCACTATCCCCTTCCTTGAACATGCTATCAATGGTTCTTGTTGAACTTGGATGACCAACCAAGCCCTGCCCAAACTCCCTTGTGCTTTACCTTTGGTAATTCAACACCTTCTTGCAATTTGCTTACTCTTCCTTGGACTTAGAAGGGTCTAAGTTCCAACTTCTTCAACTTGCTATAACTGCTTGCAGGGGAGTTGAAGATACTGTCACCATGCTTTTTGCATCCAAATTGATCCATTTTGAAGGTCCTTTGGTCTTCACTTTACCCGATCTCAAGACCTTGCTTAGATGAGGCCTAAACTCTACTAGCCCTTACTAGTCACTCATTGGATTTTTCTGCCAAAATTCTCCACACAACCTAGCAAACAAAACACATTTCCTGACACCCTTTTTAGGTTTTTAAATCTTGCATAGGTTGTCAAGTCTCTATCAGTACTGTACAGGTGATTCCTATGATCTTGGAGAAGAGGCCTAATTGCCCTATCTTCTAGGGTTTCACTGTTTCATCCTTCAAAGCTATTGTCACTGGATTGATTGAAGCTCCAATCCTTTTGCTAAGTAAAGACCTTACCTTATCCCACCTGGAGCCATACGGATTCCGTATAGTGCACCTTTCCCCTGCCTAAATTCTCAAATTTTGTCTTCCAAACTCCTAACCGGGCAGCTAACACTCGCCTAGGGTTTGGTCTTGCAAAACATAGCTTGGCTCTTTTGATTTCCTACCATTACATATTTACAATAGTCTGGCTTCCCTCCCATATTCAACCAATCTCAGGAATATCCCGTGGTCGGTGTCTATGGGGAAGCCATTTCAAATCTTGCTGCTCAAAACAGAGAAACCTAACACACTACAATCCTATCTAAGAATTCAAATCAATAAATCTATTCTATGGAACCTGAATGAACGATGAGAATTGATCTAAAACTATTCTACGAACAAAGAAATAGAGATAAAACAATATCTACAAAGCCTTTTATGCCACTGCTAAAAAACACACAAGATTTTCACACAAATACAGAAATCTGCAAACTATCTTCTATTGCACACAACAAAAATTGATTACAATCACTAACTAGTGCTTCTACGAGCCATTCCCTCTATTTGGGATGCCTTTACCATCTTTCAAGGGAAGTTGCTCGAGCATTTCCCTGATTCCAAGGGATTCCCAATGCCAAGTAAGTTACATGCAACTAAACAAGTTCATCATGCAATCTTGCAACATTCTTGCAACTCTGCCTTTATCCTTAATTATAGGACCTTAATCTCCTTAAACTCAAACCAACAGCTCCTTAATTGTCCCATGGCATCTCTAAACAATGAGGATAGCACACTAAATGCATTATATCCTACCATATGCTGTCCAAAGCTTAATAAAGCAAAATTTAACAACTTTGATAACCTAATGATGACTTTAGTCCTAGTGACTAACTTAACACACAAATGAGACCTTCTAAGGCCCAAAGAAAACACATCAACATCCCTGACTTGGCTAAGGTTAGTACAAGCCAAAATTGTTAACCAACAAGGTGGAGGTCAGCCTAGGTGCTCCTGCACCAGTTAAACACCTCTTTGATTATGCCTTCTATTGCTAGTCCCTTCATTATTTTATAATCTTGTTCTCTACATTTCATTATCTTTGTTCCAACTCCCTTATGATCTAAGAGATCCAACCATTGATCTATTATTTTATTTGGGACCACTGCCTCTTTTCTTAGCTGTAAGGGGATATATTTTTCTTTCTCATGATATTCTTGTAGGAGCTTCCCCCTTTGGTGCCCATTTCTAATATAAGATGCTAAAGCCCTTAGCTAGAGATCCCCTACAAACATTAATGGGTTCCATGTAGTTTCATCTAAAGGAACCAAATTGTGCAAGTAGAATTTACACAATTGGCCTTCCAGTTTTGGTGTGGATTTTTGGAGAGTATCTAAGAACAAATATTTCCTATTCATGGAAATAGGTAGGTCACCAATCATATTAATAAACTAAAAAACTACAAACTTTTCCTACAAAAACAATGCATAAACTCTAGCAGGCAGTTTACATTTCATCAGTTGCATTGCTTTATCTGTTAGTTCCTCAATTCTTACTTTTAATTTATTTGCCTCTATTTCTTGCTTCTCAACTATCCTAGCATGAATAGACATCATTTCAGCTTTCTCCCTTTCCCATTATATTTTTGGGGAGAATTCTTGTGTTCTCTTCTACAATTCAATACCTAATGACATAGCAATTGGTCCAGTGGGGGTCTTTATGGGTCCAATTGAGCTCTTCAGAACTAGATCTTTTCCATCTATTTCCACCATGGCAAGTTGTACCAATATTTTTAGTTTTTACCCATACTCAAATTTATGAAGTCTTTCTTCCAACTCCTTGATTCTTGCATCCTTCTCACTATCTTTCTACTGGAATGTTTTCAATAAGTCTTCTAATTATTTAATTATCTGCAAGGATTCTTGGAGTTCTTTATTTGTATTTATTTTTTCCAAGAAAAATTCCTCTTCTTTCTCCAAAAAAAGTTGTTCTCCTACCTCCTTTATATACTCAAACCCTTCTGAGATAGGGCCATTTGGAGATCTTCTCATATTTTTCGCAATTGTAAGGGCTCTTTATTGTCTGATTAACTTGGTGCTACACGTAGACACACAATTCAAAGGGATTCCTAACTGAGCAGTTCACCTTCCATGAGAAGCTTCATTTAGTTATCAACCAAGACTACATAAGATTTTGATAGTGTTGGCACTATATGTGCATTCATGGACTCTACACGACCTATATCAGTGAAGTTATAGATGATTTACACATCTACAAAAATGGTAAAGGATAGAAAAAGGAAATGGAATATTAACTTGCAAAATAAGGAAATAAACATAAGTTGTTATTTTTGCTGTGTATACTTATCACTTAAGACTATAACTACTAACTTCTAAGACTAAACTATAACTAATCACTCCAGGACTATGAAACAAACAATTAAGCTATGAGATTTAATTCAATTATAGAATCATATTTATGAATTCCATATGCATGTAATTGTAAACTACTTCAATTTATCAATGTATAAACTAATCTAATAATAGAAAAACAGAGTGGATAGTAGTACCTCAAGTGGCCCTGGCTTTATTTTCTCCTACCAAAATAGATATCAACACTTACTACTTAATCAATAAACCATGATATTGAATTAATTACTTTATTGCATGGAAACTCTGAACATTGACAAGAATCTACTCAATATTTCTCATTCAACAATACATGTAATTTATTCAACTAATAACAAAAACTAGCAATGAGTAATTATCAACTAGAACTTAGCAAAATCTTAAAACATATAACTAAAACAATTGTTTACTAACTAGATTTTCTCCTCACAATAGATCCCACTATATATGATATGTGAAGAGTCTTATTCATCCAAGGACTACAAAAAAAACTATTAATGTATTTTTCCACTCTCCCTCAAGAATAGGGAGATGACATAGTCTTTGTAACAGAAAGCCATAATTGAAAAGTAGAAGAAAAACTAAATTAGGATTTTTCCCTAATGGTTTAACCATCATGACAAAGACATATTTTGTGGAGGATGTCTTGTCATGAGTTTCCTTGTTCAGAATAGACTCCTTCCTATCATCTTATTCGGTGTGATTGTGGTAACTCATGACTAATCATTCAATCGTTTCCTTCATTCCTTTTTGGAACTGTTAGGTTTTTAATCATTTTAACCTCTCCTCTACAACTACTTGTAGTCCTTATGCTGTGGGCTGAAAATCTAGTTGTTGTGGGTTACAATTATTTTAGCTACAAGAAGCTAGTTTCATCCTAAAGAATACACATCATTAACAACCATAAATTAAGCATAAAATAATATTGAATTTCATAAACATTTATATATTCCCTCATACAAATATCATCATATCATAATTGTACTTTCCACATACTAAAGTATGGTTTAAGATGCATAAAAGATATAAAAGATGTATAAGTCTCAGGATTGTTTGTGGATTTTGGTAGATTGAAATGCTAAAAGAAATAAAATTAATGAAAGAAAACTAGCTATTATCTAAGCCCACCATTCCACCCAACTAAGCCTTTTTCTTATCTTCAAGCAACTTTCAAGACCGGAGGTTGTACTGCAGGGTTATTTCTTTGAGATCTGCCATGATGTCAACTCCCTTGCCTTGCTTCAAATAGTAGCCTTTCTAGTTTGAGATCTTTTCCAACCTTTTGTTTTCTTTTGCTTCTTCTCGCCATCGTTTCCTCCCTATCCAATGTGGTATATTAAATAGGAGGATAGGAGGATGGAAGACAAGTGTAAACTAGTCCTCTTCATTTTTTAGTGCAATGTCTATGTACTTGTGAGACCTATGAATCATAGCTACATAATTGTAGAGAGAGAGTGATTCCTTTGTTTGTAGCTATGGTGTAAGGTCTTCCCATATTTTTTGTACAAATTTGATGACTTCATTAATAGTTCCCACTTCTAATTTCTTTTCTCTCATATAATATCATCTTCTACAATTCATTATTATCTTAACTCCTTTATAATCTAAGAGGTCCAACCATTGGTCAATAATTGCATTTAGATTCATTGATTCTTTTAAGAGTTGTAGGGCAATAAATTTTTATTTTTTATGGTATTCCTATAGGATTGTTCCCCTTTAATTCTCATTCCTAATGTAGGAGGACCAAGATCTTCTTTGGAGGTCTCCTACAAAAATTAGTGGATTCTATTTAGTCTCATTTGAAAGAACAAAATTATGTGGGTAGAACTCACATAACTGGTCTTGCATGTCTAGTGTGTAATTGAAGAAAGTATCTAAAAATAAATATTTTCTATTCATGAAAATAGGCAGATCACTAATCAATTGGATAAATTGAAAACACAAATATTTTTTTGTAGAAATAATGCATAGACCCTGGCAGGTGGCCTGCATATTAGTAACTATGTTGTTTCATTTTCCATCATTTCAATTTTTACTTTAAGCTTTTCACTTTTGTCTCTTCTTTCTCAAGTTCCCTAGTGTAGTTAGTTATTAACTCAACTTTCTCTTTCTCCCAATCCTTCTTTTGAGAAAACTCTTGTGTTTTGTCCATAGTTTGACACCAAGTGACGTAACAGTTGGTCCAATTGGGGTTCTAATTGTTCCAATTTTATTTTTGGGTAATAGATATTTCTTCTTTGTTTCTACCATGGAAAGATATGCCAATATCTCTAAATTTGACCCATCCTCAAATTGGTGGAGCCTCTTCTTCAACTCTTTGATCCTAGAATCCCACTCATTGTCCTTTTGCTAATATGTTTTTGACAATTCTTCCAACTGCCTTATTCTCTACATTGCTTCCTGCAATTCCTTATTAACATTTCTTTCTTCAATAAAAAGTCACTCATCCTTCTCCAAAAATGCTCATCTTCCATTTCACTTGTGTATTCATAACCCTCTAAAATGAGACTTTTTGGTGATCTTCTCCTTGTCTTTTTAGCCACAAAATATCCTCTGAATCAAATTTAGAGGTACTAGTATAATACCAAAGTTGTACAACTGGTACATTCACATTTTTAGGGGAATTCCCCTCTTATCCTAAATCTGTCTCTATTAAAACAACATCTTTCTACTTTTACCTGTGCCTTTCATTGGCCCTTTTCCTATTAGGAAGTGAGATCATGTCCTTGATTGTGTGGGTCTCCTCTACCCTTTTGCAAGTGCAGAGGTAGAGTCCACACTCTTCCTCTTCCCTATTTTTTGGCCCTTCATAGAAGCTAAGGTTTTTGGAGTGTCCTCTACTATGGGTTGCCCAAGAGATGCTACAGGTTGTGTTTCCTATCACCCCTCCTCCTCTGGTTCTTCCATGTTGTGGGTAGGTTCAATAGGGGAATCAAGGGATAGTTCTCCCTCTAGAGCATCCCTAGCATGTTTTTGCAGTTCTTGTTCTTGACCCCTATTTTCCTCATTATGTGTGTGAAGAAGGTTGTTTCTATTATTACAATTAAGAAAGTCCTCCCAAGACACATTTGGGAATTGATCCCCAAGGCTCCTCTTAACCAATAGTGTAATTGTTACCCATTTTTCACTTACAACTCAAATCAAGTCGAGCTTATTGGTTAAAGTTTTAACAAAAATAAACAAAGTGAGGTGCATTTATTTTTAGTCTTCCCTATATTGCATTCAGGTGTATAAACATAAGAATCAAGAATCTTTTATTTTCAGTAATGGATTGTTGCATTTATACAAATGAATACAATATTGAAAAGATTTACACGAAATTGTTGAAAAGCCTTTATTGATTCCAAGTATTCAGATTGCTTCACACAAGCTGTGAAACTAGCTAAGGAAAATAAAGATCGCTAGAACTTATAGCGTGAATACGTGTGCAAACATTAAAGAAAAACAAGGCATAAGAGTCATAGAGGCCAGTCATTGCCTGAATGACTGGCGATGCTGTTGTAGCTTGCGTGTTGCTACTACCTTGTTGCTCCCACTTTCTGTTCTCCAAGTGCAAGATCCTGAAACACAAAAAAAGTGAAGTTAGATCCAAAAGATCTAAGCAATGATTGACCTATCATTCTTACACCCGCGCACATATTCACATTAGAAATCCAAACAATGCTTTATTTTTACTAACTAGTTTGTTTCATGTGCAAAAATAGGAAACATAATGTAGCTGATTCTTAGATATTAATATGAGTGGAGTAAAATGTGACTCCCACAAGGGTGGAGCCCAACTCATTTAAGTTGTGTAGTAAATTACAAAGCCCATTCACTAGAAGCCAAATAATGGTGGTCATCAACGAATCATCAGGAAATGAACATGTCTTTTTAGACTTCAAATGAACAAGGATTAAAATTAGTCATGAACAATTTTAGTTATCGCTGTTCACAAGAGCATTAAAATGATAAGTATATATTTATCTTGAAACTATCTAGCAAAGGTGTTAAGAACAAATCGATTTCTGATATCATAAGAATTACAACACTTAGTTATCAAGAGCAGTGATAAATAATTTTTCAAATGCATCATTTTCAATTTTCAAAAATAGTGAACATGAATATATATTGAATCCACGAAGAAATCATCAAAGGAGGGTATTTCATGTATACATAAATATCAGGGACAACATTATTTCATTTGCAGAATCTTTGGTGTTTGAAATCAATGCTCAGAAATGAAACACAACCATGATTATTTTACAACAAGGTATGTAGAGATTCATAAATTTTTTCACAGAAAGTTAACTCAGAGTGATCAATAGTGCAACACAAAAAGGAGAAGGTTTCAATATATTTTTCCTTGGTGCAAGCTACAACCATAAACTAGAGATTTGGAATCTATTACTGTTGTAACTCTTTCAGGCGAATAAATGCACAAAATAAAAGAAAAGTGTGAAATCCTCTCTGACAGGTTTGCAAATTGAATACCCAATGAAATTCGAGTTTCTAAAGATCATCATGGCATGGATTGCAAAAGTAGAGTACTTCAGATTCAAATAAAGACTAGATTTGAATTTGTAATCAAGTTTGCTCTTTGTTTCTAATACAAATTACTCCAAGAATTTCAACGACAGACTGGAAGTATGTAAAAAACTTTCAGGAACTCACAAAAAGATGAAAGAGTTTTATATATCTGAAATACCTTACAAGAACCTTCATGATGGTGTACAGGAGAGACTTCTAGACCAAGTTCGTAGCACATAATGCTCATAGCGGCTAGACAAGGACACAAAATCACAGAGAAATATAAGAGCATCAGCAAATGCAGATGGCCGCGCTTGGTAAAAGCTTCAAAAGCTTTTAAAAAATGTCAGAAAACTCTAGATTTGTAAAGAATCAGACTTACCAAGCATAAATTGTTCATAATCTATAGACAATTGCATCCAAAGTGTAGAAGTTTTCAACTTCAAAGGCTCTAAAAAGACCTTCACAAGTAATGGCGTCCAAAGCACAAATTTTATCTGCAACTCAAAGATCATCATGGCATAGCTAGGGTTCCTGATGGTGGCGCCCAACATAGCAAAAGTGTGAAATGCGAATGAAACTCTCTTTTGTTTCATTTTAGGGTATAAACCCTAAGTATTTCAAAAATTGGAGTGAGAGGCTTGGACGTGGCATTGTCTATGCCTTAAAAGATTTAAATATTTTTTGAGAGCCTTTTATTTACCTTTTATTTTTGCATGTCAAAATGTAAATCTTTGTTTTTAAAATGATTATCATTGATCATTTTAATAAAAATATTTATGCAAAATAGAGGGGCCATATTAATCTAACACTTAGTCACAAATCTTGCATTTAACTTAGTCAAAGGTCTTTATTTTTTCATTAGTTTAAATGTAAATATTTGTTTTAAATGATGACATTATAAATCATTTAAAATAAATAATTTTTAAAATGCAAAATAAAATTTTTAGGGCACATTTTCAAAGGATAGACATATGGAGCATCAAACTTGGAGATGTGGCAAACTGTTTGTGTCAAGTGGAGGTTTTGAGTTGCTAGATTCAGGGGAGGAGTTTTGGATAGATGGGACACCTTTTTTGGAGTCTTTTGAGTCCTCTTTTTGAGGATTTTTGTTCCTATCTGGGTCTGGGAGACCTTTTCCTATTTTTGGTGGGTTGTTGATAGGTTTGAGGTCCTTCTTTTTAGGCTTTTTACCGAATCCGACCCCCTTATTCAGGGTTGAGTTCCTTTTTTCTGGGGTTTTGGTGGGAGCTTGAGCTTACTTATTCTCTTCCTCATTTCAGAACCAAGAGGGGATGTAAATTTTGGATTGAATTTTATTCCAAGTATTGTATTAGTGTGGAAGTATGTATTTTCAGGACCTTGGAGAAATATATTTAGCATTTGGGATCTACCTTTGGTGTCATGCTTTGTATGAAAATTACTGATTGATATTCTTTATAGTGTTTCTTCTGAAACCTTCAAGGATTCATCTCATTAAGCATCTTTCATGATTATTATTGTTCTATACAGGTCAAAAGTTGTACTAATTTTTTGCAAATGTTAAATGTGATTAGATTCCTTTTAATATCTTCAAATATTGGGTCTTCTTTTGAAATACTTATGTGTAGATCAATTTGTCAGAAATTGTATCAGTTTATCAATTTCTAAAAGTTTCAAATTGTGTTTTGAGGAAATATTACTTTTCACCCCAAAAAACCCTTTTGGTGTATCACCTTTTTGTCTATGCAGTACTTAGTTATTAGTTATTCTCATCCCTTTTCTTCACAAGTTTCATTGATAGTTCCTTGTTAGTAAGTGGTTCACCATTAGAAATCCATAGGAACCGGCCTAGAAACTGGAGGTTCAGTCTAGTTATAGGTTATCCACACCTTTGACTGATCCCATGTTATCCATAGATCTTGAGTGTATAGTTGCTTAAAAAAGGGTGCATTTTCTGGAGTTAATAGTAACCAAGCAAAAATGAGACAATGTTGAGTTGTTTCTCTTCCTTCTATATTCAAAGGACATTCTTTTTAATAGATTATACAAAAAGCTGGGAACATTTACATGTCTATCATGGTTCAGATGACTTAACAATTTGAAATGGACTATATATATAGAAAAGACTATCTACCATCACATGTCAAGTATTTAACTATGTAAGAAGTTACTAAAGCCCAAAGCCAAGGTAAAGACAAAAATTTACTACCTTGTGAGGAGGAATCCAAATTTTCTCCTATTAAGGAGAACTAATTTCTTGTTGTAATGACATATGCACTAATTGGAATCTCCTCTCTTATTCTTGGAGAACTAGATACTTCAGCTATAGCTATCTCTGAGGCATCTACCCTTATACCTTTGGCAATTGCCTCATCATTTTGGACTGTAGCGAAAAATTGTTGGGTCATCACTTCATTATACTCCACAAGCCTTCAGAAATAATCAAGCCAATGAACTTGCTAGAAGATGGGAAATCATAACCTATCTTCTAGAAGATAGTTATGTGCCGATGGCTCCCTTCGTATGGTATCACCCCCATCAATGCTTTAGTAATATACAATCACTTCTCAATTCTGATATGTTGTATTAAATTTATGCCACCACAATTATCCCACTTCTACTATATCTATAGGTTGTATTAATTCTTAATTCAGCTACTTAGAACCCTTTTCTCTCCTCTAAACTTGTTGTCTTTTGAAAATGCTAGAAGATGCAAAGGGGCTAGTTGATGTTATGAATATGGGACTGCCTACACTATTTGAAGATGGAGAAAAGTTGAAAGAGAAAGCCAAGTGGATCGAAGAATGTGAATTGATGATGCAGAGAATTCTAGAAAATGCTATAGGGAAGGATTCAACATTGGGTGAGAGTTGTGAGCACAATGAAAGGATGATAAAGGTGGAAATATCGGCCAGGAACGCATTAGGAGATGCTGATACTCATGAACAACATGATTATCTAGATCATTTATCAAATGTTCATCTATGGCTAAATAGAGCCTAATCTCTTGTTTTAATTAGTTAAGTAAAATAGAACATTTGTGAAAGGACATGTCCCTTCCAAGTTTTGATGTATTTATATCTGTTCCATAGTAATGCAACATATATAGGCATTAGGAGATATTCAGTAGATAACTTTCTAGCAAAATGCTTTCATATATAGAGACTCAGATGCATGTATTTTGATGGAGTAAATGAAGATATCTAAGTTATGGATTAAGATTTTGGTATTAGTTGTTTGTTAAATTTATGTAGTTATTTGATTATCTCCATTATGATGCTTTTCTATTTTTAAAATTGATATAACAATTTTATACTTAGTTTATCATTGTACATTTGCTATATATGTGTGATCTAGTTATTTGGTTTCTCAAGTAGAGATTAAAATCTTTTAATCAATCACAACAATTTGGAAGTGTTAGTTGGATTAATAAGAAGAATCACATAACTAGAATTTCTGTTCTATCTCAAGAAGAGTTTGTCAATTATTCACTTGCATGTTTACACATGTTGTAAACAATTTCTGTGCTTGATAGTTTGAATTATTGCCATTATTGAAATCCACATTTTTAGATATTCATTAGACTCCATATACCCAATAAGGCACTGGTCTCCCCTTGTATTCTTTTATAATTTTCATTATTCTTATTTATTTTACACTTACATTTACAAATACACATACATATGCATTTACTATTTTCATTTATTTCTCATGTAGTTTAATAGTTTGATTGATTTCATATTATATGTGTTGAAGACTTTAGAATTTCAATTACATTAAGTTATGGATTTGTTGTATCTATAACACTACAAAACCATATGCTCTTTGCATTTACACTTGCATTTAGAAATACAAATTTATATACATAATTATAGATTTATTTAATGATATATTGCATTTATTGTTCTAGGAGAGCATCTAGTAATTGCATTTATATTTACATTTAAAAATACAAATACATACATACATACATACATACATACATACATATTTATGCATCCTACGCCTTATTCATGCATCCTACAATTACATCAGTATCCATGGGACCTCTTACACAAGTTATAGTAATCACAAAAAGTGTAAGAGCCCCTTTATATCATGTTTGGACTACAAAACTGTCAAAAGCAGTGTATCTGGGCTGTATGCAAAGAAATGAAGCTTTCTAACTCAAATCAACGCCTTAAGCCCTCAAATAAAATTCAAATCAAAGCTAACACATATTTGGCACTTTTTTCTCTAATAGATAAGATGAATTCCATTAGGCTTGTACTCTCCTTGGTTGCAACATAGAAATTTGAAGTCCATAAATAGATGTCAAAGGTGCCTTCTTGTATGGAGACTTATAGGAAGAATTTTGCATGTTTTAAACTCTAGATTTTATGAATAGTGATAACTCCAACTCTGTGTGAACATTGAAAAATCATTGTGCATATTGAAATAGAATCCTTGAGATTTGTATGAAAAGATCAAAATGTTTCTCATCAATTCTAGTTTTATATGGATACCTCATGACCCTATAGTCTACACTCAAATAGTAGATAGGAAATTCTTGAGTTTTATACTCTATGTTGATAATTGAATAACTATGGGATCTTACACCAAGTAGATTCATGATTTGGAAGTATACTTAGTGAGGAATTTTAAGATGATTGACAAAGATTTGTTACATTTTTTCCTTGGTTTAAAAAATTTATAGTCTACCAAAGCAATTTTTTTAATTAATCCAAATATGCTCAAGGCATTATTTGATGCTTCAACATAGAAAATGCTTCAAAAAGAACCTCTACAACTCAATTTTTAATCTTTTATGATCACATAAAATATAAAACACACTAATTTCAAGGTTGTTAACATCAATATTGAATTTTTTTAATTTTTTGACCTTTCAAACATTAAAAAGTACATCATTAAATTAATTATGTAATGGCATAAAAATTTAAAACATCATGAATTAATTACATAACCACATAAGTCAAATATAATTCTATCAAGAAATTAATATCAAATAGATAATATAATCACATAACTCATACATTTCAATGTCATTGATCTTCTTCTTCATCCAACTCTTTGTCTATATCATCCGATCTAGATTCGACATTGTAAGGATTGGTCATATCATCATCATCGCCATTGATATCAATTTCAATAATGTCATCATCCACATGGATATCATCTTCATGAACATTAACTCCTACATCACCATGATCTAGTTCCTCCTCTTCAACATCTTCATTAAGGACATCATCAACTAACTGTTGATCCTGATCATCATCTACATCATCTTCTACATCTTCGGTATCTTCTTCTTCCACCACATTATACTTTACCGACCTTCCTCTTGGATCATGTCTAACAAAAAATGACCAACCCAATTTACCTGGAACCTCTGAGTAAAATAACTACTCACATTGGCTTGGAAGAACATAGAGCTTATTTCCAGCTCGCTCGATTGACCTTGTATTAACCATGGTAAATCCATTATCATGTTCAATAACAGTTCTCTCAGGATCATTTTTATTCAATCATTGCTTGTACCATAGGATGACGAATAAAATTAATTTGAAGGACTTAAAGTCACACTCAAGTATATCATCCAAAATCCCATAGTATCAATTTTTTGAGACTTTTGGATGTATGTCGATTTTAGATGAAACATTAGTCACTTGAAAGACTGCAAGTATACCAGAATCACAAGTTTTCTTTGTGTCATCCAACTTTTTGATTCAAAATTTACGACCATTGCACCACATAGCCTTGAGGTGTTTCACCCGCAATATGTCAAACATGTAAAAATTATTGCAATATCATCAATTGATAAAAATATTTATTCTTAGGTGAATGTATGCAAATAAAACAATCTCAACATATATACATCAATATAATTGAAAATAATTAAATAATATGGGTGATTAATATATTTATACGTACCTGTTTATCTCTTAAACCATATGCTAAATCAATTTCCCTTTGTGTAACATTGGAATCTCCATTATGATGAGCTTCTTTAACCAATGAAGCCACACCTTCCCATGTTAATGAATGACCAAATTGTTGACATCATTCAATCCATACCGTCATCCAATCAAGATTGTTTGCGACGTACAAATGAAGTGCATCCCACTCTCGGCCAATTGTATAAAAAAAATTAAAATTCACAAACGACGTATAATTAGTTAAATACCATGGTATATGACCTTAATTTATAATTTTTTTTTTAGACTACAGGAATCGGGTAGCACGACCCCCTATAAACTGCAGTGTGCCTAGTAAAATTTTTAACGTGATCGACGCTGCTGACACAACATGCCCTCCGGTACCATGGGGGTTGGGGAGAATAGAAATCATGACCAACCTCTTGTAATAGGAAATATTTATCCAACCAAGCTAGGGCCCCAACCCCACCTTAATTTATAATTGATGCATATTAAAGATTAATAATTACATAAGCACAATATACATAAAAACCATATGTAAAATTTATTCCATTTAATCTCCATGACCATCTTATAATTACCTCTCACTTTCCTCAATCTACCTTTCCCCATCAGGTACTCCCCTTCAAGTTTTTTAATGGAGTTGGGATCCCAAATGCAATCTATATGGATCTTTTCTATAAACTTAGGAAGATATTCACTAATGTACACCATGGTCTGGTATACCATATATCCCTCCACCATAGAACCCTCAAGATGTGCTCTTTGTCTAACCAAAGCCTTCAAAAATTTCAAGTGCCTATCAACCATCCACATTGACCTTGTGTGTACAGGTCCACACAATTCAATCTCCTCAACCTAGTGTATGAGGTAGTTTTCTTGTGCATTGAAAAATGTTGAAGGTAGAAACTTTTTCATTTCACACATTAGACGAGGAATTTTTCTCTTCCAATTATTTATATCTTCTCTATGGACTTCTTTAGATGACAACCATCTACAAGTGATTCAAGGGACAAATATATTAACAAGATTCAATAAAAATATATAGTATATTACATAACAAGTCAAAAAAATGACAATTATAAGATCTATACAATGAATTGAACAAATATCACTACTTACCTCATGTATTTTTCAAGATCATATATAATTTGCTTGACATTGTTGTCAAAGTTTTTAGGGAGAAATAGAGGTGGAACATACTGCAACAATTAAAAAATGATCTTTTTATTATTTTTCCAAAAGTAGTAAACATAATATACCAGAATAATTACCTTAATAAAGGTATGCCAATCATGCGTTTTCATCCCTAACCCAAATTCACCTTTCTTTTTTATTATATTGTTTATGTTTGCAACAAATCTTGTGGAAAAATAAATTTTTCATATGAATTCTTTTATAGTATTGCTTTTCTACTTCATTAATAACCAAGGAAGGGCACTTATATTAATTTGGTCTCCATCGCTATTTAATTGAATGGATTTTTTCATTGCATGATTGGCTTCCTGAATGTCACTACAAATTTTGACAATTTTTTCTTTGTCATGCCTTCCATCCAATATTTTCCATAACGTTTCTATTATATTCTTTCTGATATGAATTGTATCAAATAAATGCACAATTTGTAACTGCTCATAGTAGGGCAACCTACTAAATTGTCTGGGATAACTTTTGAGTCCCTGTGGAAGCCGGGCGTTAATGCCTTGATGACCTTCATGAAGCATATAAGTTAAACAAATTAACAACAACAATCATTGTCAATTATAGCATGAGTAAACACAACACAATATAAAAATATAAATTCAAAACATCTCATATATGATAGATAAAAAATTTGATCTGATGTATAACCTTGACGCTTAATTCTATTATATTCTAACTTCCATAGGTGAGGTGTCATTCTTCGTGGTTTTGATTTAGTCTCTTCTTTCCCATTGAAAAGATGTTTTTTAGTAGTTCGATAATTATGATTTATGTGGAGAAAGTTCCTATACTCATCAAACACCTTCTTTCCTAAACTTGTTGAATGATGAGATTTCATCTTTGGACCACAAATTGGACATGTAAATTTTCCCTTTGTTTGAAGACCTGCAAGATCATATATAATTGGATTAAATATGTCAATTTTTATAATTATATATAATGAATAGATTATTTAAAAAACATGCATGATATCTACTTCATAAAATTAAATATTGTTAAAGTGCAGTCAAACATTATAACATACCAAAAAAATGTGTTAGCCCTGGGGCATCATGAATTGTCCATACACACATTGCATGGAATTGAAATTGTCTTTATTCTGTTGGTCTAGAGAAGTCATACATAGTGATGCCATTCCATAACTTTAGTAACTTGTCAATAAGAGGCTCGATATATACATTCATATCTTTAACTTGGTACTTACCTAGTTGAATGAACATAAACATTACATAATTATTATAACCATTTTATTGCAATATTTATAAATTAATGTATATGACTATTGAATGAAAATAATATAAGTCATTATACAACAAATAAGACAAATGAGATGCTACTACATTAAAGAAAATTGATATAAAAAATACCTAGAACAATCATTGACAACATTATGTGGTCCCTCTTTATTGACATATATGGAGGAATGCTATTGTTGATAACAAAAATAGGCCACACCGAGTAAATAGATCTCAACTCTTCAAATGGATTGACACCGTCCACTGCCAATGAAAGCCTGATATTACAAGGTTCTTCTTTAAAGTATGGCCATTTTTCCTCCATGTCCATAAATGCAGAACCATCTGTAGACATTCAAAGAATGTCATCTCCACTTCTATTCCATGCATGGTAATCCATAAATTGCACTAAGCTTTTGCACCTAAATAATTATCACATACATGGAATAATGGGAGTATAACAAAGAAGTTTGCAAGACACCTTTTTTTGTTAGTTGATCTATTTGATATCTAATGATATGACATTCTAGGAATTCTGATGCAAATTCATGTAGTTCATGATATATAATATGATACTCCATTCTGATATCTTTCATAATGCCAGATAAATCTTGGTACGAGCAAGGTAAAATATTTGATGGTGGTAACAAAAGTTCACCAATCAATCTACAACAAAAAATAATTTGTTAATATTAAAGAATATTAATGGTACACATTTCATCCTTTATTTACTAGTGATGAACTAACAACAATTAAAAAAGATGAAAAAAGATGACATATATGACATACCTTAACATCCGTGAGATTGCTATGTTTAATAAACCATTCATAACCTTCAATTTCAATAGCAACAATACAATAGAGAGAAGAGTTGTTTGGGATCCTTCATAAAGGGGATCGTATGCCTTATCAAGTACAGGTAAATCATGAACATCATAAAATTCATCTTGATCATCATGATCAACTTTGCCACTAAATGTGTCATGGATCAATGTATTTGTACCATCATCTTCAACTGTGTTTTCTGGTGCATGATCATCTTCTTCCATAGGATCATTAACTTCTTCGATATTGATAGCTCCATGTTCGTCCACTTGCAAAACCACATTCTCTAGGATGTGATAATCCATATCATGTGCCCTAGGGTGCCCCACCTTTATAATAATGATAGACACAAATAAACCATGAACACGATCAAGTGATTTTTAATATATATATATAAAATGTTAAAACGATATAAACATTTACAAATTCAATCAATATAAACACATATAATGAACAATTTACCAATGTACGATAATCATTCCCCCCTTTCAATGTGACCATGCTACCTACAATGTTTCTCAATTGTTGTGATTAAAAGTCATCTCATCTTTAAGCCCTTGCAATTATTGTAAGGACAATTACATTTCCCATCACCCTTTCTTTTCAATCTAGCCCATAATCTATCAAGTGTCTCTTCATTTTGTTTTGGACTAATATTATCTGACATGATTTTTCTTTACCAAGCTTGAATATTTAGATCTTTAAAAAATATCAAACTCACACTCCAATAATTTTTATTCATAGATAGGTAACAAAATCTAATAATTTCGATATTTTACACCAAAAGAATTTGGCATGCAACCACCCTTTCAAAAGAGAAGATAGTGTGAAGTTAATAGCCCCAAAAAACACTTTAAAATGCCAATCCTAAAACTTATTAAATTTTTATTTTACTATGATTTCCAACCATTAGACCCCTAAAATTAGAATACTAAACTTGCACAACAAAATTTGAAAATGCAACTTTGAAAATGCACAAGTCTAAAAATGAAATTTGATGAGATGTTGCTTTAAAATATGATTTTCAAACCTGGAAGTACAAATCTAACTTCATAAATGAATTTTGGAAAAGGAAAATGACTACCCTCAACCTGGCGATAGCTTCTTGAATTTTTTTTATTTTTTCCAAGAAAATCATCCGTAGTTCTCCACAAACTGTCGTAAGTATAGAAAATTCACAAGTAGAGAAAATTCGTAAGTATCGCAAAATGTTGTCGCAATAAATAGTTGAACTCACTTTTTATTTATGTCGGTCTCAATTTTGACTTCACATGTTCGTCAAAATTTTGATGAAAACTCTTTGCCACAATTTCGACAAAAAAATAGGTTCGTTGAAATTTTGATGAACTTTGGGGATAAAATTAAAAAAAATGAAAATTACGCATTAAATATCACTAGTACCCGACAATACATCTAATTATCCATCTTTTGTCAGAAATTTTCATCAGATTTTGCAGTCAAATGAGTTAGTGAGTATCCCATTTTGAGCATTTTTTGGACTAGGTTAGGTCCACTAGAGTGGGACTGACAAACAACTTAATGTACATTTTGTAAGCTCATTTGTGCTTCTTCTTCATTAAGAAATTAGAGTAACATACCATCTAGACTACAATGATATAAGGTATCTCCTAGGATTGTAAAGTAGGAAGTTCTATGGGTGAAGGTTTTATTTTGAGTGGTAGTTAGGTCAAGTGGTATGATACCATGTTGGAAGTAGTCAAACATATCTTGGCACCATGGGGAGTTAGGACCAACAACACATACCAATTTTGATTATGAGATGTCGAATGCTAGTACGAGTAGTTGTTGCATGAGGAACTCATACTTAGGAACATTATATGGAATATCAAGAAGTAAGCCTATTGTTTCCATTGCATCAATAGCTTTGTTGTTGATGTGAGGAACTTGTTCAAAGGTTATTGTAACAAAATATTCCTTGAAGCTATCCAAAATCCTTTTGTACAACATCAACTTGTCATCCTTTTTTTGGTACTCATTGTTCACCTATCTAATTACTAGTCTAGAGTCTCTGAAGACATGTAACTCTTTTATTCTCCATTTAATAACCATTTGGAGCCCTATGATTAAGGCTTCATACTCAGAGATATTGTTCATGCATAGAAAAGTGATCCTATATGCCTTAGGTATAGTATCTCCCTGTGGTGTGAGAAATAGAGCACCTTCCCTAGAGCCATGTTGAGTATGTGACCCATCAAAGTATAAATTCCAATGGATTTTTTGTTTTATCATTAGGATAATTCCATTTGGAAAGTCCAGTGTGAGAGCTTGTGATCATCTATGGGTGTTGAAAATCCAAAATACTGAGAGGGGGGTGAATTAGTATTCCAAAAATCAATAATAAAATCCACTAATCATTATTATTATTTTGTTTGAATCAACAAGAGAGAACGTAAAAAAAAGTCAATGCAATTACAACATGAACACTAATTATATTTTTATGTGGAAAAACAAGAATGGGAAAAACCATGGTGAGGGTTAACTCACAATATATTATATCTGGATACAAAATATTACATGGCTCACTACTAGGATTCACTATCCTTAAAAGGCTCACAACCTAAGTACAATAGATGGCTTACTGCCAAGATACAATGATAGTGGATCACTACCAAAAGAATGAACTGATAGAATACACCTTCAATGTGTAAGGTTTAGTTCCACTAAAGATCAAAATAAAAATCACTGCATTTCTCAACAAATCTATACTACTAATAAAGCATTTAGGCTATGATCTTCTCCTCTGTTCACTTGCTTGCACATACACACTCACACTTTTTATTTCTTGCTCTCTTCTACCTTCTCTTCAATTCTCAAGGCATATTCTATATATAAAAGCATAGCTTATTCATCAATTAGGTCGACACCATATAAGATTCAAACATTTTATCCATTTAGTGCATTATTCCAAGTCGACTATTATTCTTGATTTAATATATTGCATTTGCTAAGTCAACCAAGACTAAAAAAAAAAATTCTTCAAACCAACAAATAATTCTCAAAGAAAACACCTTCTAGATCTGAGAATACATTAATTTCCCATCATACTACTAGTAAGGAGACTATCAACACAACCACAATATAAGAATGTCCACCTTATTAGAATGTGAAGTCTCCCACACAACACACCACACATAAAACAATAGTAGGATGTACAAAGTTGAACTTTGTCAGAGATAACTTTTTGTTCATAGTCAAAAGAATGTTTCAAGATTGAAGAAAAATTAGTCTAAATGAGTCAATAAAACATGGTTAGGATATTAGAGTCATATTAGATCTTGCAATGAGTTTTAGACTCAAATACTAACATACTGATCCATTACTAAGGAGTATTATTGATAGAGAACAACTTCTGGTAAACCAAGCAAACTTCCCATATAGTCATCACCATGCAATTATTACCATGTTGACATCAATGACAACATAGAAACAACTAGCACAACCATCCATACTTCATGCTCATGTTGTAAGGCTTCCAACAATGGGTGCTTCAACCAACTGGTCTACTATGATTTGTCCCTTTATATCTCTCCTATCCACATAATCTATGTCAAGCTCACTCAAAAACATCACCCATTTAGCAATCTGGCTTATTAGGGATACTTTTTCTAGTAGGTACCTTAGTGGGTCTACTTTTAAAATCAAATTTACCTTCCTATTTAATATGTAGTGTCTCAACTTTTACATTGAAAATACAACTGAGAGACACACTCTTTCAATGGGTGAATAATTCAACTTGTAGCCCACTAGTGTTCAACTTATGTAATATAACACTCTTTCTTTCTTATCATATCTAGCTGGGCTAGGAGAGCTCCCAATGTAACTTCTCATGTGGTACACATAGCGTACCATCTCCTTGTGTGGGATAGGTGGTATGAGTACAAGAGGAGTAAGTAGGTACTCCTTGACTTGATGGAATTCTTGGTCACATCTCCGATACCACTTGAAAGTGATGTACTTGTGTATGAGATCAGTGAAGGGGTGACATTTGTCCACTAGCTATGTGATGAATCACCTGATAGACTGGAGCTTCCCTTGTAAACTTCTCAATTGTTTTAATATTTTTGGTGGAGGCATCTTAGTATGGATTTCACTTTTGCAGGATCCACTTCAATACCCCATCTTGAGACTATGAATCCAAGTAGTTTTCTAGGTGTTACTATGAATACACACTTTTTCAGATTTAGTCTTAAAGTTGTACTGCTCCATTCTATCAAACACTTTTGCTAGATTAGCCAAATGGTCTTCCTTTTTATGCATTTTACTAGGATGTCATCCACGTAGTATTCCATGATTGTGTTTAGCATATCATGGAAGATTGTTGTCACTGCTCTTTGATATGTTGCTCCTATATTTTTAGGCCAAATGGCATGACATTCTAGAAAAAAGTTCTCCAAGAACAAGTAAATGTCATTTTGTGTTGATCGTTTGGAGAGATTTTTATCTAGTTATACCCAAAGAAAACAACCATTAAGAAAAGCATCTCATTCCACTAGTTTAATTTAGCAAATAAATGACTAAGTGACTAAAATTTTTAATCACAACAACTAAAAATGACTAAATTCTACTCATTTTTTACAACTCAGCTATAAATGAGTAAATAAATTACTAATTTGGTTGTTTACTAAAAAAGTATTTAGTCATAGAAATAAAAATGACTAAATAGTCATCAAATCCAAAGTAGACAATTTTTTTTTTTAAATTCAACTAAATATTGGTGGGATGTATTTGTGCAGGCGATGTATTGGTGTGATTATTCATGTTCATTATAGATTCATTCATCTTGCTTGACCTCGCTTCATTCATTCATTCATTCATTCATTGTAGACCTCACTTAATTTGTTAGCTTGGTATGAGGTATTTTGATCAACAACTACTTGCATGGGTGATAAGGATTCAAAGAGGACCCAGAGACTTGTGAAAAGATAGGCAATGGAAAGGAATTCAGTGTTTTCTACAACAAATTTGAATTTAGTGAGGCCATAGCGAAATCAAGTTTTTCAACACCATCTATAGTGAATTCAAAGGTAATTTGAAACCCTCATTATATTAAACACAAATTCAAAATTATCATTACAATCTACTGCTTTTAATAATGTTCTATTTCTCTTACTAATGTTATTTTACAATCTTTCCCTTATTTTGCTTCATAATGTGCTTGAGCTAAATATAATAAAACTTGGGTGTCAGTTCCAAATTAAAATTTCCTCAAACAATTTTGATACATTTTCACTGCAAGTGCAAACTATCCTTGTGCAAAGTAAACATGTGCTAGATTTACTCACACATCAAGCATATGAACAAAGATGTTTCCTACTAAAACTTCTTGTACCTATGTAAAAATTTCCTTTGCAATATCAAATTGACCCCTTTTAGCTAGCATAATGGCTGCCTCATTTGTAGCATAAGCATTTCATAGTCTTTGTGCCAACACTTTACAATATAGTTCTCTATACTTCTCAAGATGTTGTGCTTCCACCTTTGGATCCCTCTCATTGCGAAAAGCTAAAAAATAATACCAATTTCCAAGTGAAATTTCAACATAATAATTCTTTGCATCTGATTCACCAAGTGCAACTTTAATTATTTATTTTCTTTCAACTAGTAATTTGTTTTCAGTTCTATTTTTCCAAGCATAGATAAAGAATTTTATGAGATTTTATCCACCTTAAGTGCATCCCCAATCAATTCTAGGCTTAGTTGGATCTCATTCTGGGCTTGAGCTATGGCTACAAGATGTAGATATCTACCCACATAATCAGGAAACTTGAACAACATTAGCCTATATAAAATATTTTCTTTTTTAGTATCATGTAGCTATTCAAACAACCTAGCAAGATTAAATATTGTTGTGACTTTATCCCATGGTAACTCAAGTGAAACACCACCTTCTTCTACTTGATGGAAGAATTTCATATCCTTAAATAGCATAGGAAAAACTATTGAATTAGTATTGGGGCTTTTATTTATGAATTCAACCCAAATTCCATTTCCTAATGCCTCCATAAAATTTTGTTGAGCCAACTCTAGTTCATCACACTCAAAATGAAGAACCCCAATGTTGTTTAACAATTGAATGGGTACTTCTCTACTCTTCTTCAGAAGAGACATTGGCATCTTAAGAGAATCTAAGGCTACCCTAGGTTCTGGCAATATTAATATCTCACCCATCTTGATAAATGCATGGGCATTAGGTGGATCTATGCAAGTTGCCTTTCTTAAAATTTCCAATTTCTTCTTTGCCAGCTCTTGCTGAGCATATATATGGCCTATAGATTTTAGGCTCTCATAGTTCTTAGGGTGGACCTCCAAAACCTTTTCAAAATTGGAGAGAGAACTCTTAAAATCTTTCGGCTTCAATTGAAACTATCCACAAAATCTTGTAGCCTCTGGGTTTCCTTGAAAAGTGGTGTCATAATCACCTTTACTATGATAAGATCATGAAAGATTATAATATGAATGAAATTTCATGAGAGGGTGGTCAATTGAAACAATAGCTATCTTAGACAACATTTCCACAAGAAAATGTTGCCTTGTAGTGAAGAAAAAAAGGTTTGCTAAATGTTTCAAGTCCATTGCAGAGTTTGAGTATAATTCAAAGGCTCTGCACATCTTTTCCATTCCTTCATGAAAATTACCTTTTTCACTAACTGTGAGAATCCTACAAGTAAAAAATGCACAAAAGTAACCACAGAGATTTATGTAGAGGTAGAAAATCATTTCCTAATGCCTCCATAAAAGTTTGTTGAGCCAACTCTAGTTCATCATGCTCAAAATGAAGAACCTCAATGTTGTTTAACAATCAAATGGGTACTTCTTCTCTACTCTTCTTTAGAAGAGACTTTGGAATCTTAAGAGAATCTAAAGCTACACTAGGGTCTGACGATATTAATAACTCGCCCATCTTGATAAATGCATGAGCATCAAGTGAATCTATGCGAGTTTCCTTTCTTAAAATTTCCAAAGCCTTCTCTACTAGCCCTTGATGAGCATATATATGACCTACAACTTTTAAGTTCTCATAGTTGTTAGGGTGGACCTCCAAAAGCTTTTCAAAATTTGAGAGAGAACTCTTAAGATCTCCTAGCTTCAATTGAGCCTATCCAAAAAATCTTGTGGCCTCTGGCTTTCCTTGACAAGTGGTGTCATAATCACCTTTACTATGATAAGATATTTCCATATTATAATATGATTGATATTTCATGACAAGGTGGTCAGTTGAAACAAGAGCTATCTCTATCATGCCCACATTCTATACTCTAAACAACCTAGCAATCCACAACAACTTAACTAATTTTGCAAGTAATTTTTTTTTTTTTTTGTTTACTTGAAAGAAAAAAAAAACAACACAATTCACTACTTATAGCTATAGTAAATGATCACACTAGTTAACAAAAAAGGTAGAAAATATTTACTATTGTTATCAATAACAACTACTGACTTGAGGTTGGCTTAACACACCTTTTACACACTCAATCACCTCTTATTTTCTAATGCATCATGATATCCTCAATCCCAACACATGTACCTACAGGGTCTATAAGTCTTGGTGCATACATAAGATCAACAATTTATTAGTACATGATATCCACAATAAGTGATATGTTTACATAGCTACATAAGTCAGATGGAGGCTTACAACAATGAGAGAGAAATACAGGTGCAAAATCAAGACTCAAAAGATAATCCTAAGGGCCCGACCTAATTCCTCAGGGGCTCATCTTAGACGACCTTTCCTATGTATATAATTCACAGAGGAATCATAATTTGACTAACTTGAGTTCTCCCAACTCATTTGATTGACTAACAGTAACACAACAACAATAAAGTATGCTAAACTCAATTTTTATTTTTTTTCATTCAAATGCACCACATGAACCATACAAAACACATACTATAAGAAATGGGTACGCAACCCTTTCTAGGGTCCACTGCCCCAGATAGTTCATAGTCGACTACCACCCACTAAGGTGAAGCCAAAAAATTAGGTAACTAATCAAGGATATAATAACCACATTAGAGGGTATAGACATGATCCCTATAGTCAAAAGAAAAACTCAATCATGCATATCACAATTTGAACAATTGCAACAGTAATGAAATGGTCGATAAGGAACACACTAAAATCACATTTATCTCTTCTATCATACTATAAAACAAAAAAATCTAAGGTAAGAACTTAATAAGTTTATGATATGTTAAACATTATTAAAGTCATAATAAACTACTTGAGTTTTCCACAAGTTTCCATGAGATAATAATAATAATAAAATAAAACTATTCAACTTATTGATTTTAACCCTAATATTGTATAGTCAAGTATCTAGTGCTATCTCCTAAATGACTAAATCAAATATTGATTAACAATCTTTACTAAAGAACTAAAGATTCTTAATGGAGCACTTAATTAATAGCTAATGGTTAACCTACCACGTGATATCTCAAAATGTTAATGTTTCATAACTTTTATTAGATGATTCATGATTACACCTAAGTATTTCAAACCTATTTTAAGTCATCTTCTATATCTATCCTTTTGTTTCTCTTCATTATTTATGACTTCTTTTGTGTGTCATTTTCATTTTTTTAGAACCTATGTCTCATTTATGCTAGGTAACATTTATTATAAAATCATTATCATATTGCCAATCTATATATATTATACTTGCAAGTCTTACTATTTCTTAACTATACATAATGACACCATCAAAATATTTGACAAGCAATTGACATAAGTTTAACTATACTAATGTAAATAGGTCATTGTTGTGATTGATGGAAATGCATATCTAAAAGTAACCAAGGAAAAATTCACAAACTTGGATTGATTAGAAATCAACTACACAGATATACATCTAAATAATCACAAGTGTCACTTCACAAACTTGGATTGATTAGAAATCAACTACACAGATATACATCTAAATACTCACAAGTGTCACTAGGTTCCCCATGACCAAAGTGACTAAAGCTTACTAGTTTTAAACATGGGTAGAGGTCTCATTACTCCATGATTTTTAAGTGAGATAGATTAGTGAACAATTGCAAGTGTAAACATTTTCTAAATACTCACAAGTGTCACTAGGTTCCCCATGACCAAAGTGACTAAAGCTTACTGGTTTTAAACATGGGTAGAGGTCTCATTACTCCATGATTTTTAAGTGAGATAGATTAGTGAACAATTGCAAGTGTACCCATTTTCTTATTGGTCAATAGCCTGTTAAAATTTCTCCACACATTAAATATTATCTCATAAATCATAGTTAAAGGAATGGGCTACTTAAAATTTCTCCACACATTAAATATTATCTCATAAATCATAGTTAAAGGAATGGGCTAGATTAATATATCAATGTGTTCTTATAAATAAAAAATCAAGACGTATGTAGTGTTATAAAGTATATTGCTCGGTGAACTATGATTATCAACACCCTACGAAATTAGGATTGCATCATATCCCAAGGTACTAGTCATAATTATTCTTACTATCAACACATAAGTGGTTCTTTTTCTAGTCTCTTGCTTTAGCATAGATTAGTTAATTTATAATTACTTTAACTTTATTAAGGTTGATAATTAGTTTAGAGGTCTTTGTTGAGTTCCTTGTTTTTGAAAAGGAAAAAACAGGTTTTATAGGGACCTGAAACCACAAAGTATAAGCATACAAAGATAAAGCAAAAAAGTCCAAGAGAACAGACCGCTGTCCCAAAAAGAAACGACAGCAACAAAGAGACAACAGGATCCAAAAAAGGACCGCCAAAAAGCCAGAGAGGACAACAACAACACTATTCCATGAAGTTCAAAAACTCCTCGGCTTCCTTCTCAACTTTGTTGAGTTCCTTGTTTCTTTAACTTGTTTTCCTTAATTAATCGATTTATTTTAGTTGAGCTTTGCAGCTTTTAGATTAACTTTTTTAGGTCATCAGAGTTTAAAGAGTTACCGAGCGTTCAAATAGCAACATTTATATGACCAACAAGCTTTCAATTCGGTAACTCAAAATGAATTAATCTTCTTTAAAGATTTTAACACCCAACGGAAACAAAACTTAAACAACTAATATTCAATAGTTTAGCACTGCAATTTCAAATATCTACCTAGGCTTCACAATTTTCCATTCGATGTTGAGCACAGTAATTAAATAAAACAATCAGAATGTTGCTTAAGAGTTTATTTTCTCAACGTGATTATTAGTTTCTCATTTTTATTTTTTTCATAATTTAGCGTGTAAATTAGTTTTCTGTCTATGTAGTTCTTTAAAATTCTGAAGTTGAAGGAAATAGTGTATCCTCTTGAAGATGCCCACCTCCAATAAAATTCATCAACCTTGAGATTCCAGTTTGTCAACTTAATAGCAATCACATTCAAACATCACCGCTAAGGATTACAAGCCTTTATGTTTTCAGATTTAAATATAGCTTCTAAGGGTTATAGATTTCCTAAGTAATGAAACGTGCTATGCCCAAATTGGATTTGTTTTAAAATAAAAGGTTTTATAGACTTTCAGCAATTGCATATGGGCGAGGGCGGCGGCCGCGGCGGGGGGTGCGGGGGAGGGTGGTGTACAACCAATTTAAACAACCTTTCCCAGCATCCTCCCCGCCTATTCCAGGAATGGAGTTTTGAAACAGGGTATGGGCATCCATCAAATCATAAGGACGGATTTTTATTGGCAGATATTGTAACTGCGGCTGCGCTGATAGATATGCATGCAAAACGTGAAGCACAGACAAGGACGTGACTGTTTGATAGAATGCCTCAAAGAAATGTGATCTCATGGAATACAATGGTTGCAGGATGAGCACAAAAATGGATTTGTTTAAAGGTTTTAGAAACTTTCAAGCAAATGCAATTAACAGCTGTAAGCAAAATTTTAAAACCTTTGCCAGCGTCCACTTTTGTCTGCTCCAAAATGGGAGCTTGGAATAGGGTATGGACATCAATCGAAGCATACGGGCTGGAGGAAAATCGCCATAGGTTGTAGTTGCATTACCTTGGTTGACATGTATTAAAAAATGCAGAAGCATAGACAACGCATGTGAGCTGTTTGTCAGAATGTAAAAATGTGGTCACATAGACAAGGCTCATGAATTGTTTGACAACAATTTTTATTTTAATAAACATACTCTAAATTCAGACTGCAGCACGCCAAATTGAAGAAGTGAAAGGTCAATACCAGGGAGGAAGATTTTGGAGGGTGGCTGCATCTGTTTTCTGATCTCCCAACCTTGCCAGCATCCTCTTCTGTTTGACATGTACGCAAAATGTGGCGCATAGACAAGGCTCGTGAACTGTTTCGTAGAGCGCCTGAAGAGAGAGGTGTCTCCTAGAATGCCACCCCTCCTCCCAAAATCTAATGTCTTCCCCCCTTCTCTTTGCAACTGCCTCTGTGAACCTGTATGCTAGGGGTCGATGTAAAAACCCGACACGTCCCTTGTTTTTTTGTATTGTTTTTAAACAGGAAGCTTCCCTCAAATGCTGTGTATGCATGAATTTGGACGGGTAGACTAGGTACGTTAACTGTTTGACAGAGTGCTCCCAGAAACGTGGCAAACTTGCAAGATATTACTGCCTCCCTAGCTGCCTAATGTCTTCTCTAAACTTAATTTCCTCACCAACCCCGCCCACTTCTCCGATATACTTCACCACAATACCAAACATTTCATTTTATGCCATCCTCCAAAATTATGCTATCCATTGTTTTATCTCATACATCAACCTTTTATGTCTATATAAATTTGCTGTATTGGTTTTTAAATTCACAGGTGTGGTTCGATGCATTTATTTGCTCTTTCACAAGGAGGAAACAAATAATGTGTTACTCTGACTACAACTATACAAGGCTCTAGAAGATACATTCTTTCCTAGTCCCACAGAACATTCAAAAGGAAGTCTCCAGCATCACGCTACATAGATCTTTCTTTAAGTGATTCAGATTAGTAGACAGTAAAACTAAAGAAATGAAAAATGCATTTTAATTTATTGATAATTAACGTTTATCTAATTTTTAGTGCTAATCATCAACTAATATTATATTTCTTATTCTTTTGAAATTTGTGCTTGTAAACATATATTGATGTACCTGAAGCCCCTTTCCTGCCCTTGAAACTTAATATAGAAAATTTAATGAATATTATTTAACAGTATTATTATTTGGGCTCTAGTTTTTCATAACTCACCTTTGCTCCATGCGTAATATTGATCAAGGAAATACATCTGTCAACAAAAAATTATTAAATAAGTTGGAATTCATTATTTAGTTGTGCCTAAGGGATGAGTATGAATAAACTTTATTGATTTGAGGGTTGAGTTGAAGCTTGAATCAATAGCATCATTTAAAAGATTAATTTTCTCTATCTTTTATCAAAGGAAATATGAATGGCTTCCCATTTATCTTTATTTTATTGATAATGCTTAATTTTATATATATATATATATATATATATATATATATATATATATATATATATATATATATATATATATATATATATATAACTAATAGTAGTAGGGTGTTCTATTGAGCCTTTGGGGAAAGCGCTTAACCTTTTGTCACCCCATGCTCAAGTAAACTTAGCATTCCCCGCCCCCCCCTCCCCCTTTTTATGGTTCTATTTGGCCCAATTTTAGATAAATCATTAATGGATCAAATCGGTCTTAAAAGAACTATACATCAAGCTAAAACACTTTCGAGATTACTAACTTAAATACTTACGAATAGTGGTGAATACTAATTTCATTTAACAATAGGATTCATTTGTCTTGGTTATGTGCATACACCATACTAGAAGAACAAACCAACACATTTTATGGTAAATTATGTCCAATTGAAGTAGTACCCCATTTCCACTCTTAATACATATTCTTTCATGGAAATAAATAAAAGAAAACTAAACAAGAAGAATAATTACCTCATCTATATAAGCATTTACTCTACTGTATCGATTTCCTCAAGTTAAAGCTTGGTCTATATCCACATCTTCACAGGAACCCCCAACAATGCCAAACGTATCAAAACCTTTATTTCATCCCTCTTAGGAGCTCTCTAAATTACTTTTCAAGGATCAAGGAATATTATATGCAAGACAAGGGCACATTAGAATTCTCCTGCACGCTTAGTCACAATTGTTAGTTCAACATATCAAATCAAATGCACGAAACACTTGGATAATCTTATATTTCTTTTTATATTCTAGAAATAGTTCATGTACATGAGTTCTTTATTTATTTATTTTGGTTATTCATTTATAAATCAATCTCAAATCCTTAGAATTGAATCCACCAAATTTGCATGTTCACCTTTGGATACACACATATTTATTTTGCTTTCTTTCCTTCTTAGACCAAAAATATTATCCCTATTCATTACTAAAATTGTATGTTGATATATTTATATTTTTAAGATAGCCATTATAAACTAAAATATTGTTTATTTGTTGCTTACATTGAACAAACAACATTTACATTTCATTTGGGCTAAAAGGAACTTTTGTTTTTTTATTTCCAAAGTTAATCATCATTATGATAGTGTATACTTTCTAATTTTAATTTCCCTTTTAAATATTATTTTTGCAAACATCTATTGTTCATTTGAAATTATAATATTTCTTGAGTTATACTTTTTTTGATGTATTCTACATATTGGATTGCATCCTATGCTTCATTTTACATAGTCATTATATTATTCAAATGAATTAAAATTCATCTATCCTCTTTCTTGCTTTCAAAATCAAAATAAAAAATTGTATTAGTAAAAAGCTTACATAAGGAAAGAACATTTAATGGAACTTCACTTATAGGATTGTATTTATATTAGTTATATCTTATGCAAGTGAATAAAATAAATAGAATGTAAGCCCCAAAATAATAGAGTATCTAGAAGACCAAATGATTTCCATTCTTATTGTTGTGTCTCTACACATCCACGTTCCCTAGGATCTAGCCAAATAGTATTGAAAACTCCACTTAAGTAATATTTCTTATCTCTTATGGATTTTGTCCTCCTACATTTATAAGAGACTCTTGAATTATCACTTGAAGTTCTTTATATAGTTCTATTATCAAATTTTAATCCTCTTTTCTTACCTATCAATGAGCACTTCCCATTGCCACTTTCTTGTACCTCAAGAACTTAGAGATGGTTTACTTTGAATCTTCCATGGCCATCTATAGGTGGGGCATCACAGTCTCAGTCAACTATTCCACAAGAAAATACTACCTTGTAGTGAAGAAAAAATGGTTTGCTAAATGATTCAATGATATTGCAGAGTATGAGTATAATTCAAAGGCTTTATGCATCTTTTCCATTCCTTCACGAACACTACCTTTTTCACTAACTGTGAGAATCCTACAAGTAAAAAATTCATAAAACTAACCACAAAGATTTATGTAGAGGAAAAACATCATTTCCTAATGCTTCCATAAAAGTTTGTTGAGCCAACTCTACTTCATCATGCTCAAAATGAAGAACCCCAATGTTGTTTAAAAATTGAATGGGTACTTCTTCTTTTCTCTTCTTCATAAGATACTTTGGAATCTTAAGAGAATATAAGTATGCAATGGGGTCTGACAATATTAATAACTCACCCATCTTGATGAATGCATGGGCATCATGTGGATCTATGCGAGTGTCCTTTCTTAAAATTTCCAAAGCCTTCTCTACCTACCCTTTCTAAGCATATATATGACCTACAAATTTTAAGCTCTCAAAGTTATGAGGGTGGACCTCCAAAAGATTTTCAAAATTTGAGAGAGAACTCTTAAGATGTCCTAGCTTCAATTGAACCTATCCACAAAATCCTATGGCCTCTAGTTTTCCTTGAAAAGTGGTGTCATAATCACCTTTACTATGATAAGATGATGCAAGATTATAATATGAATGAGATTTCATGAGAGGGTGGTTAGATGAAACAAGAGCTAGATCTCAGTCAACTGTTCCACAAGAAAATGCTTCCTTTTGAAGAAAAAATGGTTTACTAAATGATTCAATGCCATTACACAGTACAAGTATAATTGAAAGGATCTACACATATTTTCCATTCCTTCATGAAAACTACCTTTTTCACTAACTTTGAGAATCCTACAATTAAAAAGTGCACAAAACTGACCACAAATATTTTTCCCCATTTCAAACAACAAAATTTCCAAAAATTGCATTTAAAACCTATAAATAAAAGCAAATAAAATCACGCTAATTTTTGTGCCAAAGAAAAACCATGAGAGTATAGCTTGTTTCCTACTATTCTACTTTGATAGATTTTTCCAAGCATCCATAGATTTTTTGAAATCACATGTTTTAGGCTTTTAGCCATAGCAGTAAGGTAGTGAATTATCTAATAAAATTCTTTGGTAGACATGCACGAAAAATGTGGTAGCATAGAAAAGGAAATGAACTTTCAAAAAAATTCCTTAAATAAATATGGTCTCATGGTGATGGAATTCCATGACGAAATCTATGACAAGCAAATTGTCATGGATTATCATGACATTCTATCACCATGAGACCATATTTCCTTGAGGCATGTTTTCCACCAGTTCATTGCCTTGTCTATGCTATTTCTTACTATAATGCTTTGATATATTTTTTCCAAGCATCCTTAGCTTGTTTGAAAGCACTTGTTTTAGGACTTTAGCCATAGCAACAAGGTAGTGAACTATTTGATAAAATTCTTTGGTAGACATGTATGAAAAATGTGGTAGCATAGACAAGGTAGTGAACTTTTAAAAAAAAGCCTCAAAGAAATGTGGTCTCATGGAATGCCATGAAAATAAAATACAATTGGCAGTTGCTCCTAGTTATTAGTTATGCAATGTGAAATAATTACATAACTGCTTAGTGTTGTGCATGTTTTGCACATACGCCCCATCATAGGCAAGGACCCCCTCTTTCTCACTCTCGACGACTCATTCCTGATCTTGTTGAGTTATTTTGCTCCTGCCTCAATTTGTGTGCCCCTTTCCTATAGTCCAAGTGGGTCACATGCCCTAGAATGATTAGTTTTACCTTAACTAGATTCACCTACCTAAATTTTGCTAAGTCTTTTACCTTCGCAGAAGTGCCCCTTGGGTTTCCCTTCACCTGTTGCCCCGATGTCCTCCAAGCCTTGCAGACCCGCAATTGCAGGTTGCCTCATTTAGGTTTTCGCTCATGTTTCATCATTGAGTGGTGACTGACACCCAACTTCCACTTGTATGGCAGGATCCACACTTAGTTTCTCTATCTGAGCCTTGACCAAGCATCCAAATGAGTGTGGGTTCTTGCATCTCACCTGACCTAGATCTGTCATACTAAGAAATCAATGCATGCCATTAATGGAAGTTGGCCTATAAACATTGCTCCTGACCCTTTATTTTACATGGGGCATTCAAATATGAGAGATAAACAAAGTACCCCTTCCTTTTTCTGCCTTTTTCCTTGTTCATACTGACTTGGTCCCTGCTCGCTTAATTCACTTTTTCCTTCATTTTTTGACTATGGGGACAAGTTTCCTATCAATTTGGGATGTTTTTGTGATGCATACGTGAAATTCCAATGTTTCATTAATTAAGTTTTGGGAAGTTGCAAAAATTTCCTCTCGGGCCGCCATCCCTCTGCCGCCATTGGAACTTTCTTTTCAGGCTAGTATCCCCCTATGGCCATTTGGGAACTCTACTTTTGGGCCATTATCCCTCTAGATGTTTGGGAACTTCCCTTTTAGGCCATCGTGTGTGGGTCATCATGTGCTCATTTCCAGTTTAAAAGGGTGGCGACCCTCTAACTTCCCCCTTACAAATCTCCAGATTTCTAGAATGGGTACAAAATTCAAGTTTTCATCATCTAGGGACCATCAAATGAATGCATTCACATTCCTAAAGGGGTTTGCATCAAATTTTCCATGTGTCTAGACATCACGAAAATTTCCTTTCTGGTCGCTGTCCCTCCGGGGCCATTTGGGAACTTTCCTTTCAGGCCGCCATCCCTCCATGGCTATTTAGGAACTCTCCTTTCAAGTTGCCATACCTCTATGTCCATTTGGGAACTTCCCTTTCATGCCATTGTGTGTTGGTCCCTGTGTGCTCATTTCTGTTTTAAAACGGCAGTGACCCTCTAGCTTCCCCCTTCCAAATTTTTGCTTTTTCAAATTTGAGTCAAATCTTAAGGAAATATGTCTTAGCACTCTTTTCCTCCCCTTTTCCATGCGCTAAAATTTAAAAATATCAAATTTACTAAGTTTTGTGACATTGCAAAACTTTCCTTTCAAGCCACCATCCCTCTGTGGCCGTTTGGGAACTTTCCTTTCGGGCCGCCATCCCTCCATAGCCATTTGGGAACTTTCCTTTCGGGCTGTCGTCCCTCCGTGGCCATTTGGGAACTTCCCTTTTAGGATGTTTTCCATTTGTGGCCATTTGGGAACTTTCCTTTTCAGCTGCTGTCCCTCCGTGGTTGTTTGGGAACCTCCCTTTTGGGTTGCTATCCCTCCATGACCATTTGGGAACTTTCCTTTCTAGTCGCCATCCCTTTGTGGCTATTTGGGGACTTCCCTTTCAGGCCACCATCCCTCCATGGCCATTTTGGGACTTCCCTTTTGGGTCACCATCCCTCTATGGCTGTTTGAGAGCTTTCCTTTCGAGCCACCATCCCTCCATGGAAGTTTTGGAACTTCCCTTTCTGGCCACTCTCCCTCCATTGCCCTTCATGGGAACTTCCCTTTTGGGCCATTGTCCCTGCATGGCTATTTGGGAACTTTCCTTGTGGGCCATCATCCCTCTGCCACCCACTCACCATCCCTCCACCCGTCATTCGTCAGCTATCTACTATCCCTTCACCTGTCGTTTGCTATCTATTTTCCATATGTAAGTCCATTAGCTGTCTATCATCCCTTTGCCCATTGTTTTTCCACTGTCCATTCACCATCCCTTTTCTCATCGTCCATCGATTGTATGTTGTCCCTCCACCCATCGCCTACTATCCATTCCCCACCCATGCATCTATCATTTTTCTGTCATTTGTCCATTGTCCTTCTAGCCATTGTCCATATGCTATCTACTGTCTGCTTGCTGTCCATTGCCTGCTATTCGTCCACCATCCATTGCCCGTTGTTCATCCACCATCTTTCTATTGTATGGCACCTGTACCTCTGCACCTACATTTATGTTTTTGGTTCAAATGAGCTCCATATATGAATATTATGATCTTTTGATGATGCATGGATGGATCTAACAAGGAGTTTGTAGGATTCGACTAACGTTTTCTTTGATTTATCTATGAAATCAATTACGACACTTCATGTATGTAGGATTCAAGGAACCTATCATAGGTCTATCAGAGAGGCCCATGGAGAAAGTTGAATAGTGAAAAATCACATTGCTCCTTTCACCATTCATTTTATTCTTGCCTCTCCCCCTAGTACCCATCAATAAAGCTGACATAAGAAGGAAGCCTATATCAAGGAAGTCAGTGACAAAACTATAAAGGGTGGCCTTGAAGGTGGTGGGAGGGAGCGGATGTTTCCTCCCTACAAATGAACTATCACGATCCATTAGGAGCTATCTCATCAGATCATTTGATCTATTTAACAATGATGCAAATTTGCAAACAAGGTGTACTTGATTGGTTGAAGGATACTACAAATGCACCAACAAGAATGAAAATTTTGAACAGTTTCAGCTACAACAAAAGGGAAATCAACTAGAAGAAAAAATTGCTATAGTAACTTGCCACTAGAAGAAAAAATAGATAAAAGACAAGGAATGCATTTTTAATTGCTATATGATGAGGGGTAGGTGAAGCCCTAGTGAAATCAAATCTGAGCCACACAATGTAATTCAATCCTGGCCATTCATTTGGGCTTCAGAAAACTATAAATAGGGGTCCTCTCCTCATTTGTAAATGGTTGGAGAGCTGGTGTAAAAGAATTTTGCAGCAATAGAGAGCTATGTTGCATGATTTATGGGTGTTTCTCTTGTGTTTCTTCATTATGCATGCATGGTTCTATTTCCCTATTAGTTTAGTTGTTAGTTTCTTGAATGTAAATGACAATGGTGTTTGCTGTTACTATATTTGATGAATTTCTAGCTCATGCTTTTTGTGGTTTGTTGTTGATGAATCAATTTGTAGAGCTAATCTGAGCTTCCTTACTTTATTGCTACAACTTAGTTTGATTGCATGTTCATGATGTGTGTGTGCAATCTAAAAATTTGCAGTCCTTAGAATATTGCACTGGCTTTTTGTAACTGTAGGTTTCTCTTGGCCAAACAAAACTCAGTTTAGGAAGTTTGTCTACTGTAGTAGCCTCCATGATCACTATTCATTTGTAGTTTTAGGTCTAGGAACTTACTCTCTTCCCTACCCCTTTTTTTTTAAAATAGTAACCATAGGCAAGGTTCATTGCACATTGTAAATCCAAATTTTATGATGAAATGGAGTTCTAAACTGCTATTTGAACTTGCAACAATTGAACAACAATTTCTACATCTTAAGAACTCCATTTGTAGGTCCAAATTCCCACACTTTGTAACTCATCTATAAGGCCGCCCTGTGTTACCAACAAAACACATCAACTACTTAGATATTCCAAGCTTGTCAAAACCTAACACCAAAGAGACCTTGGGGTGATTTTCAACAACTTATTGTTGGAGATTGCCTTTCAAGAGAGGTAGTGCACCTATGCACTACCTGTGTTGAGAAAGTGCTAAAACACCCATGAACAAAATTGGCGCTAGAAGGAGGGCATGGAATGTTGAGGATACAAAGTTGAGGAGACCATTACAAAAATTTTCATTGGAAGATAAGTGTAGGATCCATTTCACTCACATACAAAATGAATTGTGGTGTCTAAAATTCTTGGACAAAATTGAAAGAGTCGTGCATGGAGAAATTCTCTTTTGGGAAATATACCAACCCTTGGATCCTAAAGATCTAGGAGAGGAATTGATCAACATGGTGGCTAAGGCATTCAAGGAGATGATTCAAGAATGTTTTGGCAGCAAAGATGGATTAAGATTGGAGGAGGTATTGATGTCTACCTGGTGCTGATTTCACAATGCCGCCCACTTAGAGTTAAGTTTTTCATCATGTGCAAACATTATCACTCAAGTTAGGGGCTATTTGAACAAGTTGGAGCATCCAAATTTCAAGGAGGATGAGTCATTCAATGAGGCAAAAGAGTTGTCAACATCTATAGGATAGTACATTGAAGATGAACCAAGAAATTTGTCACAAGCTAGTGTTTGGACAACAAACATAGAGAATCATAACTAAAAGGAAGAAGTTGATTTCCGTAGGACAATAGAAAGCTTTGATGAAAATTCAGTCAGAAGGGAGTTAGAAAGCGTTTCCTCCATTGGAAAAGAGCAGTCCTCCACTAAAGAAGAGGGGTCATTAGCAGTTGATGATGAATCAACATAGTTTGTAGCAACCCATGTTGGGGCAGCTCATGAAGATGCTGAAAATTAGAAAATGGAAAAGGTTGAAAGTCCTAGGACAACAAAAAATGATGATAAAGGCATAAGAAAAATCAAATCAGAGGACCTATCCATCTACAATGATAGTGACCAATCATCTAAAAATGAATATTTGAAGGAGTGGGATCAATTGTATGCTACGACTGTCTATTACAAGACTTCCTTCCCAAGTGATGATGAGGACCCCATGGTGGAAAGATACAACCAACTCATCTCCAAATTAGCAAAGGATTGGTCTGAACTAAGATACCAAGTGGATTTGGAGGTGTTGTTAATCTTGAGGTGGTGTAGGCTTCATGATTCATCGCACTCATATTTCGCACGAAAACTATGCCAAGAGGCCATTAGACAAGTGAAATAAAAAGTGGGGCAACCAAGTACACCACTCGCTATAGCTACTTCAAGGATTGAATTAGAGGATCAAGAGATGAAACCAAGTGAGAACCTAGTTGAAGGAAACCCTCATGATAATGTTGGGGTAGCAATGGAAGGACAACATGACCCCAAGCATCTAAATGATGAAACAAAACAAATAGGAATGTTGTCCCAAGAACATCAAGAGCCTCTCCCTTTTGAAGAACATCCATATGCCATGGATGATAGGCTTTATGGGGAATCCCTGGAGGGAGATAATGCATGGGATTTCGGTCCCCTTGGGGAGGTGCCCTATCCATTGGGAGATATACTTTGAAGGTATACCAATGTTGAGGAAGAATACATTTTAGAAGATGATGATGGTGAGGATATACTACCTGAAACCCCAGATGGTGAAACATTGGAACCTCCAGAATGGGATAGGAACTTCTTCTCCATCTATAGAAATAGTGAAAAAGGGGATACAAGTGAATGTCATGAGGATATACACAAACAAAAAAGAGAAGAAGAAAAAGGTGGAGGTGCTGAGATAGCTACCAATAGAGATGAAGCACCTAGCTGACTACAAGATGCAACTTGGAGTCCTTCCACCATGATTATTGCTAATCCTCCTTCACATTCAAATGGCTATAATAGGATATATTCATGAATGTCATCATCCTATGACATTGTACATCATAAAAATGAGGTTAATACTTGGGGAAGGAGATGGGATGACACTCTGCCTTTTGAAGACAACAATCAAGTGGAGCCATGGACTAAAAAAGACCCACATGATGAAGTGTTTTTCGTTGAAGAACAACTAATAGGGGCTGTAGGTCCCATTGGTAACTTAGAAGAGGTGCTTGCTACCCCATCCTCCTAGCCCTATGCATGCACAAGATAAAAAATGTTGCAGGTCATCCGATCTCTCCATTCGAGGCTTCCAACACAATGACCAAAGATGCAATACTCACTCTCGACTATCAAACATTGCCACCTCCATGTGATGACATCCAGGTTCTATCCTTTCCCTTATTAGTTTTCATAGTTGAATTTATCATTTTTATTATGTGAATGAGGGAAGGAAAACTTGCTTATGGATCAACCATGGGTTTGGTGAACCTCCTCAACTGTTGATTTTTTGGGACTGTGTGATTAAATTTGAATACTGCAATGTTGAACTTCCTTATGATTTCCCTATTATTTGTGCATGCATTACAAAATCCAATGGGTGTGAGTGTCAATTTTCCTTTCCTGAACATAGTGTTTTGTAGTACATATCCCGTTTTGATTAGTGCACGTTTCTTGTAAATGCTTCAATTTCCTACTTTCCTTAGGTTAGTTGGTTTGCTATAGGTTGTTTGCTTTATAGTAGTTTCTTTGCTATTTTCTTTCACTATCCTGCTTTGGTTAGTTTAGGTGTTTTATTTTCATTTGCTTCCATTTTCTTTCGCTTTGCTGCTGCTTTGCTTGGGGTCCCTATACTTTTAGCTGGGCACATCTATGCACACAAAAACCATACTTATCACTTGGGGTTATTCTACGTATTTCTTTATTAAAATCTAATCAAGTTTTCAGAGTGGATGGTGAAGGTCTTCTGTTAGTGTCAAGTGATCTAAACATTTGATTCAAAGAGGATAAGTCATTGGTTTAGTATGACTCCAATGTATTTTTAAATCTAATATA